>CAJQZJ010016855.1:2667081-2687053 GCA_907164525.1 Lophiomys imhausi | reverse complement strand
CACACACACACACACACACACACACACACACACACACACACACACTACACTCAAAAGAACTTAATTTCTTGCCTGTTCCATCTTACTGCCTCTTAGAGAAGTTTCAAGAACTCTCCACATGAATTTGTTGATGGTGAGTTTTAATTGTTTAAATTAGCATGTACAAAACTAACTGTTTGTCATAATCACCTAGGCAGCTCACTAAATTATCATTCTCTGATCCACTCAGACCAGCATGTGACTGATGTTGGGAAACCTTATCCTGCACAAGCTTCATGAAATTGATGAGTTTTTTCTTTTTTCTAATATTATACAACCAAAGTTAGTCATTTACTATTTGAAATAAATTAAATGATGTGGTTCCTTAGTTTAAAATTTTACTTTTTGCTATGTAGAAAACATGGAAAAAGTTTAGATATTGTTTTCATTTTATATCTTTCATGGTTAACCTATATTGATTGTTCTACTAAATGCTTCACCTCCACTTCCAATATATGTCTGTCTCTCCAGTAACCTGAGGTTTAATGTGGCTGATTCTGGCTTGGAGACCAAACTTTGTGTTCTACCTGGGATGTAGGGGCTGTGTGGATATGGAGCCTCTAGTATTAAGACTGTTTCAGAACTGAGGCTGCTAGCCACTGTACCTGAGACTTACTGAGGGACCTGAAGAACTATTCTCCTTTCCCTTGTTTCTGCGATGGCATCACCAAGTACACTAGAGTAAGGACAACTTTGCATTCTGAGTCTTCATTGATGGCATGTGTAGACAAAGAAATTCCAGACTCAGAGAAGCTTCCTGAATGGATCCTTTTCTCTTCCCTCACCAAGAACTAAGACAATGTGCTTCTCAGTGTGTCTCCATATGAAGCTCAAGATTAACCTTTTCTGTTTTGATTTCAGGAATTTCCCACAATGCATTTTAACTGCAGAGCAATTGGGCAAAAGCTTCAGACTAGGTTTGAACTCTTCTGCTTGGTCATGATACTCAGGAGCTCAAGGTTTTTCCCCTTTGGATGCCAATGTTTTCATAGAGAGATTTTGATGTGTAATAACTCAGTCACTTGAGGAAATATGGACATATTTTATGACCTTATTCAATGCCAAAACACTTGACAAATTCAACTGTTACTAAACAGGGCAGACACAGACTCTCATAAGTAGGCTTTTTCCAAAATAAAAAAAAGAAAACACATTTACATCTGGGGAGAGTTCTTGGGAAAGTTCATTTCATTGGGTGTTTTGGAGGAAAATGATTTGACCCGTGTATGTACTTCACTCTAGGGACATAACGGGTGACTGCTTAGATAGCAAGTGACCATTTGTGCTTTTAAATTTGGTTTTCAGCTTTACAACAATAGTTTTCCAAGCTGCATTTCTATCTATTCCCTACAATCTTTTATATGTTTTAAAATTATGTATATATGGCATTTGAAAAATTGTGTGTGTAAAGTGCTGAAAAATCATTTGAGAAACCAAGTGTGATGTAAAATCAGACCTCTCCCAAGGACAGAGAGTAACTGTTTCACTTGTCAACCATTATTCTTTCTCATTCACTGTACTCTGATCTGTTCCTGTGGACTGAATTGTAAACAGATAGTTGGGATAGGAAAACATAGGGGATAGCTTATAAACTTAATTTGTTTTGGGCTATATACACACTGATTCCCTAATAACCCACCTAGCCACCTGTTGGCATCTCCCTGAATAAGAATGGTTTAAATAATGACAATAAGTTATCTTGACAATATCCCATTTCTATTCAAACAGGTCCCAGAATAGTTTGTGAAATCAAGAAAAATGAGGCCGATCTGCCTTGAACTGGTTTTGGGTGTATATGTAACAAAACAAACAGTATCTTCTGAGTTATCTTATGGAGAATCTTATATATATCTGAGCATGCATCTGATTAAAATCAGAAGCATCATGGGAAGGGATAGGTACAGTAGAAAAGGGTTTCTATAACTTGAAAACTGTATATCAAAACAGAGATCCATTTGTACTACACACCTTAGCAATCAAACTCCTCCTTTTCTTGAACTCAGTAAAGGGAAGACCTCATAAAAATTGGAGCCCTTGAGTAACCCTATTCCTGTGCCTGCTGTCAATCTTGGCAGTGCAATTTCTTTCTCACTAGCACCACTGCTTGACTCTGAAGAGTGCCCTTGTTACCCTTGCAATTTGTGGGAAACTTGGTTTCAGTTTCTTGAATAAGATGCCAAGAACATGGAAACATGAACCAGGAAACACCCTGCCCACCCTGGACCACCAGGAACATAACTGTCTAATGCTCAGTCTTTACTTATTCTTTGGATCCTGTCTGTTCTTGTTATACTACAGTGTGGGAAATCCTTCTCTAGCATACTTCTTCCATTTGTGGGGCCATATCTTAAGCCTCTCAGCAGTGCAAGTGTATTGGGCACTGACTCCATTCAGATCAGGGTGGGGTATAAATGAAAAGATTTCTGGAGCTGGCAGATTCTTTAGGTGTCTTATTATGTAACTTCCTCCCCATGTTATTTGATAGACAGATGATCATCTTTCATGTATTTGCTTAACTTTTCTATTATTTCTCCTCCCCTGCTCCCATATAGTGTGGAAGGTGGGATGGAATCATTGAGCCCAGCAACCCATAGCCAACTCAACTTTCTTCACTTAGGGGCAATATCTCCTCTCAAGGGCATCAATTCTAGTTCCTACTACACAAATTCTGGAAGCTTGAAGGTGCCAAGGAAGACAGAGCATTTGGATCACATGCTGAAGAAGACATTGAAAATATAGGATTCTCATTTTCCAGAGCACTTCAATGCTGTCCATGAGCAGTTTCTAATGCTCTATGCAGTCACTTGTGGGCAAATACCACTCTCCTACTGCGTAAAATATGTTAGGCCTGGGACCAAGGACCTTTCTTTTTTTTTTCCCCCTTCCTCTGTGTACTTAATACAAGCCCCAACATGGAGATACTTCAGCGACTGTTTGTTTATTGTTCACAATCCACATCATGTGCTCTTCCATCTTCTAATGAGTTCTACTTTGTGTTTTTCTTACGCAGACTTGCAACCATTTATAGTTTCAGCTTGTATCACTCCACTTGGGTAATGAATTCCACAACTGTGACATCCATAGTGGAAAATGGCATGGTTATTTATTCCTTCTAGGCTCGGCTCTTTCAGCTTGAGGCAGCTGTCTTCTAGTGACAGAATGTGTCCACAGATGAGCTAGAGAGTCATAGACTTCTAGCATTCTCCCTCAGTTGGGCTGGCGTTTTAAACACTCTCCAGCCCCCTCAGCCCACTAGCTGCTTGAATCGTGTAGAAGGCTTCTCTCCAGTTCTCCGGTTTGCTTTGTGTTATTTTATGAGTGGAGCTTCAGACACCGGGAAAGGAAAGACTCAGATGACAGGGAAGGTGACACTCACGCCCTGAAGACGCTGGTAGTTTTTCCAAGATCCTTATTGCACTTAAGATGTGGCTCCTTCTCCTTCCTGAACACTGAGTGGTGGGTTAAAAGCAAAAGTGGATCTCCAAGTCTTTGTGGCATAAGCTATGCCACTAGGTGTCCACAAGCAGGTGAGGTGATTCTATCTGTACACCATACAAGCTGCACTCATTGGGATTGGACATTATAGATACCAACAGATAACCATACCTAGCAGCCATTGTACAGAGCACAGATCAAGCAGCAGGTGGGTGCAGTGCACTTTTCTTACTTTGTTTAGCTTCATAACTTAAAACAATGAAACTAAAGTCTTAGGACTTTTACAGTACAAACAAGCTTCTAAATAGCTCCTTTGTCCTGGAAAGTCTTTCCTACAGGGGTAGGAGAGCCAATGGATTGCTAGGAGTTCGAAGGACATTCACCCTAATGTTTCATGGTGGCTGTCTGGCTTCAATTAAAAATGATTCTGCCTAACAGACTGCTTCAATTATTAATTTTTCAAAAATAGGCATGCAAATCAATTTTAAAAGGGGTAGCCCAAAAGTGATCAATCGGAGACTGACAACAAAAGTTGTAGCTAGCTTCCCAGGAATTCACCAATATCTCAATTTTTTTTTTGAAGGACATGAGCATTGCTTTAGTTGTGCAGTTCCTCTTGCTCAATTTACTCAATTTTCTCACTTTTGCTGTGTGTATACGATCTTCTGAAAATAATCCTTTTTATCAAGTATGTTATATATTACCTTATTGCAGTTAAATATTTTAAAATGTTTATTAACTCCAAGTTACATCTCCATCACAGTGCCGCCCTCTTTCCACCCCTCCCAGTCCCACCCGGTCCCTTCCTGCCTCTTCCTATCCTACTCCTCTAGAGTGCGGTGTCCCTACATATCAGTCCCCCACTCCAGTTCAGCAGTCATGAGGGCTAAGAGCTTCCTCATATACTGGGGGCCTACATGGCAGCACCACTAGGGCAAAGTGTCCCACTAAAAGTTAACAAAGTCTATGTTCCTATTCCTTTTGGTGTATTGGTTGTAATGTAGTTATCCTATGCTATATGGCTAAAATCCAATTATAAGTGAATAGATGCCATAAGCATCCTTCTGAGTCTGGGTTAGCTCAATGGGGATGAGCTTCTCTAGTTTCATCCATTTGGCTGAAAATTGCATGATTTCGTTGTTTCTGATAGCTGAGTAGTATGGCAATATCTTAGAAAACTTGGAATTGCTCTACCTCAAGACTCAGCCATACCACTTCTGATACCACTTCATACCACTACCACATCCAAATGATTCCTCACCAAACCACAAGGACATTTCCTGATCTATGTTCATAGCAGCCTTATTTGTAATAGCTAGAAACTGGAAACAACCCAGATGTCCATCAGCCGAAGAATGGATAAAAAACCTGTGGTACATGTACACAACGGAATACTACTCAATATCTCAATTTTTAAGGATACCAAAAAAATTGCATCTTCATTCCCAAGAGGTGGAATGAAAAAAAAAATTTTTTTTGTCATATGTTATGATTGTTGTCATCTAGATGATGAATGTACATAAGATTGGATTGGTATCGGGCAAGGAAAAGGAGTGGATTTAGGGATCTCTTTCTTCCTTTTTTTTCTTTCTCTCTTTCTATATTATTAAAAATAATAAGATTATTTCATTTATATTTATAGAAATTTAAGATTATTTGAAATATAGGATTATTTTATTGAAATTTAAGGTTATTTTGTATATATTATTTTGCATATTTGTAAAAATTAAGGTTAAATTTAAGGTTATTTTGTATATTTTATTTTGTATTATTGGTATGAATTTAAAATTGTTTTGTTTATGTTTTGCATACTGTATTTTGATTGTCAACAGATATAAATATTACTATCTATATATTGATAGAAATTCATGCTTATTTTGTTTATGCATTGTACATAAACATTCATTTACATTATATATGTAATTATTATGAATGTAGATACATTGTTAGTGTTAGATTTATTTTTCATTTTACAAGAAGGGGGATTTGTAAGGAGAGTTAGATTAATATAAATTAGATTTAGTGAATATCTAGGGGCTTGTGATACAGTCTCTTAATACAATACGGGACATGAAGATCAACTTGACTGTGGGCAGTTGGCATAGCAGCATGTGGACTAAAAACAAGGCTTATGGTCTGGCATTGTTTTAAGCTGCTAATAGCCTTACAAAGTGGGTGGAGCCTGGATTAGGCTGAAGCCAGGTAAAACAAGGAGAAACCGTGTTTAAGGATGAAGTGGGTGGAGCCGAGAGTCCCCATGCTAGAGATGCAAGGCAGCCTGTATTATTTGATGGAGAAAATGCTGGTGGACTGAAAAACTGATCTCAGACAGAGCTAAAAAATTATGGCCAGCTCTCCCTGAGGCAGAAAGAAGCTTCTTCTTCTTCTTCTTCTTCTTCTTCTTCTTCTCCTCCTCCTCCTCCTCCTCCTCCTCCTCCTCCTCCTCCTCCTCCTCCTCTTCCTCTTCTTCCTCTTCCTCCTCCTTCTCCTGTTCCTCCTCTCTCTCTTTCATTTCTCTCCCTGTCCTCTCTTCTCTTCACCCATCTCCTCCCTCTTCTCTCCCTCCCCCATTCCCCTCAACCAGACAGATTCCAAGTAACCAAGACTGGTATCTAACTCTCTTGTAGCTGAGAATGCCTTGAACTGTGGATTCTGCCTCAGCCTCCCAAATGCTGGGTTTTCAACTGAATACTTACACTCTTTGAAGTTCAATGAGACCCTGTGACTGAAACACATTCACTCTTTCAGTCCAATAGAGTAACATTCATACAAGAAAAAAAAGTTGTCTTATAAAATCAGCATGCAGATTAAAATACAGCAAGTTGCATTGAAATCAGAGAATGCAGTGAGGTTTTGTAGAGGTAATATCCAATTGGGTCATGTGAGGATCACCAAATTCTGCTTCCACTAGCTGGTAATTCTGCTGCATTAGCTGTTAAATACTTTGATTACTACCTTAAGGTATTAGACACAATTCTTACCCTCACAGGCTAGCAGCCCAAATGAGAAAAAGGCATATAAACATAAAATTTAAGATCATGATTGAAGTAGATAAAATGCAAACAACGTTGTCTACCTCAACTTGCTTTTTCTTTCTAACAAGCTGTCATCAAATTTGCTTATTTTCTTATTGTTCATTGCTGGGCCTTTAATAGCTACAACCCTGGTTGGTCTTCTTTTTTTTTTTTGTTTTTTTTGAGACAGGGTTTCTCTGTTTAACAGCTCTGGCTGTCCTGGACTCGCTTTGTAGACCAGGCTGGCCTCGAACTCGCAAAGATCCGCCTGCCTCTGCCTCCCAAGTGCTGGGATTAAAGGCGTGCACCACCACTGCCCGGCTCTGGTTGGTCTTCTTTACAAAATGAATAAATTAACAAATATGGAAGGCATTTAGAGCAGAGAGTTTGTGGTAAAGTGGTAAAGAGTGTTGCTTGGAGGAAGGGTACGACAGAACCTGGAAGGAGGGAGCTTTGGAGAGGAGAGGTCCACATTTGGAGAACAGCATCACTTCCACATGAAACTCAGATAAAACCCCTATGAGTACTGGTTTTGTAAATAAACTTCCTACTTTTGGATAAAGGGAACCCCTCAACAGCTGGTCAGCTCATGCCTGAAGGCATAATATATGATTATTCTATAAGAACTTCTCGAGACATTAAACTGAATGAGTTGTACAGTGCTGAAGATATAAAACCTATGATTAGTCACACCAACACTGAAACCTCTTCCTTATTCCCTTGTGTAAGTACCAAGTAAAATGTCCTGTATAGAAAAAATGAGAATTACAGACATTTTCAGCTGGCATTTAGAAATAAAATCACACTAATAAATGCAAAAATTTCTTGTGCTGCTGGGCTTGTGTTTTTTCCCTACAAGTTCTTCATTATACATTATACAAATATAAATTCTACATTATATATCATACAAGTTATATACATTGTATAGACTGGGAAGATTGTATTTATATATTTAGGGATATTTATAATATTAGGAATACACATGCACACACAATTAAAGAAATAGGCTATGGGCTTGGATTTTTAAAAAGTTTGCATGAGATTCTAGTTTTTAAATATTGCAGTACTATTCTCTTCTTGTGACCCCTTGGCTACATCATGACTTCTGTATTTAAAGATTTAATGATTTAAAAACTAATTTAAAGACAAACATATGCATACATAACTGTGCACTTACATCATCATTTAAGTACATATGTGCATGCACACCACACATTCCGTCTCTCTCTCTCTGACATACACACACACACACACACACACACACACACACACACACACACACCAGCACATGGCTTCCTTTAGCCTAGCTTCTATTTCCTCTCATCTGGCAGCTTTCAGAATAATCTCACCCACCTGTTAAATCAGAGAATGTCAAGTTTAATTTATAATAGTGAGTAGAAACAGGATGCTACAGAAAGCATTTTAATTAAAATCCTTTAATTGGATACATGCTTCTTGTGAAAAGGGAGCTGTGGAGAGGGCCTCTTTGTCGGCACCTTTCACTCTGGTTGCAGGGACTGGTGCAGGAATAGCCTTGCAATTGGAACCAGCCCTCTAAAGTGTTGGAGCTGAGCATGGGCTGTGAGCGGAGATTGTGAGGGGGAAATTGGTAGCAATAAGGGGAGGACAAAGGGTGGGAATGGCCTTGGGTTTTCTGAGCCTCAGTGCTTTCCAGAACAGTTCTACGGAAACCTATTGGTAAACTTTCAAGTTTCTTTCTCCTTAATCCTTTCATCATCCTTTCAAATGGGATAGTGTCCAGGAGGAATCTCCAAATACCCCTGACTTCAGGCGCTGGCTTAGGAGGAAATCTTGACAGTAGAGGTCAATTGGCGAATGTGGGAGGTGGTCGGATGACAGCATAGGGCTGGGGGAAGCCCAGCTTTTGAACCTGGGGTTCCTTAAATGACAGCACTTAGCACTATCCAGCCCACACTGCAGGAAAGAAAATGTTGGACTCAATTAGAGCTGAGTTTAAGGAAGGGACTTTGAGCTAAACTAGGGGCCTAGTCTGGAAACCATCCCATGGGCTCATGTGGGGTGCCAAGAGGGAATGTTTCACCGAATACAAAGTAGCTGAGAGAAGTGGGAACCGGAAGTAGTTTTAGTGTCAGGTGTACTGCCAAGGAAACAAACCCTAAATGGAGCTCAGAGCTCATGCAAGAGAGGACAGTGTTACCTACTTCAGCTTGCTGTGCCATAGGGTGAGTCAGGTGAATCAAGAAGGTGTGTAAGGGATATCAGTTCTTTCCTCTGAGCTAAGAAAATAAGCACAGAGTCCTTTAGGGTACAGAGAAGAGACTTACTTTGTAGGAAATATCTATATCTATATCTACTCTATATCTGCATCTATATCTATATTTATCTCTACATCTATCTCTACATCTATATCTATCTAAATCATCTCTCTATATCTAATCTCTCTCTCTCTATATATATGTATATATATATATATATATCCAAGTGCTAATAATCCATTATTATTGTTGGGATCCTTGAGATCCTGGTTGCCAAGGAAACAATAGTAGTCAGTTGTATTTGTTTACAGCTACTGGTTCCCTCTAGTGGTGTGTTGGTAAAAGTTATAACTAACCTGGGGGAGGCAGAAGCCAGGCAGATTTGATTGGCCTTTTTCCAACTTCCAGGGTGTGTTTACAATTCATGATATTGTTGGTTTAATGACTGCCTGGCCATTCCATGAACTTAAAAGAATTGTCTGTTGGAAGGATGATTCTAGCATCCTATGTGGTTTTCCTGCTCACATCAAGCTTTATCTGTAGAGGGGACTTGCTTTCCCATTCCATTCACTTCAAGACTGGCTGTGTAGGTTGTGCTGCCTTTTGAAATATGAGTCAGCTGCACAGGCCACTTCCAAGCAGAGGTTTCTTTCTGTGTTTCCTTGGTTTGGCTCTGCATTCCCTACTCTCTCCCAGTTTCTTCCCTCTACTTTTAGAACAGCATGTTGTAGTTGGTGGCTGACCCTTTAGCCTGGGTGACACAATGGAAGAGTACATGGAGCTTCCTAAACATGGCTGTTTCCAGTGTAACTTGGTGAAGCCACAGCCAATTTCTCATGGACCGTGTGCCGGAAGGAGCCAATTGCCTGTTGTTGGGAGCTGCTGAAATTTTCAGGGCCTGGAATGTAGAAATTGGGTAATTAAATTAAAAATTGGTTAAAAAAATTGGGTGCTATTTGTAGAAATAATTAATTAAATTATTTACCAGTATTTACATTATATTTAATTGGTTGGCAGTTGTTAATCCTTAACCTGCCATTATAAATGAGCACAGACACCAGATACATTTTTAACAAGCCTTGGCCTGGATTGTGCAATCCTAGCCCATTAAGCTAGTTCTTAATTCTATTCCCAAATATGACCCCATATATACTTACATACCCTGGGCTGTTATTCCCCACACTATGTTGATATTCCAGGCCACATGGAATGACATTCTTTTCTCTAACTCATGGCGTGTGTTCTCTTTCCTGTTTTTGGCTTCTTCTCCTTCTTCTTGGGGCTGCTTCTTCTACTACTGGAGGCTTCTTCTTCCCATGAACCTCTCTGTTTCAGAAGCCTGAGCACGTTAGCCCTGCCTACCTCTGTCTTTGCCCAAACTCAGGCTGCAAATTTATTTAACCAATAAGAGACAATGGTTACCAATAAAGGTAGAAGAGCTTCACTTGGTGTACAGCAATCAGGCTTCTGGGAGCAGGCTAGTTAACATTTAGAATGCATAACATCACCCATCACTGGATCCTGTATCAGTCAATCAGTAAACACTGCACAACTGTTTATGCACAGACATCTTGGTGAAAAAAATCTCTAGATGAGACAGAGGGATCTTGTGAGTCACAGGTCTGGAAACCCAGAAGCCCAGTAACTTCTTCAATCCCATAACATTTGAATCTTCCTTACAGCTATCCTGCCAGGCATTTGCTTACTTTAATTTTCCTCTCTATCCTTGAAAAGCCTGTCCATCTATGTGAAACTCAGTATATCTTTGAGAGTGACTACACAGTTCTTAACCATTCCGAAATGTTGGAAGATTCTTTTCTATGTGAGTATGAAGCCATTCCCTGGGGAAGGTACATAGTAGCCCTAGTTGTATCCCACAAGGTAATACAGAAAGTTTTATCATTCCATAGGAAATCTGTTCAGACATTTGAAAAGAAAATGTTTTTTATCCACATTAGGCTCACTTTCCATGCCAAACTTCCCAGAATTCAAGTGTCTCCTAGATATAAATCTAGACTCTTTTACTGAATTAATGTCTTATTAACAAAAATCAGGATGAAATGAAGACACCTGTAGACTAAGCCTCCACTTGACATGGTTCTGAGGTTTCTTGCTACTCTGGCCTGTCTTGAATACTCCTGTCATTTGTATTATATACTGACACCCACGGCTCACTAGAAGTATAAGGGTGCTTTCAACTCTTACATATCAGAGGCCCAAGCAACTGGAAGGTGACATTTGTTTCTATTAGGACACCAGCACTCAGACTCTTGAGGAGGAAGATCTGGAATGCAAAGGTAACGACAATGGCTGGAATAGTTCAGAGGAGGTAGAATTAAGTATGGTAGCTGTATGTAGGGTTATAACATAAAGGTTTAGAAACTTGGAGGCTAAAAGACTAAGGGAGGGGGAGGCAGCTTGATGGACAGTGTTTGCTTTGCAAGCATGAGATTCCGAGTTTTCCAGGATCAATATTAAAAAGAAAGGTAGAAAAAGAAACTTAAGTGTGCTGGCGTGCACTTGTAATTCCAGGTCTGGGGAGATGAAATAGGTACATTCTTGAGGCTTTCTGATAAGTCAGCCCAGCCTATTTGGTGAGTTCTAGGTCACTGATAGAGTCTATATCAATACAAATAAAAATTACAATTAAAAGGTAGACTAAGCCTGAGAATATCCCCTTGGGTCTCTGCATGTGCACACACATACATACATATATAAGGGAATACATGAACATGGACATACACAAACACAAGATAAAAGACTAACATATAGGGGAAGTTATAAGGGGAAATGGAGAGACTAAATAAAAGGTAAAAGTCAAAGCTATATAATATTTTAGACTAATAATTTCAGATTTGAATACATGTTTGAAGAAGCAGTGAGCAACACTAAGAAAAATGTGTTCATAACTTTTTGTTCAACCACTTTACAAAGAGTAGAAGGAAAAGAAAAATGCAATCGAGGACCAAAGGCTAAGTCCTAACAAACTAAAACCCCCAAGTTTTGTCCAAGCATGAATATCAACCATTGGCTGTCCACAAATTTTACCAAGAGAGAACTCCTTAAAGCAACTTTTCAGAAAGAAGGGACCCAAAGGAGGGAAGTGTTATAAAGGACTAAAATGCAAAGGAATCATATGTATTTAGATGATTAAAACCATCTTTACAGTTTGTTTTTATTCAAGCCTCTCCTTGCTGCGTGTGTGTGTGTGTGTGTGTGTGTGTGTGTGTGTGTGTGACATGTATGTGGGTGACCTCAGAAGCCGGAAGAGGACATTGGATGCCCTAGAATAGGTGGTAGCGAGCCGCCTAATGTAGGTGCTGGGAACCAAACTGAAACTGTATGGAAGAACAGTGATCACTCTTAACTGCTGAGTAGTCTTTCCAACCCCAGTATAAAAACATTTTTCATAGTAGATAGGTGTAAGTTAACACTAATTTTAAAACATCATGAAGTAAGGGAGGGTGATTTAATAGGTATTTTAAGGTCCTGTATATTTTTGGAAGGAAGAGATAAGGATCAATTTTACATTTTGTGTCAAACAGGCAAATTAAAAAAATAAGAGATATCCATTAAAAGAATAGTGGCAAAAGGCATAATTCCCAAACTAATAATCTGCTTAAAATGTAAATTAGAATCAATACATGCTCGTTAAAAGTGTAAAGAACACTAAAAAAAAGCGTACTAATTTCAAGTTATTGGGTACTTTCTAGAAGGAAGGGAGCTTGGTGTTGGGGGAGAGACTATCAACCACATTTGTGGTATTTTATTTACTCTTTAATTGTTGACAATTACATGTAGCCATACCCTGTAGTGAACATATTCAAACCCTACCATCTTCTCTCACACCCCTTCTTCTCCTGGAGAATACTTTCCTTGCAGCCAGTCCCCCTCCTATGTTTGTTTGTTCATTTGTTTGTTTGCTTTGAGCTCTCTGCTTTCTAACAACACATTCCAATTAGAGCAACCTAAAAATTCAAAGCTAGGATCCACATATGAGAGAGAATGTGTAACGTTTGTCTTTCTGGGCCTGGATTACCTTGTTCAGTATATTTCTCAGTTCCATACATTTCCCCTTAAATCCCAGGATGTCACATTTCTTCAGTGATGATTAGAATTCCATTAGATTAAATATACCACACCTTCATTATTCATTCATTAGTTGATTGATGACTAGGCTTGGTTCCATTTCCCACCTATTGTGAACAGCAATGTCAACAAAAGAAAAATATGGAAACCAGACTAATTATTACTCTTAGATTTTAGAGTGAGTTCTATATTTATACATTGGCATATTGCACAATAACAAAAATTAACTAAAGATCACTTAGTAATGCTGGGAATTATATTAGGACTGAAGAGATGGCTCAGTGGTTTAGAACATTTGGCACTTTTCCAGGGGACCCAAGTTCTCAGTACCCATGGTGGGCGGCTCACAAATACCTCTAACTCTAACCTCAGGGATCCTACTACATCCTCTTCTGGCCTCTAAGGGCACTTCAAATGTGTACATATACACATTCATACACATAAATAAATACAGTAAATAACAAATCTTTAAGAATGACTATGTGAGAATGAAAACAAGATATAGGAAAAATCTTGAATCCCATCATTGTTTAAAACATAGATAGGGGCTGGACTATCAGTTGGTTATGGAGCACTTGGTTAACATGCTTAAGGTTCTGGGTTCAACACTTAAACTACTATAAAATATGTTTACAAGACTCCTTGGAGGTGTAAATGTATATGTCTATTTATGCTTTGTCAAATTATAGAAGGCTAAAAAATGTTATAAAAATGGCTCTGCTGGATAGTTAGTTTTATGTCAGCTTAACACGAGCAAAAGTCATCAGAGAGGAGGGACCTCAATTAAGAAAATACTTCCATAAGATCAGGTTATACGAAAGCCTTTAGGGCATTTTCTTTTCTTTCTTTCATTTTTATTAATTAAGTTATTAATTTATTCACTTTACATCCTGATCTCATTCCCCCTCCCTCCTCTCCTCCCAGTCCCAACCTCCCACCTCTTCCCCATTTCACCTTCCCCTTTTCCTCAGAGAAGAGAAGCCCTTGTTACCCTCCCCCCAAGCTGTCCCAGTTGCAGCAGGACTAAGCACTTCCTCTCTCACTGAGGCCACACAAGGCAGACCTGCTAGGGTAAAGGGATCCAAAGGCAGGCAACAGAGTCAGAGACAGCCCCTAATCCAATTATTAGGGACCTGTATGAAGATCAAGCTGTCCTTCAGCTTCATATGTGTAGGGGCCCTAGGTCCAATCCATGTTTCAGTCTCTGTGAACCCCCATGGACCCAGGTTAGTTGGCTCTGTAGGTCTTCTTATGGTGTCCGTGACCCCTCCAGCTCCCTCGATCCTTCCCCTAACTCTTCCACAGAACTCAGAGACTCTGCCTATCGTTTGGCTGTGGGTCTCTGCATCTGTTCCCATCAGTTGCTGGATGAAGCCTCTCAGATGACAGTTATGTTAGCCTCCTGTCTGAAACCATAGCACAGTATCATTAATAGTGTAAGGGGTTTTCACTCTCCCATGAAATGGGTCTCAAGTTGGGCCCATCATTTGTCGGCCATTCCCTCAATCTCTGCTCTGTCTTTTTTTCCCTTACATTTATTAATTCAAGTTACACCTTGATCAAAGCCTCCCTTCCACCTTCTTCTCCCTCTCACTCCTATCTTTCTCCTTGGGTGAGGGGGCCCCCACATATCAACTCCCCTCAGTTCAGCAGTTCAGCAGTCACATGAGGGCTAAGAGCCCAGTTAGGGTAAAGTGCCCCAATAACAGGCAACAGAGTCTGTGACCGAGACCACCCCCACCCCTCTACTTGCTAAGGGATCTGTATGAAGACCAAGTTCCTGTCATTTGTATTTGTATAGGGGGAGTCTAGGTCAGTCTAAGATTTTTTCTTCTTCTTTTTGGTTAGTGTTTCAGTCTCTGTAAGCCTCTAGGGGCCTAGGTTGGTTGGTTCTGTTTGTTCTTGTCCTCTCTAGGTCTCCCAGAGCTCCATCTAATGTTTGACTGTGTGTCTCAGCCTTGGCTTTGTTCGGCTGCTGGGTGGAATTACTCGTAGGATAGTTATGCTAGGTTCCTGCTCCTTTGGGTCTGTGGGTTGTAGGATAGTTAGCCTGTACTTTATGGCAAACATCCACTTACAAGTGAATAGATGCCATGTGTATCTTTCTGGGTCTGGGTTAGCTCACTCGGGATGAGTTTTTCTACTTCCGTTTGGTTGCAAATTGCATGATTTCCTTGTGTCTTTTGCTTGAAGGACATCTGGGCTGTTTCCAGTTTCTGACAATTTGAGTAAAGCTGATATGAACATAGTTGAAATGGGGTCCTTGTGGATTGGTATGACTGAGACTTGAGGTGGAACTATTCACAGTTTTATAAGATATCGTCAGATTCATTTCCAAAGTGATTGTACAAGTCTGCACTCCCACCAGCAATGGAGGAGTGCTCCTCTCTCTCCCCATCCTCGCCAGCATGTGCTGTCACTTGAGTTTTTGATCTTTCTGCTCCATCTTTCTCCCTGAACATCTTGTAGCCAAGGTGAATTTTGGGTCGAAGGTTTTGTGGGTGGGTTGGTGTCCCCCTCCCACCACTGGAAGTCCTTCCTGGCTGCAGGAGATGGCTCCTTCAGTCTTCATATTCTCTGCTGCTAGGATCCTCAGCTACAGTCACCCCCATATCTTCCCAGAAGCCTCCTGTCCTAGGTCTCCAGCTTGTCCCAGAGATGCCTTCCCTCCCCCCCAAGGAACTCCTTTCTCTCTCCCAGCCCTCTCACTCCCCACAATTGCTCTCCCACACCTAAGCTCCACCCTGGTTCCTCTCCCCACCCCCTCTCCTACCCACTTCTCTATATCCACTTCCAATGTCTCTTTTATTTTCCCTTGTGTGAGATTCAAACATCCTCTCTTGGGCTTTCCTTGTTACTTAACTTCTTTGGGTCTGTGGATTGTAGCATAGTTATTTTGTACTATATGGCTAATATCCACTTATAAGTGAGTATATGCAGATGTCCTTCAACCGAAGAATGGATAAAAAAAAAAAAACCCTGTGGTACATTTACACAATGGAATACTACTCAGCTATCAGAAACAAGGAAATCATGCAATTTGCAACCAAATGGATGGAACTAGAAAAGCTCATCATGAGTGAGCTAACTCACTCAGAAAGATATACATAATATATATTCACTTGTACCTGGATTTTAGCCATTATAATACAGGATAACCATCCTACAATCAATTGACCCAAAAGAGCAGGAACATGGCCTTGGTTACCTGTTTGTGGGACACTCCACCCTAGTGGAACTGTCATGTATGCCTCCTGTGCAAGAGAAAGCTCTTAGACCTCATGTGACTAACGAACTGAGGGGGGATGACACACGGAGACACCCCACACACCAGAGGCATGGGAGAGGTGGGTGAGGGGGTGGAGGGAAGGGGTGACAATGGAGATGTAACAAAGTAATAAATAAACATTTAAAAATATAAGTGAGTATATGCCATGTGTATCTTTCTGGGTCTGCGATACTTCCTTCAGAATGGTATTTTCTGGTTCCATCCATTAACCTGAAATTTTCATGATTTCCTTGTTTTAAATAGCTGAGTAGTATTACATTCTGTAAATGTATATTTTCTTTACCCATTCTTTGGTTGAGGGACATCTGGGTTGTTTCCAGTTTCTGGCTATTATGAATAAAGCTGTTATGAACATAGTTGAGAAAATGTCCTTATGGTATAGTGGGGCATCTTTTGGATATATGCTCAGGAGTGGTATAGCTGGATCTTGAAGAACTATGCGAAATTTCCTGAGAATCTGCCAGATTGATTTCCAAAGTGGTTTTAGGTGTTCCTTTTACTCCACATTCTTACCAGATGTGCTGACACTTGAGTTTTTTGATCTTAGACATTCTGGTGGGTGTAAGATGCAATCTCAGGGTCAATTTGATTTGCATTTCCCTGATGACTAAGGACATTGACCATTTCTTTAAGTGCTTCTCAGCCATTAGAGATTCATCTGTTGAGAATTCTCAGTTTAGCTCTGTACCCCAATTTTTAATTGGATTATTTGACTCAATGGTGTTTAATTTCTTGAGTTCTTTGTATATTTTAGATAACAGCCCTCTGTAGGGTGTAGGGATGGTGAAGATCTTTTCCCAATCTGTAGGCTGTCATTTTGTCCTATAAATGGTGTCCTTCGCCTTACAGAAGCTTTTCAGTTTCATGAGGTCCCATTTATTAATTGATGTTCTGTTCAGGATGTTGTCTCCTGTGCCAATGTGTTCAAGGCTATCCCCCACTTCTCTTCTATCAGGTTCAGTGAATATGTTTTATGTTGAGGTGTTTGATCCATTTGGACTTAAGTTTTGTGTAGGGTGATAAATATGGACCTATTTGCATTCTTCTACATGCAGACATCCAATTAGATCAGCACCATTTCTTGAAGATGCTTTCTTTTTTCCATTGTATGATTTTGGTTTCTTTGTCAAAAATCAAGTGTCCATAGATGTGTGGGTTATTTCTGGGTCTTCAACTCAATTTTATTCATCAACCTGTCTGCTTTTATATCAATACCATGTGGTTTTTATTAGCATTTCTCTGCAGTACACCTTGAAATCAGGGATACTGATACTTCCAGAAGTTCTTTGATTGCAAAGGATTTCACTATTGTCAGTTTTTTGTCCACATGAAGTTGAAAATTGCTCTTTTAAGTTCTAAAAAGAATTGTTTTTGAATTTTGATGAGAATTTCATTGAATCTGTAGATTGCTTTTGGTAAGATGGTCATTTTTACTATGTTAATCCTACCAATTCATGAGCATGGGATATTTTTCCATCTTCTCATATCTTCTTCAAATTTTTTCCTCAGAGACTTGAAGTATTTGTAATATAGTTGTTTCATTTGCTTGGTTAGAGTTACACCAATATATTTTATATTATTTGTGGCTATTGTGAAGAGTGTTGTTTCCCTAATTTCTTTCTCAGTCTATTTATCCTTTATATAAAGGAGGATAACTGATTTTTGTTTTTAGTTAATTTTATTGGTGTTTATCAGCTGTAAACATTCTCTGGTAGAATTTTGTGGGTCACTTATGTATACTGTCATTTCATGTGGGAATAGAGATACTTTAACTTCTTCCTTTCCAATTTGTATCACCTTGATTTCCTTTAGTTGTCTTATTGCTCTACCTAGGACTCCAAGTACTATGTTGACTAGATATGGAGAGAGTGGACAGCCTTGTCTTGTCTCTGATTTTAGTGGAAATGCTTTCTCTCCATTTAATTTGATGTTGGCTTTTGGTTTGCTGTATGTTGCCTATATTAGGTGTAGGTATGGGCTTTGTATCCCTAATCTCTCCAAGACTTTCATTATGAAGGGGTGTTGGATTTTATCAAAGCCTTTTTCAGCATCTGATGACATGATCATGCCATTTTTTTCCTTCAACTTATTTATAGGGTGGATTACATTGATTGATTTTTCATATGTTAAACCATCCCTGCATCCCTGGGATGAAGGCTACTTGATCTTGGTGGATGATATTTTTTAAGTATTCTTGGATTCCATTTATGAGTATTTTATTAAATATTTTAGCATCAATGTTCATGAGGGAAATTGATCACAAATTCTTCTTCTTTGTTGAGTCTTTGTATAGTTTATGTATCAGTATAACTGTGACTTCATAGAATGAGTTTGCTAATGTTTCTTCTGTTTCTATTTTGTGGAATTGTTTGAGGAGTGTGGTAGTTGTTCTTCTTTGAAAGTCTGGTAGAATTCTGTGCTAAAGCCTTCTGGTTCTAGGATTTTTTTTTGGGGGGGGGGGTTGGGAGATTTTTAATGACTGCTTCTATTTCCTTAGGGGTTATAGAACTGTCTAAATTGTTTACCTGATCTTGATTTAACTTTGGTAAGTGAAGTCTATCCAGAAAATTGTCCACTTTAGATTTAGATTTTCAATTTTGCAATTTTTGTGGAATACAGGCTTTTGAAATAAGACCTAATGATTCTTTGGATTTCCTCATTGTCTGTTGTCATGTCCCCTTTTTATTTCTGATTTTGTTAATTTGGATATTATCTCTCTGCTTTTTAGTTAGTTTGACAAAGGGTTTGTCTATCTTGTTGATTTTCTCAAAGAACTAGCTCTTGATTTAATTGATTCTTTGTATTATTCTCTTTGTGCCTAAATTATTGTTTTCAGCACTGAGTTTGATGATTTCCTGCCATCTACTCCTCTTGGGTGTGTATGCTCCTTTTTGTTCTAGACCTTTTGGTATGCTTTTGCTAGTATGAGATCTCTCCAATTCCCTTATAAAGAAAAGTAGTCAGTGCTATGAACTTTCCTCTTAGCACTACTTTCATTGTGTCACATAAGTTTGGGTGTACTGTGTCTTCATTTTCATTGAATGCTAGAAAGTCTTTAATTTTCTTTATTTTGTCCCTGACCCAGAGGTCATTGAGTAGAGTTGTTCAGTTTCCATGAGGGTAGGCTTTCTATTGTTGTTAAAATCCAGCTTTAATCCCTGGTTGTATGATAAGATACAAGGGGTTATTTAAATTATCTTGTATATGTCAAGGCTTGCCTTGGGACTCAGTATATGGTCAATTTCGGAGAAGGTTCCATGGGGTGCTGAGAAGAAGGTATATTCTTTTGTGTTTGAGTGAAATGTTTTGTAGATATTTGTTAGGTTCATTTGATTAATAATGTTTGTTAATTTCATTATTTATGTGTTTAGTTTCTGTATTAATGATCTATCCATTGATGAGGGATTTAAGATTTAGTAATGTTTCTTTTATGAATATGGGTGCCCTTGCACTTGGGGCATAGATGTTCAGAATTGAGATGTCATCTTGGTACATTTTTTCCTTTGATGAGAAAAAAATGTCTTTCACCATCTCTTTTAATTAATTTTGGTTGAAAGTCTATTTTATTAGATACAAGAATGGCTATTCCAGCTTGCTTCGTGGGTCTGTTTGCATTGAAAATGTTTTCCAGTCCTTTACTCTGAGATAATGTCTATCTTTGTTGCTGAAGTATGTTTCTTGTATGCAGCAGAATGGTGGATCCTGTTTTCTCATCCATCTTGTTTCCCTTTTTGTTTTTATTGGGGAATTGCATCGATGTTGAGAGATATTAATGACCAATGATTGTTAGTTCCTCTTATTTTGATGTTGGTTTTGGTAGTTTGTGTGTGTGTGTGTGTGTGTGTGTGTGTGTGTGTGTGTGTGTGTGT
>CAJQZJ010016855.1:2656106-2667071 GCA_907164525.1 Lophiomys imhausi | reverse complement strand
TGTGTGTGTGTGTGTGTGTGTGTGTGTGTGTGTGTGTGTGTGTGTGTGTGTGGTGTGTGTGTGTGTCCCTTCTTTTGGTTTTGCTGGTATAGGGTTACTTATTTCCTTTTTTACCTGGGTTCAGTTAGCCTCCTTGGATTGGAGTTCTCCTTCCAGTATCTCCTGTTGGGCTGGATTTGTGGACAGATATTTTTTAAATTTGTTTTTGTCATGGACTATCTTGTTTTCTCCATCTATGGTGATTAAAAGTTTTGCTGGGTATAGTGGTCTGGAATGAAATCTGTGGTCTCTTGGGGTCTGCAAGATACCTGTCCAGGTCCTTCTTGCTTTAGAGTCTTTGTTTAGAAGTTAGATGTAATTCTGATAGGGTCTGTCTTTATATGTTACTTGGCCTTTTTCTCTTGCAGCTTTTAATATTCCTTGTTCTGTACATTTGTTCTTTTTATTACTATGTGGCAGGAGGATTTTCTTTTTTGGTCCAGTCTATTTGGTGTTCTGTAAGTCTCTTGTATATTTATAGGCATCCCTTTCTTTATGTCGAGGAAGTTTTCTTCTATGATTCTGTTGAAAATATTTTCTGGACCTTGGAGCTGAGAGTCTTTTCCTTTTTCTATTCATATTATTCTTAGGTTTGGTCTTTTCATAATGTCCAGATTCCTTGGATGCTTTGTGACAGGAACTTGTTAGATACAGTATTTTCTTTGAGTGATGTATCAGTTTTCTCACCTGAGATTCTCTCTTCCATCTCTTGTATTCTGTTGGTGATGCTTGTGTCTATAGTTCCTGTTTTCCTCCCTAGGTTTTCAATCTCCAGGATTCCCTCAGTTTGTCACTTTTTATTGCTTCTATTTCCATTTTTCAGGTCCTTCATAATTTTGTTTATTTTCTTCACCTGTTTGATTGTATTTTCCTGTATTTCTATAAGGGATTTATTCATTTTTTAAAGGCCTTTATCATTTTTATAAAATTGGCTTTAAGGTCATTTTATTGTGTTTTGGCTGTGTTAGGATATCCAGGGTTTGACTGTAGCAGGATAGCTGGGCTCTGGTGGTGCCATATTGCTCTGGCTCTTGTTGATTGTGTTCTTATGCTGGCCATTAGCCATCTGGTTGCCCCTGGTGTTGGCTGGATATTTTTGATGCTGACAGAAGTCCTTGGTGAGGCAGGCAGAGCATTGGGCCTGGTTGTTCCTTGGACCCTCAGGTCTGGATGTTCCTGGGGCCCCAAAGGTCTCCTGAGGAGGGAAGGTATTAGACCTCATGAATGTAGGCAGGTGGACATTGTGTGGCTCAGCTCTGCTGATTGTGCCTCAGGTGGACCAGGCATGCAGGGGAAAGGTAGGGAAGGATCTATCCTGGATGTTACTGGGGGCCTGTAGGTCTGGATGGTCTGGGGGCCCAGCAGGCCTACTCAGGAGGGAAGGCTATTGAGCTGGGTCAGGGGGATAATATGCAGCTCACCTCTGTAGGTTATGCCCCAGGTGGACCCTGCAGACAGGGGAAAGGTGGGGCAGGGTCTCTAGGCCATTTTTTAAAATTAGAGATTGATAAAGGAGAGCCCAGGCAATTGTGGATGGTGCCATCCTTGGGATGGTGGTCCTAGATTTTATAAGAAATCCGGCTGAGCAAGTCATTAGGAGCAAGTCTAATGATCTAAGGGAGCATGTCTCCATAGCCTGTACATCAGGTCCTGCCTCCAGGATTCTGATCTGTTTGAGTTCCTATCCTGACTTCTAAAATGAGCAGTGATACGGACATATAAGCCAAATAAACCCTTTCCCCTTAACTTGCTTATGCCATGAGGTTTCATCATGATAATAGTAACCATAACTAAGAAAATGGATTTCTTGGGTGGAGTAAAGATAATTCAGACAGAGATGGGAAGAGAAGAGTGAAGGAAAAGAAAAACAGAAGAGAACACAGAATTTTAAAATGCCCAGTGGGCATATAAAGAACCATATTTCTCAACATGATTAGGCTTATTTTATGTGCCAGGACATGCGACTATATTCAATGTGGAATCTAGAAGTTGCATCACCTGAGAGGGTCACTAGAACTTGAAGATAGGAAATAATGAAATCTATATTCTACTCTCTTTGGTTCCAAGAGACAGAACTACAGGAATGCAGCCAGATTAGAGTCTGTTACACTCTTTATCTTACTATGCCCCCTCAGGAAGATCTTAGTAAACACAAAAAATAAAGGTCTTATATTCAGGGTCTTGTTCTACAGATTAGAAGGGGGCTCAGATCCAAGATGGCTGCAGTCAGCAGGGACACATTTTGAGCTGTGGGGGGGGGATAGCTACCACATGGCAGAAATATAAACAAGCTGAGCAACACCCTGAGAAGTGTGAACCCACAGGATCACACCCGGTGAACCCAGGGACTAGTAGGGATCCCTCATGGGACCCTCAGACACCCAGGTAAACAGACCTAGCCAGGCTGCCAGCTTCAGCACAACATGGTTTGGATCCCAGGCAATGGGGAGCGGTGGAACACAGGATGCAGGGTGCAGTGTGGCGCAGCGCAGATCCCAGCTAGGACACAGGCAGTGTGGCACAGCATGGCATGGCACAGAAACCAGGGCAAGTAGCAAGCCCCAGAAGTGGGCAAGAGCCACCCAAAAACCCAGCGAGTGGACAGGCACAGGGCCAAAGCAGAGGTAGGTGGCATGGACACAACCTCAGGGCCCAAGGAAGAGGTCAACGGCTCAGGGCACAGTCTCAGGGCCCAAAGCAGAGGTTAGTGGCAAGGGACACAGACTTGGGGTCCAAAACAGAGACCAGCTGTGTGGGTCAGAGGCCCGGGTACAGAGCAGAGGCCACTGGCATGGGGCAAAGGCCCGGGACCCAGAGCAGAGGACAGTATGGACCCTGCCACAGAAGCGGGCAAAAGTCACAAGGCAGCTGGCAGGGAGACATAAGTATATCTGGGCCTACCTAGAAAGGTGTTGGATATAAAGGTCTCTCTACTGGATATACAATCACTTCGAAGAACATTGTGCACAGATAGGGCAGAGGGCTGCTCTTCCTGCACCACTACAGTCTCCTGCAGGTCTGATTACTGCAGGGTCTTGAGAGGTAGCCTCAACTGCCAAATAGAGGTACCTCCCAGCTACCTGAGCACCCAATATTCACATGGTCACTGCAACACTCTAAAGAGGACTGGCAGTGCCACTGAAATGGTCCAGAAGACATCAGGAACAATCAGCTGAGGGGAACCAGATGGCTAAAGGTCAGCAAAAGAACAAAACTGACAAAAATCAGGGAAATAAGACTCCAACATAATTCAGCGAGGTTAACACAGAAAGCCCTGAACAACCCACCACAGCTGAAACACGTAAAAATGATGACAAATCTATACTTACGAAAATGATGGAGTCCTTTCAAGAAGAAATTAAGTCACTGAAAGAATACAAAGAATCCTCAATTTACAAATAAAAGCATTGGAGAGCACCATTAGAGACCTCCAAGCCAATGCAGCCCAACATGAGCAGGAAAGAGACAAGGCAATGAAAGTTTTGAAAGATTTGCAGACAAACACAAGCAAATTGGAACGGGAAACATATAAAATGAGTAAAATGGTTCAAGATTTGAAATTGGAAATCGAAGAAATACAGAAAACACAATCAGAGTTAATCTTGGAGGTGGAGAATCAAGGGAAGAGAACAGGAACTACAGACATGAGTATCAAAAATAGGATACAAAAGATGGAAGACAGGATCTCAGGTGTGGAAGATTAGATGGAAGAAATCAGTACAACAACCAAAGAAAATGAGAAATCTAAAAAATCTCTCACCCATAACATCTAAGAAATCAAGGACTCAATGAAAAGACAGAACCTAAGAATTATAGGCATAGAGGAAAGAGAAGATTCCCGACTACAAGGTCCAGCAAACACCTTCAACAAAATCTTAGAAGAAAACTTCCCAAACCTAACAAAAGAGATGCCAATAAAATTCCAAGAGGCTTACAGAACATCAAACAGATTAGATCAGAAAAGAAACTCCTCTTGGAACATAATAATTGAAACTCCAAATGTACAGAACAAAGAAAGAATATTAAAAACTGTAAGAGAAAAAGGTAAAGTACATACAATGGCAGAGCCCTCAAAATTACACCTGACTTCTCCTCAGATACTTTAAAAGTCAAAAGGGCCTGGACAGACATCCTACAAACCCTGAGAGAACATAGGTGCGCAGCCATACTACTATACCCATCAAAACTCTCTAACAACATAGATGGAGAAAACAATATATTCCATGACAAAATTAAATTTAAACAGTATCTACCCACAAATCCATCCCTACAGAAGATTTTAGAAGGAAAATTCCAACCCAGAGAAGATAACTACACCCAAGAAAACAGAGGAAGCAAAAAACTCCACTAAAGCTAAACCAAAAGAAACACTCAACCACCACCTACACCAAAATAATAGGAAATAACAAGCTTTGTTCATTGATATCCATCAGCATCAATGTACTCAATTCCCTAATAAAAAGACACAGGCTTAGAGAATGTATCCATAAAAAAGACCCATCATTTTGCTGCATACAAGAAACACATCTCACTAACAAAGATAGATGCTACCTCAGAGTAAAGGGCTTAGAAAAGATTTTCCAAGCAAATGGACCCAGGAAGGAAGGTAGAGTAGCCATCTTACTATCAAATAAAATAGACTTTCAACTGAAGTTAATAAAAAAAGATAGAGAAGGGCACTACATACTCATTAAAGGAAATGTTCATCAAGACGACATCTCAATATTGAATATCTATGCCCCAAATATAAGGACATCTACATTTGTAAAAGAAACTCTTCTGAAGCTTAAACCACACATCGATCCCCACACATTAGTAGTGGGAGACTTCAACACACCACTCACAATAATCGACAGGTCATTGAGACAGAAACCAAACAGAGAAATAATGACTCTAACAGAGGTCATGAGCCAAATGGACCTAACAGATATCTACAGAATGTCTCACCCAAACACAAAAGAATACACCTTCTTCTCAGAACCACACGGAACCTCTCCAAAATTGGACACAAAACAAGCCTCAACAGAAAAAAGAAAATTGAAATAACCCCTTGTATCTTATCAGAACACCATGGAATAAGGCTGGAATTCAACAACAACAGAAATAACAGAAAGCCTACATACTCATGGAAACTGAACAACTCTTTACTGGATGACTACTGGGTCAGGGCAGAAATAAATAAGGAAAGCAAAGCTTCTTAAAATCCAATGAAAATGAAGGCACAACAAACCCAAACCTATGGAATACAATGAAAGCAGTGCTACAAAGAAAGTTCATAGCACTAAGTGCCTTCAAAAAAAAAAATTGTGACAGCTTATATTAGCAAATTAACAGCAGAACTGGAAGAAATGGAAAAAAAGAAGCAACCACTCCCAAGAGGAGCAGAAGGCAGAAAGTCATCAAACTGAGGGCAGAAATTGAAAACATAGAAAAAAAAGATACAAAGAATCAATGAAACCAAGAGTTGGTTTTTTGGGCATACAAGGACCATACCTAGAAATAATAAAAATAATATACAGCAAGCCAGTGGCCAACATCAAATTAAATGGAGAGAAGCTTGAAGCATTTTCTCTAAACTCAGGGACAAGACAAGGATGTCCACTTTCGCCATATTTCTTCAACATAGTACTTGTAGTTCTTGCGAGAGCAATAAGACAACTAAAAGAGATCAAGGGGATACAAAATGGAAATGAAGAAGTCAAATTATCCCTATTTGCAGACAATATGATAGTGTACATAAGCAATCCCAAAAATTCCACCAGAGAACTCTTACAGCTGATAAACACCTTCAGCAAGGTGGCTGGATAAAAAAATAACTCAAAAAAATCAGAAGCCCTTCTTTATACAACAAATAAATGGGCTAAGAAAGAAATCAGGGAAACAACACCCTTCACAATAGCCACAAACAATATTAAATACCTGAGGGTAACTCTAACCAAGCAAGTGAAAGACCTGTATGATAAGAACTTCAAGTCCTTGAAGAAAGAAATTGAAGAGGCCATCAGAAGATGGAAAGATCTACCATGCTCATGGATAGGTAGGATCAACATAATAAAAATGGCCATCCTACCAAAAGCAATATATAGATTCAATGCAATTCCTATGAAAATACCAACACAATTTTTTATAGACTTGGAAAGAGCTAGTCTCAATTTCATACGGAACAACAAAAAGCCCAGAATAGCTAAATCAATCCTGTACAATAAAAAAAATCTGGAGTATCACCATCCCAGATTTCAAGCTGTACTACAAAGCAGTAATAATAAAAACAGCATGGTACTGGTATAGAAACAGACCAGTGGATCAATGGAATTGAATTGAAGACCCAGAAATGAACCCACACACCTATGGTCACTTAATTTTTGACAAAGAAGCCAAAACCGTACAATGGAAAAAGGACAGCATCTTCAAGAAATGGTGGTGATCCAACTGGATGTCCACATGTAAAAGAATGAAATGAAACCCATACTTATCACCTTGTACAAAACTTAAGTCCAAGTGGATCAAAGACCTTAACATAAGGCCAGACACACTAAATCTACTAGAAGAGAAAGTGGGGAAAACCCTTGAACAGGTGACAACTTCCTGAACAGAATACAAACAGCTCATGGTCTAAGACCAACAATCAATAAATGGGACCTCGTGAAACTGAAAAACTTCTGTAAGGCAAAAGTCACTGTCATTCGAACAAAATGACCATGTACAGATTGGGAAAAAAAATCTTCACCAACCCCACATCTGACAGAGGGATAATATCAAAAATTTACAAAGAACTCAAAAAATTAAATGCCAAGAAACCAAATAATCCAATCAAAAAATGGGGAACAGATCTAAACAGAGAATTCACAAAGGAGGGATCCCTAATGGCTGAGAGATACTTGAAGAAATGCTCAGAATCCTTAACAATCAGAGAAATGCAACTCAAAACAACTCTGAGATTCCATCTCACACCTGTCAGAATGGCTAAGATCAAAAGCTCAAATGACAGCACTTGCTGGTGAGGTTGTGGAGAAAGGGGAACACTGCTCCAATGCTTGTGGGAGTGCAACCTTGTACAACCACTATGGAAATCAGTCTGGTGATATCTCAGAAAACTTTGAATAGCTCTACCTCAAGACCCAGCCATACCCCTTCTGGGTATACATCCAAATGATTCCTCACCAAATCACAAGGAAGTTTCCTCATCTATGTTCATAGCAGTCTTATTTGCAATAGCTAGAAGAATGGATTAAAAAAAGCTGTGGTACATCTACACAATGGAATACTACTCAGTCACCACAAACAATGAAATCATGTAATCTGCAGCCAAATGGATGGAACTAGAGAAGTTCATCCTGAGTGAGCTAACCTAGACTCAGAAGGATGCACATGGCATCTATTCACTTATACTCAGATTCTAGCCATATAGTACAGGAAAACTATACCACAATGAATGCACCAAAGGGAACTTGAACATAGACTTTGTTTCCTGTCCATGAGACACTTTGCCCTCCCTAGTGGTGCTGCCTTGTAGGAGGCTCTTGGCCCTCATATGACTACTGAACTGAGGCAGGGGACTGTTATGTAGGGACACTCCACTCCAGAGGAGTGGTTTGGAAGGGATAGGGGTCAAAGGGTGTAAAGGCGGGAGTGGGAGGGGTGGAAAGAGGACACTATGATGGAGATGTAAACTGAAGTAATAAATAAATATTAAAAATAGAAGGGGGTGGTAGCTATATAGCTATGTCTCCACTGAGGAAGCATGTGGGATTCAAAAGCAAATTCCATGTACTCAACATGCAGAGGAGGACTGATTGGGAAAAGACCCCAGAAAGAGTCTCACTTGCAAACAAGTATTTGAGAGTCTTTTATCCTACACAATATGAATGAGCCCTAAGAAGAACTCAAGAAATTGAGTTTTGTTCATATTTATAGTAAAAATCCATTCCAGTGGGAATTGGGACCTATACCTTTCTCATAAACTTTATATTATTATTATTGTTATTATTATTACTATTATTATTATTGTTATTGTTACCAGTCACCTCTTATTTGATAGTTCATGGATTATTCCAGTCAAAAAATAAAGATTATAAAATGTATCCCTCTTCCATCATCCATAACTGTTGTTTGAATGATTTTCTTATAGGTCTTATTTACATATGAGGAAAAGAAGGGAAGAAGAAATCTTGGCTGTTTGTGATCTTCCCAGGCACAAAGAACAGAATGCCATTGGGATGTGGTTAATCACCATCCCTGTGTGACAACATACTCCTTTGGAGAAAATAGTGTGAGGCATGTTATTGATGATAACGACCCACAATGAATTTCTGGAAAATTTCCTCAGTTCTTCAATTTTGTGTAATAGACCTCCCTGATGATGAAATTTATGAATTAGAGGTTGTTACAAAAATATGATGACTATTTTGAAACTATGGAATACTTAGTAAATTATTGTTTTTATTTAGTGCAAATAAACATCAGCATAGTTATAAAATTTCTTGACCCATCACTCTTTTAGTCTAATTTTCTTTTTGATATTTTGCACATTTATGACAGAAGATGCTATGAAATAGACTTTTAAAAAAATAAAACAAAATATCATGGAGGATGCTAATCACCTATAATTATCATTTAGATTTTATGTACTGTATTAGTTACTCTTTTTTTTTCTTTGTTTGTTTTAGTACAGGGTCTCTCACTGTGCAGCTCTGAAGGTTCTGGAACTTCCTATGTAGACCAGGTTGGTCTCAAACTCAGAGATCAATCTGCCTCTGCTTTCAGAGTGCTGAAAGTGCCACTAAACTGACATGTATTGGTTACTTTTCCAATTGTAGTGCCAAAATGCCTGTCTGCCAAAGGAACTTAAAGAAGGGTCCATTTTTGTTCACAGTTGAAGGTGCAGTCCTTATTACAGAGAAGTGATTGTGCTGGGAGTATGAGGCAGTTGGTCACGTACATCTACAATCAGGAAGCAGGGAAGAATGAACGCTGATGCATGGATTGCTTTTTCCTTTCCATTCAGTCTAAGACCCCTAGCCCATCTGTGGTGGTTTGAATAGGAATGCCCTCCTAGATTCATCTATTTGAATGCTCGGCCACAGGGAGTGGCACCATTAGGAATTGTGACCTTGTTGGAGAAGCTGTGGCCTTGTTGGAGTAGCTGTGGCCTTGTTGGAGGAGGTGTGTCATTGTGGGTACAGGCTTTAAGGTCTCCTATGCTCAAGCTCTGCAGAGTGTGGTACACAATCTCTTTTCTGCTGCCTGTGGATAAAGATGTAGAACTCTCAGGTACTCCAGCATCATGTCTGCATGCATGCTGCCATGTTTCCTAGCATGATGATAATGGACTAAATCTCTGAACTGTTTGCCAACTACAATTAAATATTTTCCTCTATAAGAGTTGATGTGGTCATGGTGTCTCTTCACAGCAATAAAACTCAAACTCAGACACCATCCAGTGTTGCCACTCACATTTGGGGTGGGTCTTTCCACTTCAGTTCATCCAATCTGTAAACTCTCCAACAGACATTCCCAGGAGATTACCTCCTCAATGATTCTAGATCCTGTCATGTTGACAATTATAACTATTTTAAATGTCCTTTTTAATTCAGTTCAATTATCTCAAAGGAATATATAGATATCTCCATTTCTGCCATTTTACAGATAGTAGATTTTGCTAGAATAATCATCAAATTTTTGCTAATTATGAAAGCCCAGAAATGCTCCTGAGGACCCTACTATATCAGCTGCTTATTATGTTAAACTGAATCAAGATGTTCATTCATCATTCCAGGTTCTAGCAAATGTACTAAATGGCATGACATTTTATGAACATAAATAGTCAAGTTTCTTTTTAGTGGACATTTTCTGAAATCCAAAATGTAAAGTTCAACAATACTGAATTCATTGGCAACCAAACCTACTTAAAAGTGAAACCCCATATTCCTGGAGGTTTCAATTTAGAGAGAGGAGAAATTTTCCTCAGCTTGGTGTTCCTCCTGCCAGGTTTCAGTTGTAACAGAGAATCTTTTCACAAAATGTAGTCAGTTTATATTTCAGGCATTTAAAACATAGTTCATTGGCACATCTGGACACTGAAGAGTCTTCTAGTCTGTCCCCAGTGATATGGCACACTATTTTTGGCTCATATTGAGAACTCACACACCTGGCAAGCTATCTCTACTTTCCTGATTCTCAGAAGGAGGTCTTCAAACTTAGAAGTATTTTGGATGGTGTGATGTGTTCAATGTGCCCAAACCCAATGCATGCAAAAAAATATTCATACCTGAGCATGGGGAGATGAGGTTGAGGACCAAGTAATGGACAAGAAAGCAACTCACTTGGTAGAAAAAGTGAAGACATGGATATACTATTTTGATCAAAGTTTAATAAGGCCAAAAGCCTTTCTCAGTGGGTCCATTCTTGGTTTCATTAATGCTTATTCTCAGAGACCTCTTAGTCACCTCCTTTGTGACTATCTCAAAGCTAAATTTCTTGAGAAACTTGGGAGCAATGCAAGTTTAACCCAACATTTAATATCCAAAGTCAAAGTTACCTCTGGTAGGTTTACAGCTCTATAAACAGAGGCAAGATCTGAGACTTGATAGTTACAGTTGTTTGTCTTACCTGGGCCTCAGATGTAGGCCTTACAACAGCCAGTGGATTCTGGGAGTGTGGGGAGCTCTTTCGCTCCAATGTAATGAAAAAGAATATGAGGACATCACTCAGGCTCCATAGTGTTAATTTTCATGACACATGGAAAGTGTTCAGTACAGTGCCTGGCACACAGTACAGACTTCTAATGTTAGTTTGCCTATAATCATCATCACTAAAATGGGATTCAGCCCTAGCAGAAACTTGGCACTCAGCATCAGGAATTCATTCATTTCTTTCTTTCTTTCTTTCTTTCTTTCTTTCTTTCTTTCTTTCTTTCTTTCTTTCTTT
>CAJQZJ010016855.1:2623556-2656096 GCA_907164525.1 Lophiomys imhausi | reverse complement strand
TTTCTTTCTTTCTTTCTTTCTTTCTTTCTTTCTTTCTTTCTTTCTTTTTCTTTCTTTCTTTCTTTCTTTTTTTTGGCCAGATGTTGACTACTGAATTGCAACTCCTAGAGGCTTTGTGTTGAATGTAACTTTGTATCAGAAATCATTGAATTATTTGGTGAAATATAAATGAGTTAATACATGAATTGTGATCAGTGTTTGAGTGGGGGTATAGTAAGACAAGTAGATGCCATTTTCCCTGAACTTCCATTTCTCTTAGATGACATTTTAATTTTATTTTGACCTTAGAAATAGAAAACAATCTTTCTAAATCATGGCAGTCAGTGGGTCTGCAGAACTGAAAGACAGGTATCTAGGCATTTGTACACCATGGCCAGCTATCAGGAAGAAGAGTACAGGCAAGTCAGATGAATCTCAGGTATGGAATTAGATTTAGGACTTAAAATGTTCACAATATTTATGGGATGTTTGGTCATAGGTTAGGCTCTAACCTAGGCCCTAATTCTTATGGGAATAATCATAGTATACTTCTCTGACCTGTTGAGAGATTTTTATTATTACATAAATTTCAGGAGTATTCATTTAGTATCTATTACATGTCAGATAGTTCATTACTCACAACACTGAACAAGGTACACATAGTCCCTGGAGGGAATCAGAAAGAAAGGAGACAGATGTCATTTTAGAGTCATTGGTTCCTACAATCAAGATCTTCATTTCATACTCTTGCTGGAGATAATATTTTACAAGCAGGATCTTATCTGTGAAGGACTTTGTTAAAAGTACCTTAGTGAATACCCACATTCTGATGAACTGTGTGTGTGTGTGTGTGTGTGTGTGTGTGTGTATGGCATTTGTTGTTGAACCGATAGGTTTCCTCTAAAGTCAAAACATAAATAATATAGGTTGCCTAGGATGGTGGGAAAGCAAAATGGTCTGTAGGAACTTCAGTGGTAATGGCAAAACTGGAACCTCTTGGCTATGGATGTCCAAGGGAAAGAGAAGGAGGCAGCAGAGCTTTCTTAGTAGAAAGAGAGAATATGATAGTCCAGTTGGGTCCAAGAAAAAAAAAAGGGGGGGGGTCATAGAAAAAGAATTAGGAACTGCAGTAACTGATATTCTTTTCAAAATTATAACCTATGAACTTAAGTCATAATTGACTTGAATAAATCTATTTTATTGGAGCAATTTTCAGGTATTTGGGAGTAATCTTGAGCAATATTTGGTGTAACCAAATTGCAGGACTGTGGAGACATTTGAACACCCCTCCTTGGTTTTTGAAGGTCATTGTCACAGAATTTGGGGCAAAGCACTCTTTACATAGCCAGCTCTTAGTCATTCCTGGAAATATAAACTCACATTGATAGACTTTGTTTTCCTGTTTGGGGCAATGCCAGGTGGTGTAAATGACCAACACAAGTGTGGCATCAGTGATTCATTCCTGGTCCAAGTGTGGTTTTACGAGTGTATCTTCACTCTGTGCCATCTCTTCACTCTCTAACCCTCTTCTAATGATACTACTCTATCTGAATTGTTAAACCCCAAATGTGCAGAGTTACACATCTGGAGAGGTCATCAATCAAAGTGCACAAATACATTACAATATAAAACATAGGCTTTGTACCCCAGTCTACAAACAACTTTTCTTTAAATTGTTGATTCCTAACTGTACTCTATTTTAGGGCTCATTACTCTCGTTTGGCTAGTAGGTCTAACTTTCTATATTCTCCCTTTGAACTGCTGTGGGATAAGTGTGGGCTCTGGAAAAATGATGATGTCAGACCTTTTACTTCCACTTTCCTGGGATGCCTCACCCATGTTTCTCATAGGGCCCTTTCCACTTTCTATTTGTTGCCTGGCTGCTATGAAAGTGGCTCAGGAAATGATCTGTCACACATCATTCACACCTCGATGAAAATTTAGGCTAGAATGTTACCTCTCTCCAGGGTATTTTCATTTGATGATTTTTTTCCCCATTTAAATTCATGATAGTACTTTTTCCTGCAGAATTCTAGAGGAATTTAAGTTCCAGTCACAAAGCAGTAGACCTGTATTCGACTGAGCAAGACTGCTCTAGTTTATAAGACTGGCTCTTCCCATACACTGTGCTTAAATTATCCATCTTGGATGTGGTTGAAATCTGAACTTTATTTGACTAGGGGTTTTGTGAACTGAGGAGAGACCAATCATCATCATCATCAATTAAGAAAGAAGGTCGAGCCGGACGTTGGTGGCGCACGCCTTTAATCCCAGCACTTGGGAGGCAGAGGTAGGCGGATCTCTGTGAGTTGGAGGCCAGCCTGGTCTACAAAGTGAGTCTAGGACAGCCAGAGCTGTTATACAGAGAAACCCTGTCTCGAAAAACCAAAAAAAAAAAAAAAAAGAAAAGAAAGAAGGTCGAGACACTATGGAAATCCACCTGGAAGTGGTTCATCTTTTTTATTTATATGACAGCTAGACTCCAAGAAGATATCCAATGGAACTCATATCTCTCTAGTGTCTTTAAATCAGATGGATCTAGGTGACTAATAGACTGGTGGGAGTGATAGTATGTGGCTTCTCATGCTATGGCCTTAAGGCATTGCATTTCCCACTTTTCTGTCCTGGATCTTTCACTTTGGGGGAAGCTATTTGGCATGCAGTAATGATCCACAAAACATACCTATCTGGGTAGGGTCATGAAGAGAAGCTAAGCTAACAACCATGCTATTGGATCACTTAGGAAGTGGGTCTAGTGGGTAGAGCCTTCCATTGATTACAGTCTCAGCTGGCATCTGATTATAGTTTCATGATAGATTCTAACAGCTTCTGTTTAAGACATTCCCTAATTGCTGACTCAAAAAACCCCTGCAAAAATGATAAATTATTGTTATTTAAAAATATTAAGTTCCAGGGTAGTCGATTACTTAACATCATCTCTTGGCCTCTTAACACTAATCACTTCTCCTTGAAATTTCAATAAGAAAGCTGGCCATAGCCTTGCCACCACATTATTAGGAGCTGTTGTGTTTTCTAATGGGATAGAGCAATTCAACTGAGAGCAATTTGGTGCAATACAATTTCTTATGGAGCAAGCTGACCAATATGATAATTTGTGGAATATTAATAGTCTGTCTCTAGTTTCATGACATTGTTCATTTTGGTTCATGACAGAAATTGCTTTTGTAACTTTTAATGAGTCTTTAGTAATTTTCATCTGCCTTTCAGGATTTGGGGGACTTTTACTCATATTTTGCTGTTATATTTCTATTCCTCTGGTGACAAGTTTTGGCCAAATTGATTTCAGATCACTCTTCTTTCCACAAAATTACTTTCAGTCAAATTGTTTCTGTCAAAATCATTCATCATGTGGTATTATTTGTTTTTTTATACCTCACCTCTAATTGATCTATAAAACACTAAAAAACATATTCTGTAACTCTATTAAAAACAGAACACACTGCTACACTAGGATGAATCAACAATGGGGACTAGAATAGGCAATGTCCAAGGTGAGTCTAGTCATTTCTGCTGTTTAAGCTCTTGAATAACCTTACCTTGCTAAACGAATCCTGGAGTAACTGATCCAGCTCTGAAGAGATTACAGTGGAAGTATTCGGATATAACTCTCAACTTACCTTGTTCTTTTATAATTATCTAAGAGTAAGGCATAAGGACAATGAGGCTTCAATTTTTGGAAAGATAGTACTGTTCTTATTTGGGAAAACACACTGCTGCAAGAGCCAACTACCATGTCACATAGCACTGTGGAAATGCCTCCCTACAAAGTACACACAAAAACCAAAATGAGACTGGAACGTAGGTACAACAGCTGATTATCAGTGTTTCTCTCTTTTAACAACAAAACCATGCCCATGCCAGGTCTTCTGAGGATCTTAGGGAGCATTGTTGTTTGCTGGTATTAATGCAAAACAAACAAACAAAAACAGACAACCCCACATCTCTCACCTTAAAAGAGAAATGAGAGTTTAAGAGTTTATTCTAGAGCCAAATTTGAATGGCCATGGCCTGGGAACACAGATTTCACATTCCATGTTTCCATGTGGAAGCAGTTTCATGAAATTTTATAGTGTTACAGAATAAAGAAAGTCATAAATAAAAGTAATTTTAAGATACATTAGTAGGTGCATTAGAGAAGAGGATACTCCAAGATTGTGGAAGCTTTTCTACAGGCCTCTGATGTTGTCTGATGACATTCTCAGCTTTGAGGTTGGTGGAAGCTACTGGTCTGCTAACTAAATAGATTCTAAGAGGTTCTTAATCTATTAGTGGCAGTGTGTTAGTTCTGATACAGAAATGGACAAGAAATGGCTATTCAAGGGCTAAAGCTAGCCCAAGACAAGATGAATAGCTTTGTATCTCACAATGATCCTATCTTTTCACACCACTGCAGTTTAAATCAGTCAATCAGTCTTTGCAGACTCAGCTTCTTTCTAGGAATTCTCATTCCCACTGATGTCCTAACCTGTTGGGGTAGTGTTAAGCATTCTAAATGTTAATTAATTGGTCCTGTTTGCTGTCTGTTACTTACATTGACTCTGATTGGTTAAATAAAATGCCAAGGCCTGAGATTGGGAAAAGACAGAGAAAGGTGGGACTTCCTGGGATTAGAACAGGAAGCCTGCACTTTAGAAAGAGGATTCAAGCATTCCAGCCAGCAGCAGGAAGAAGAAGGCATTCCAGCCAGGAGCAGGAAGAAGGAAGACACACACCATGGGTTAGAAAAAAGAACCTCATTCCACATGGCCAGGAACATGGGCATATCGTGGAGAATGGCAGTCCAAGGGGATGTATGTATATATGGGGTCATATTTGGGTAATAGAATTATGAGCTAGCTTAGATGGGCTAGGATTGCACAATTCAGGCCAAGGCTTGTTAAGATCCACATGGTGTCTGTGTGTGCTCATTTATAATGGTGGCTTAAAGAATAACTGCTGCCAAATCAATTAAATGTACCCTAAATACCGGTTAAACAATTTAATTTAATTATTTCTACAAATGACACCAACATAATTTAATTATTTTTTTTATGTTGGGCGCCACCTGAAAACTACAAATTAATTAATTAATATAGTTATTAGTAAGTATAAACTGTAATATTAAGCCAGCGGAGTAGCCGGCAGCGTAGCCAGCGGCTTGGCAGAGGAGCAGGTGGCCTGGCCCGAGTGCCTTAACCGGTTGCCTAACTGATCCTGGAGAAAGAGCCCCGGGACCAAAGGTGGTCTACACCACCTATAACCTAAACTCTGTTAATAAATATAGGTTGTTATATTAGGCCGGTAGAATTACCGGCGGCTTGGCGGGAGATTCGCCTGGGCTCAAGGGGAGTCTGGGAGTCCGACAACCTGGGACTGCTTGGACTGAGGGCCTATAAGCCGCTGCAGTCTTTTCTCCAATAATTAAAGACACCAAGACCTTTAATGTTTTAATGCTTAGCCCTTAGCTGGGCAGACTCTCAATTAGCTACTCTAAGTTAATCCCAAACCAACATGTGCCTGTGAGTACCTTCCAGCAATTCTCCAGTCGTCTGTCTCTTTCTGTGTCTCCCCAGGGAAAGAGAGAGAGTCTCTGTGTGTGCTCAGAGTTCCTGTGCTGATCTGAGGAAGTCCTGCCTTCCTATACTCTTTCTGCCCAGCTAATTGGCCATAAGTGACTTTTATTAACCAATCAAGAGAATGCCTCAGAAGGGGCAGTAACCAGATCTCAGCATTGAATTAAATGTATCAGAAACAATATTAGACCTTCTCTCAACACTAACCTGAATTTTTTTTTCTTTTCTTGAGTCAAGAACTAAAGATTTAGCAAAATCCTTAGTCAGAGAAATTATGGCCTGCCCATAACCACCTGAATGAATCTTGATGTAATTCCTCTCAATTGAACATCCAGCTAGGACCAGAGCCTTGGCTGAGACGGCTCAACTACTGCCTCCTGAGAGCACTTGAATGAGCTAGACTCATCTGACCTGCATTTCCAATTTACAGAAATTATGATGTGATACAAGTTTGTTACTTTAAGTCTCAATTTTTTGAGCAAATTATTTTTTATGGTAACAAAATAATATAGAGGACAAAAGAAATGATTTACCAATACCATCTTTGTCCTCAAAGATGGACTCTTGGCCTCTCTATGGATGGTATCTGACAACAAAGCTGCTAGCTAGGACTCAATAACAGTCTCCATATCACTTTTCTTACTTTCTCTGAGGCAGATACATCTTAACATACGTGTATGATTGTCTCTGCTTCCAGCTACAAACCCATCTCCTCTTTCCTTCTTTGTTTCCATTTGGTGTAATGAAGGAGGAGAATGGTTGGAATTTAAGAGCTTACACTGGAAGTAGATGCATTCAAGGTAAATACCACAGAATATCTAGGGGGAAATTCTGGGGGACCATTTAAACCTGAGAAAGGTAAGTGGCTCATGATCACTGAAGATGATGTACTGAACCTGGAGGGTTGGCTCAAAAGGCAGCTATGATTTTGAGAGCCTGGATTTGCTGACAAGATGCTCTTTAAAGGGGCAGAATTTATATTTATTCTCGGAATTTACATTTTTGATAGGCAACAAGATGTGAATAGAGGTGGGTTGTCTTTCTTTTACTACACTTGCCTCTGTTCCTGACTTTTTGGGTCAAGGGTAGAAGGGGTTGTTAAATAAAAAACTTGTGTTTTCACTGGATGAATACTCTAGGAGAAGAAAAGTTTTATTTGGTAAATATGCCCTGACTTCTTGCACCAGTTTCAGAATGCATGTCAAGAAAACACTCTCATTTGAATTCAATGGAGAAATAACAGAGTCATTTAATATTAGATAACAGGAAAATACAAAAGACACCTACAGAGTGGTTATACAAGTTTGCACTCCCACCAGCAATGGAGGAATGTTCCCCTTTCTTCACATCTTTTGCCAGCATGTGCTGTCATTTGAGATTTTGAACTTAATCTGATGAGTGCAAGATGGAATCTCAGAGTCATTTTGATTTGCATTTCCCTTATGACAAAGGATGCTGAACATTTCTTTAAGTGTCTCTTGGCCATTAGAGATTCCTCTTTTGTGAATTCTCAGTTTAGCTCTGTACACCATTTTTGATTGAATTATTTCATTTCTTGATGTTTAATTTCTTGAGTTCTTTATATATCTTGTATATCAGCCTTCTGTCAGATGTGGGGTTGCTGAATATCTTTTCCCAATCTGTAGGTTGCCATTTTGTTCTAATGACAGTGTCCTTTGCCTTACAGAAGCTTTTCAGTTTCATATGGTCCCATTTAATTAATTGTTGATCTTAGTGCTTGAGCTATTGGTGTTCTATTCAGGAAGTTGTCTCCTGTGCCAATGAGTTCAAGGCTTTTCCACACTTTCTCTTCTATTAGATTTAGTGTATCCTGTTCTATGTTGAAGTCTTTGATCCACTTGGACTTGACTTTTGTGCAGGGTGATAAATATGAATCTATTTGCATTCTGGTACCTTTAAGAAAATTGGGAAAGTTCTACCTCAAGACCCATTTATCAAGGATGGAAAAAGAAATTGTGGTACATCTACACAGACTGCTATCAGAAACAAGGATATCATGAAATTTGCAGGAAAATGGATGGAATCAGAAAAATCATCCTGAGTGAGCTAATGCAGACCCCAAAAGACACACAGGGTATTTACTCAATCATAAGCAGATATTAGTCAATATGTATGGGATCATCATTCTATATAATCCACAGACCCAAAGAAACTAACTATCAAGGAGGGCTCAAGGGATGATGCTTGAATCCCTCTAAGTAGGGAAGATAAAATAGATGTTGGACATGGATGGAGAGAGGGAACTGGACAAGAACCCAACTTTACTGACATCCAAGAAGTCTTATCTGGCAGATAAAGGAAACAGATGCAGAGACCCACAGTCAAGAATTAGGCAAAAATCAGGGAGTCTTGAGGAAAATTTAGTGGAAAGTTTGAGGAAGCTAGAGGAGTCAAGGATACCACAAGAAGACCCACAAAGCCAATTAACTTGGGCACAAGGGGGCTCAAAGAGACTGAATAACCAAACAAAGAGCTTGCAAGAACTGGTCCTAGGCCCATTACATATATGAAGCTGATGGGCTGCATGGTCCTCTAGTGGATCCCCTAACAATTGGAACTGTGTCTATCCCAGATTTAGATGATGCTTCTTCCCTCTGGTGCTCATTTTCCTAGCATAGCTGCCTTATCTTGCATTGATGGAAGAGGAGTCACTTAATCCTGATGTGGTTTGATGTGTGAGAGCGGGTCGGTACTGGGTTGGCAGGGGGAGGGTATGGGGGAAGAGTGTGGGAGGGTGGGACTAGGAGGAAGAGAAGGAGGGGGTGGGGATTGGAATGTAAAATAAACAAAAATTCTTAAAAAAAAAAGACAACTACAATGTAAGGCAGACAATCAGAAGGGCCGAGTTTGGAAGTGACATTAATATCCTATAAGGCCAACTAAACCTCCAAGTCATGATTAAGCTATAAGAGAGTTTCTGCTATGGAATTCCAAGTATAGATGATCTGACCTTAGTGCCAATAAAAAGACCAACTACTGACTGCTCATCAGTGACGAGTCCAAAGTCCATAAGACATTGTGTACAGAGGGAAGCTCTGTAAAAGGATGACCTTTCCTCTTTCTTGGAGTGCAAGCTCAGACACACATGTATGGAATCATCACAGCACAATGTGCTTGCTGCAGTACTGGCACCATAAGGTTAATTTATCCCCCAGAATAATTCCCATGGCATTGAATCATTGGCATTCAATGGGCCATCAGCTTCTGGTGATTAGAAGACTATGTTACTCTACCACCCAGCTTATACTAATAAGCATTCAGAAGGAAATGGGATAGGAGAATGAAGCCAGAATAAAAAACAAGATTCCAAGAAACTGGTCAGAAGCCCATGTGAAGGCAAGATCAATGTTGTGTGAAGATCAGCGTAAAAAAAGTTAAATTAGCATTTTCTCCCATATAGCCTGCCTCAAGTATTTTGTATTAACAAAAACATAACTAATAAATTCTCTGACTTTTTTCTTTTTTTTTCTCTGAGGGTTTTCTTCCTTCATATTTTCTTCTAAATTCACAATAGTATGAAGGGAATTAACGTTGAGACCCTAAATTTTTTCTAATTTTAATTCCTATCAGATAAGAACACCATAAAAAGGAAATTGTATATATATTTATATAAAAGCAAGTGATATAAAAAAGTTGTTCATAAATGAAATGAAAAAAACAGTTGGCCTAATGTACTAGTTCATTTTATGTATCAACCTGAAACAATCTGGAGTCATCAGAGAGGAAGGAGTTTTAGTTGAGGAACTGCCTCCATGAGATCCAGCTGTAAGGGGTTTTCTCAACTAGTCATCAATGGGGGAGGGCCCAGCCCATTGTGGGTGGTGCCATCCCTGAGTTGGCGGTTATGGGTTCTATAAGAAAGCAGGTTAAGAAAGCCATGGGAAAGGTTATAGATAATCTTGTTATTTAGGGGGAAATATTACAAGCTGTTAAATGGTCTTGTTAAATAGGTTTTGGAGGCTAGTCCCAGGGATTTCTCTCTTTTTCTTTTCTGTATCCTTCTTTCTCTCCTATGTAGGGGTGAACAGACTTGAGGAAAAAAAATGAGATATAAACATAATATAGGAATGATAAAGAACAAAGGTCAGATTATTGAATATGCCCTTATACCTTTGTATATTGACACAAAATTAAGATTATATTCGGCCACATTGGTATTGATCTTTGTATATTGATACAAAATTAAGGTTAACTCTGTTTAAGGTACTGTACCTAGGTAATGGTTAAAAATGAAAAGTGAAGTTTTGGCCTTTTGCTACCAAGTGTCATAAACTGTTTAGGATAATTAAGAAATGCAAACTAATAGTCATTTAAGCATGTCATTTTGTTAGGTACTAGGACAGTTTATCACAATTATTTTCTAAGCTAATCAGAAATCAAGTTGCTAAAAGACAAGCAACATTTGCTTGTCCAAATATAAGAGATAGATAGGTGGTCTTCAAAAACCTCAAGAGATCTGCAGAATATGGCATTCAAAGAGGTTTTCTTTACTTAAGATTTTTTTGATATCAAGACATGTCAGCTCCTGACAGCACCCCCTATTCTACTCCAAGTAGAAGATGAGCATCGAAGAATCTCCAATTGGAGATGGTTGAATTATTGGCAAGCCTATCTCTTGGCAAGAAAAATCCCTTGCTTCAACTGTAGACAGAATGCTTTCCAAATAGGACAAAACTTGGAAGCAGGTAAGTCAACTGCCTAGACAGGGTAGGCAAGTCCTTCATAATTCCTGCTCTACAATCAATGTCTGTCAGAGAAACAGGGCCAAATGGCTGAAGATTGATGCTGTAATGTATGGACAGAAAATGGGAACTGTCCAGGCAGCCACTGGTATGTCATTTCTTAGTTTTGGAAGCTGCAGACCCTGTGCTTCCTGTATAACCAGATATGTTTATCCCTTTCAGGTCTCTGAGGTGGTTGAAGACTAGATAACTAGAGTCTCATTGTTAAATTTTGAGTTGTTTATTGTTCTGGATCTAAGAAGATATTTTTAAAATTGTGATGCAAGTTAGGATGAAAACTGAGTTGGATATAGAACTTTAAACTCATGGAGATGGTTAGATAGTAGAATGTTAAAATCAGGTGCCAAATACGTATGGACTGGACATTGGGAATGTATGTTAAGCCCTATAACTCTCATAATTGTGGCCTAATTATTTCTGTTGTTTTGTATTATATTTATTGTTATAAGAGAAAGAGCCATTTGTTGGATTGAAAGGGGGAGGTGTTGGGGGAAAATATATACCTTAAACTTAAAAAAAAGGAAGGGGATGGGGGGTTGAGGGGTAAGAGGGTGGGAGGGTGGGACTGGATGGGGGAGTAGGGAGGGGATTGCGATTGAGATGTAACTTGAAGAAACAAAATATAAATAAATAAAAAAGAGAAAGCCATGGAAAGCAAGCCAGTAAGCTGCATTCCTCCATGGCCTCTGCATCAGCTCCTGAGTTGAGGTTTCTGCCCTGTTTTAGTTCCTTCCCCGACTTCCTTCAGTGATTAACTGAAATGTGGAGGTGTACGTTAAATAAACCCTTTTCTCCACAACTTACATCTTAGTCATTGTGTTTCATCACGGCAATAGAAACCCTAACTAAGAAGACACCTAGCAATTTTTTCTTTTCTTTTTTTTTTTCAATAACAGTGTATAACCGTATCACAAAGCTGGGCTTTTTGCGGGGGAGGAAGGGAGACAGTTGACAGCGTTGACATTTACTACAGTCCTGACCACAACCATCACTAAGCTAGTCCATACTTCATCTGGCCTTATACTGACATATATGGATGATTAAAAGATGGATCTTATGCTCTCTGGCAACCTACAACTCAGTGAACAAAATAAGAATGATAAAGGGTACACAATAGCAATGTCTCTGCAGAGAAGAAACTTGTATTTGTTCTGATTAAAGATTAACAGAAGTGAAGAGGTCCTGACTGGGCTTCAGGTTGAAAAAATGTTTGTTTTTATTTTGTTTTCTGTATCTGTGATAAAATGTCTTCACAAAAGCAATTTAAGGGGGAAAAGGTTTTCTTCAACTGACAGTTTGGGATGAGGTCCACCATGGGAGTTCCACTTAAGTGAGCAGGAGCTTGAAGCACCTGGTCACATTGTTTCCACAATCAATCAATAAGCAGAGAGCACAGAGTGTCAGCCCATTTCCATCAAATTCTCCTCCCCTGCCAGGGCTCAGGAACGCTGTTAAAGAGGAAATGGATAGAGTGTAAGAGCCAGAGGAGATGGAGGGCAGCAAAAAACCAAGGCCTTCTAGACACAACAGAGCTGTGCACATATGAGCTCACAGGGACTGTGGCAGCCCAGAGCCAGTGTGGTTCTACACCAGATGTCCTAGAGCTGAAAAAAGTGGACACATGCCCCCTTCCCTAACCTTATCTCTATCTCCAATTTATAGCTACTTGCAATTGAAAACTTAGCTTTCTTCAATGGAGTCTCACTGGGGGAAGTGAACCACTCTTAAGGGTAGGCCCCATCTACCCAGCAGTAGATGGCCAACACAAAATGGACTCACAGGCATCTTTGGAGCTTCTTTTTCTCATAATGTTAAGTCAGGGCAATCAAAAACCTTCACAGCACCTTTGCATATATAATGTTTCTTCCAGTTTAGTGTTTTTATGGGATTCCTGTGTGTGTGAACATCTGTGTCTCTGCAGCTATATGTGTTTCTTGTACTTTTTCTTTGGCTCTTTTTCTTATTTAATTTTTTGTCCTGTATCGATTTGTTTGTTTTTAATTTTATTTTTAAATTTTATTATTATTCCTTAGGTACCTGTTCAAGGTGTGAATTTTATCGAGTCAGAAGGGGGAGGAACTGGGAGGAGTATGGGAAGAGGAACCTGTAATCAGAATATATTGAATGAAGAAAATCTATTTTTAATAATAATTAATAATAATGCAGGTTGAGCAGGCAATGAGGAGCAAGCCAGTAAGCAGCACTCTTCTGTGGCCTCTGCATTGGTTTCTGGTTCTAGGTTCTGCATGGGCTTTCTTCAGTAATAGAGTGTGACCTTAGAGCTGTAAGCTGAAATAAATCCTTCTTTTCTCAACCCCAAAAGAAGCAGAGAGTACAAATGAATGCTGTTGCTCAATTGTACATCTCCACTTATACAGTTCCGGATCCTATCCAGGGAGTGGGGTCACGCACAGAGAGTAGGTACTCCTACTCCAACTAACTCCATCAAGATAATTCCCAGAGGCATGCCCAGAGGCCTGTCTCCCAGGCAATTCTTGGTCTTACCACTTGATATTTGGGATTAAGCATCCCAATGTTCAGGAAAGCAAACATATGAAAGACAGCAAAGAAGTAGTGTGATGTGTGAAAACACTGTTAGAGTGCTTACACACTCCATTAAAAAGAGTAAATGAATCAGTAAAAGATTTTCATTTAATTTTAATATATTTTACCTAACTCAGTCTAATCGAAACACTATCATTTCAGTCAGAATCAGAACAAAAAATTATTAAGATGCTTTATGTTAGTTACACTAAGTTTTTCAAACCCAACCTGTGTTTTAGACTAACATGACTTTATTCTGACCAGTCACAATCCCAGTGCTTTAGCGGCAACAGGTTACAATGGTGATTATCATTGGGCAGTGTCAGTGTAGCTCCTCAGGGCCACCTCTACAGACTTATTGGTTGCAACTTACAGAACTGTGCCCTTGTACTAGCTCTGCTCCCTGGAATTTCCTTGCCAGTGTTTATGTTCCTGGTATCTCTACCATACTCTTTTCCTCAAGGCAACATTAGCATCATTCTCACAGCTCTACATACCAGGCTACTTGCACCCGCTACTTGCAGAGATCCTTAATGGACTCCTATGCCTTCCTCTAAAAACTTGGTTGAAGACACCGTGAAACTGTAACTCTTGTATTGTGCATTCTCGGGAAACCAACATCATACGGATGCCACAAAGTTCTGCTGCCAATGTGAACTGTCCTTGGGTAGGCTTGGACTACGACTGAGGCAGTTTGGGTACCTTTGTTGAGTTCTAGGGAAACGGCACATGAGCTAGTTCAGGATGTGTGGTCCATTCTGAGGCCTTGTTCTTAAAGTGTATGAAACAAAGTAACACCTCCACACCCTTGATCTTGCTATGGGTGGGGAACTGCCAAACCTGAGATGTCCTGAGGGCATCATTCCTGTTATCCCAGGGCAAGCTACTTGGCTTCATTTGATGGAGCCCCGGAGCCTGTCTCTTCAGCAATTGCACCCTTCCTGTCAGCATCTTTAAACAACCCCATTTTCTGACAAGCTATAAACCACTCAAAATTCTCTTCTCTGTGCTTTGTTTCTCTTTCTCACTATAAATTTTGTTAAAAGCAGAAAGCAACAGTTGTGTTGCCCCAGTGCTTTCTTGAATGGAAGTTTCCTCTATCAGCTAATCTAGATTATAATTTACCATTCCACAGTCTCAGGGTATAGACCAAAATCCAGATAAATTCTTTATCAGGATTTAACACAGCCTTTAGTCTTGATGCCTAGTTTAGCCCCAACTTCCAAGTAAAAGCCTTGGTAGTTTGAATTTTATTGCAGATTTCTATTAACACTATGTTCTGAACTCTCACTAAGCTTGTCCATTAAACTTCACCCAACATCTAGGCTTTCTCTAGTTTGAAAATCCAAACTTTTCTATAAACTGATTCCCAGGATTTTTGAATCACATCATCATGGTCATGATTCTACTTCTCTGTACCAATCTTCTGTGTGAGCCCACATTTCTTTATTGTAACAAAATGCCTGAGGCAACCAATTTAATAAGAGGAAAGATTTGTGTTAGCTCACAGTATGGGGTTTCTGGTCAACAGCTGGCTGCCCTTATCAGTTTGCACCTTATTACAAGTGAGGCATCGTAAATGAGGGGTTCTTTGTGAGATGTTTTAAATCCACTAGAAGTGTCCCTCAAAGAGGATTGTGACCTGGAAGTATAAACCAAACACACCTTTTCCTCCCCTAAGTTGGTTTTGGTCATAGTGTTCTAACACAGCAACACAGATCAAAGTAGAACCCCTCCAAAAGTGGGTGTGGAGATTTCAAAGGATTAACCTTGAGAAGGAAGGACATACACATTCACATCACAACAACAGAGAGTAAAACCTACTAAAACCCAAAAAACTTAGATCAATTCCATTGTCATATTTTACTGACATCTGTTAAATGTGTGTCCCAGACTCTCCCAAGTACTTATTACATGACAGAGCTACCCTACACTATGTTGTCAATTTCTAGAAGGTTAATGCTGCCTTGGGAAGATTCCAGATTTCCTTGAGAAATTCATGCAAAGTTCACTTCATTCAGACCTCTCACTGAAGATTAAAGAGCATCTCTCTTCATGAAGATGCAGTAGGCTTTAGAAGAGAAGAAAGGCAAGTGAAGGGCACAGCCTATTATGAGTCATTCATGTCATGGGTAGGGTATATTTGTGTAGTTACAAAGACTACTGTTACACAGGAGGGGAGGATGGTACACAATGACCTAGCTTTTTGCTAACTGAAACTGTGTCACCAGAGACACAGCTAACACTGCTCACTTACCTGAAAGTTCTACTCCACATTCCACAATGACTGAATGTGACAATTCTGAATGTGTACAAACTTCAGTCCATCCAGAACTATATAATATATGCTATGCTATGCTAATGAATGCAGGTATATAAACAAATCGGAATTTAGATATTTTTGTAAAATGTAGATATTTAAGACATGCTTTTACCATGTAACACTTTGCAGAAAAGTGTTCCAATATAAAAATACAATAGCTGAAATATTCTTTAGTGTATGTTAACAAGTGCTGACTATGTGGCTAGTGCTGAACTGGCTGCTGGAAAGAAATGTAGACTTAGCTTCTGATAGTGTAGTTCATGTTTTGACAAAAAGGGGTTTTCTATATGTTATGAATCACGTAAGAAAGCTAATGATGGTTACAGGTGGTTCTGTATATTAAAGTGGCTTTTGTGAATTGAAATACTGTGGGGTTTTTGTTGTTGTTGTTTAGAATACTTTGAACTGATTCACTGGCCAAAACTTCCCAGTAAGTCTTACAGCTCCACATTAAGCAGGTGTTTCTGTTTCAAAGGATCTCTAGATAAATAAAGGAGCTCATGAAGTAAAGGCACATGGGAGTGCAAGACACCCCGGAAGAAGCTCCAGTGATCAGACTCATCCAACTTGGTGTCCTTTTCCTAGGCTGAATATATAATTTTCTAAGTTGACTAGATAATTCTTTCAAAGACCTTTATTTCTGAAGCAATGAGAGTAAAGTTGGGTCTGCTCTTTGTAGATGGGAGTTGGTCCCTTTCTGTGGGGAAATGACTGGCAGCAGCAATTTCTCATCATTTCTTCCATGCATTTGGCTTCAAGGCTTGCAGAAAGCTGTGCATGACCCTGGCCTTTCTGTGAGTCAGCTAATGATCACCCAATCAACTAGAGAAAATTGATTTTGTCAAAACTCATGAAGAGCTGTGGGCTGATCAATGTCTCACTGAAGTCAGGTTCCACACAAAACTGCCCAAAGCTGGAATTAGATGTCAGATACAATTTAACACTGATGGTCTAGCTGTACCTTCAGAGAGGGAGGCTTGCTCCTGATTCTGCCTGTCAGATTAACTCTCTATGGCGGGCTCCCCTGGCTAAATGATCAGGGTCTGGCACACTGCCACACCACACGTCTCTCCAAAAGTTACACAATAGTGAGAACTTGGTACTTAGGGCTGTGGATTTTGTCAAGGCTGGAAGGGAAGTATCTTGGGGGAAAGAGAGAAAAAAAAGGGAGGGAGGGAGAGAGAGCAAGCCAGAGACAGATAGGGTGGGGTGGGGTGTCAGGTCTGATTTAGATAAGGGTGTGTTGCATTGAAAAGGGAGCTCCAAATGATAACTTTCCGGAAGGAATTCTGACAGGACTAGAGGAGGATTAGAAGTACTGAGGACTTGGGAGGGGGTTGCTGAGTGCCCTGCTCAAACCAGGCTATGATTCCTGTGGGATTTATTTCAGCTCGATGGTTGGCACCAAAACCATATGATCCCCTTCATACACCTTCAAGTCTGGTCAAAGAACCTTCCTTCTATCCAATTCATGCCCCCCCCCCCCCGGGTCTTTTGCTTACCTTTTCCTCTTTAGTCCCCCTTCTGAATATTAAATCCTGTCATCTAACAATGCTCACTTCTGAAGACATGAGAGCGGATGAACAGCTGAGTTATCCTCTGCAGACTCTTGTCATCATGTAGGATCTTCCACAGCTGCATTTGCATGCATGCCCTTGGATCTCAGAGGCCCATTTTCTTTTTAGTGAAGTTAAACACTTCTATTTATGGCTACAGTGAGCTTTGGAGAAAAGATCCTTTTTCTCCTGAGTAAGAGTAGCATTCAGAGACCCTGCCAAAATTTTCCTGCCTAGCATCCCTGTTTGTCAGCCAGGTGACAGCCACATCCAACTACCCAATTTAACTGCATTTATCTTGCAATTTTTAGATTGTCAAACATTGTCCTGGTCAGTTCTATATCTTCCTGAAGCTCTTTCAGCTAGGAACAACTGGGAAAGTTTTTTGCTTGTTTGTTTGGCTTTTTCTCTTTTGTGGTTGTTTTTTATTATTACTCTCAAAGCATGAAGACTATCAACCAGACTGAGGTTTTGATAAACATCACTGCATCAGTCTCATTGAGAGACCTGATTTCTCTAACAGCACTTATTTTTCCTAATATATCCTCCTCAGTGAAAGAAACTCAAAAGAGCAGGTCTAGATTTTAATCCAAACAGTGAGAAATCTGTCCCACTTAGCCATTTGGAAAGAGGAAGGGAGATGGGCAAAAGAAGAGAGAGAAAGAGAAGGGAGGGAGGGAAGGAGAAAAGAAGAGGTGGGAAGGGTTGGTTCCCTTGAACTCTTTGTAACTTTAGCACTGCAGATAACCCCACACTCGTAAGTGCTATTCTATTACTTTCTGGTTAGAGTTTTAAACGTGGATAATTGTAACTTGTCGAAATTATGTTACTCCAAATAAGGAATCAGTGGTAACCTTCCTAAAACATGATTGTCATAGATGTGATGAAGCCATGTTCATGGCAAAGGCAGACTCCAGTGCCCACACTAACACTTATCTACATATCTCTACTACAGCAGAAAAGCCCTCTTGGAGCACTGAGAGCAGCATGACCTATATTTTCATCCAATTGATCTTTACTTCATCCACTGCCTCACATATATTTAACAGCAGAAAGTATTTAGGATGCATTGATTCTGCTGATATTAACTACGATAAGATAACATTTATTATTATATTATATAAAACTTTATATGATATAAAAAGATAAAGAAAAGTAAATAGAATTACCTTGTTGCCCAGACAGGCCTTGAACTTACAATCTTTCTGTATCATCCCAAATGATTGTAGGCTGGTACCATTGACCCAGCTTTAGAAATTACTTTGTTATATATTTATAAAGAAATATGTACCATTTAAGTTTCTAATAAATCTATATTAGGAAGCTTATACAATAGGTTTCCATATTGTTTCCCAAACATCCTTGGTATTAGCTATCCCTTCCTGACCTTCTTTCCTACCTTGCCATCTTCCTGTTCACTTAAACTTAATCTCCCATTATTTCCCCCCCACCCCAGAGACAGGAGTTTAAATGCAGTTACCATACATGGGAGACACTACTTCTCCCCAAAGCTACAAGTTGACAAAAAGTCCAAGGCCAGGCATGGGGTATCTCCTTTTAAACTGTTGCTCACAAAGTTCCTAGAGTCCTCAAAGACAGTGTAGGCTACTGCCATCATTCTTGGCTGTCCATCAGAACTTGATTGCAAGTCCTTATTGATAAGTACACCACAGACTTCAGGCATAGCACTTGAAAAATATCAAAGTGATACTAACCTGAAAGTTTCTTCCCTTCTAGCTAACATTTATAAAGGTACTATGTAGGCTCCCAGGGGAGAAAAGTCATCAACACCATTACCTAGCTGTGGACCCTGTGAGGTACAATAACAACCAGCCCGACAAGATATGCTAAGGGAGCCATAGTCACAGATGTTATAGGAGTAAACCAACTGCCTGATACTACAAGTGTGGCCAAGAATCCCCAGCTGAGAGCTCATAGGCCCTACAATTGAACCCATTTCTACTCTTGTGCTAAGTATATAGCATCAAAGTGCCATCTAAATTAGCATCTCTGTATCCATAAATTAACGCACCTCTCTGTCCTCATCAGAAAAACATCACTGTTCAATGGAAAGCAATTAATGAAGAAAATCACAAATGATCAAAGTGCAGGGTCCTTGGAGTGTTCAGCCTTACATGGAGCGTCTATGTATAGATACACTTCCTCTCAATTCTCACAGAAAATTGCAGAAGAGAGGGTAGAAAGAGGTTGAGGAGAACTGAGGCAAAATGATAGTATCTTATGGACATGACAGGATCATTGCACTCATGAACTCAGCAGCTGTGATTGCCTGCACTAGACCTGTAGAAGATCAAGCCAGTTAACATTCTAACATGGATGGAGAAGGGGCATAGGAGCCCCACTCTTAGCTGAAAAGCTATTGACAGTTGATGGCTACTAGGAGAGAGGAAGAGCCTATTCTCTTTAGAGATGGTTGGCGATGCTACAGAAGATAGGTCTAAAACACTAAAGGGACTCAGTGTGTTGTGCAAAAAGATATAAAGTTAAGGCGGAGGAACATTGAGGGGATCTGAGAGGAATTTGCAGGAAGAATGAGAGAATATGATTGAGATACATTATGTACATGTGTGGAGTCTTATCAAGGAATAAAATATTATATTGAATAAATATGTGCCATATGTGAATGGGCACAGTCTGTCTTTACTCAAAAGTCTTTGGAAAGAAAAGAGAGGTTGCAAACAGCATAATAAAGTGGAAATCAGACTTTGCCCTTGAGTGGTTTACCAGCAAGTTGAGAAAACAAGACTAACAAAAGGTAAGATTATATAAGGTTGACCATTCTATCTCACTCCACTTATGCTGGACCAAACATTAGCAAAGACCCTATAGAATTTTAGGTGAAAAATGTGCACTTGTTAAAGTTTCAGTTTAAGCTTATGAATGCATGAAAATTGATTTGTTATCATCTTCTTCATCATCACTGATATTTTATTTCTGTTTGTGTGTTTGTGTGTATGAGTGTGCATATACCATATGTGTGTCAATGCTTATAGAAGCCAGAAGAAGGTATAAGATTCCCATAGAGCTGTAGTTACAGGTGATTGTAAAATTCCTATGTAGGGAGGAAATGAACTCTGGTCCTCTGGAAAAATAGAGTCTTAGTCACTTTTCTATTGCTGTGATAAAGCACCATGACCTGTGCTTTATCAGTAGGTAGTAGGTGGCTTTTATTTTGTTTTATACATTCTATTTTATTTTGCTATACTTAATCCTCTATCTCCCTTCCAACCCTTATTTCTTCCAACCCCCCAATCCTAGGTAGGAAAGAAAGAAGGTTAGAGGGGAAAGGGATGTAGGTCTCTTTTAATTGTTTCCTGCTTACTAGGGTTATTGGTTTCTTTGGGGGCACTACCAGTCTCAGTGGTCTGGGTATCCAGCAGTCCAGCAAACTGGCCACAGCAAGCCAGCAAACAAGCAAACCAGCAAACCACCAAACAGCAGGATGAACCAGCAACAATGCAGGGAAGCACCAACAGGGAGAGCAGCAACCTGCCCCATCCCTCTCCAGGCTCTGGCATTTATCCCCTCTCTAGAGTCCTCAGAATTAAACTTTCTGCAGCTGGCTAAACCACCCCCCTGCTAGAGGACGAGAGACAATTAAAGTTACCATCTGTGTACAAACTGAAGCAGCCCCCAAATCCCAAACCTGGAATTCAAACAAAACCATTTTCATATCATAACTGGGTTTCTTTTTTTTTTATAACTGGGTTTCTTAAGGAACAAAAACTCTTACCACAATGACCAAGGCAGTTTATAAAAGAAAAAGTTTATTTGGGACTAATAGTCTCAGAAGGTGAATCCATGGCCACAATGGCAGGAAACATGGCAATAGGCAGACAGGCATGGTGCTAGAACAGTGGCTGAGCATTTACATATTGATTAAAGGTAGGATGCAGAGAACACAAACTGGGAATTGTGTGGGCTTGTGAAGTCTCAATCCCACCTCCAAAAAAACCACACCTCTTAATCCCTCTCAAACAGTTCCACCAACTGGGAATCAAGAATTCAAACATATGAGCCTATGGTGGTCATTCTCATTCAAATCACCAAAATCAACAAGCAGTTTTACCAGCTGAGTCACTTCTCTGACTCCATGCATAAAACATTTTTTGTTTATATGTTATAATATAAAAGTTTGCAATATAGATTTGAATCTTCTAGAGAATAACAAAAGCATATGTCTTACACTCACTGTTAAAAATAGAACAGAATTAATTATTTAAACTTCCCACTACACCCAACTAAACTTCAATCCAGAAATAGTCACTATCCTGAATTTTGTTCTAGTATGTTCTTCCTTGTGATTTGCTTCTTCCAGGCTGGGCCATATGCTGTTGAAATCATCCTTGGAGTCTCATGGCTACCTTACTTCACTTTCATTTTGTGAAGGGCCACAATTCATCTTATTATGAATAATATTTGTTTTGTTCCTTTTGCTCTTATAAACAAGGTTATTTGTATAACTATCTTGGAAGACATGGGTACAAAAATTTGTATGGTGTTTACATGTGTAAGAGACACATTTCTGGTCACAAAAATAAATGTGTTCAGGTTTACTAAGGAAATGCTGAATTTTTCAGAGTAGTTATACCAACTTATACCTCCACTGCTAGCAAATGAGAATTCTTTGTACTTTATATCCTTGGAATGACATTTGACTTTCCATTTGTTTTGCTAATCCATTTTAATTTTCATATTTTCCTAATAATTAATTGAGCCAAATAAAGCTTACATGTTAGGAACATTTATGCTTCTATTTCATGAAATTATTGTTCACTCTTTTGATCTCATTTTAGTGAAATGGTCATCCTTTTATTTTCAAGTCCATTTAAAGATATTTTAACATCATAGAACTCATACCATCTATTACCTTTGTGTTGCAGATAATCATTTTCCAGCCAAAGGGAAACAGCTTTCTGCTTTACCTGCTTGTAGAAACATGGTCTAAGAATGGGGTCCTGTGAGAAGAATTCTGAGTCCTTGTGAGAAAACTCCCAGAAGCCAAGACAAGAGTCTTGTGACCTCAATTTCTTCAAAACATGGAATTGTTCTTGGAGTGTGCTTTCATGCTTCTCTCAGGTGTAGCAGATAGGAATGAGTTTACTTCAGATCATTCATCATAACTGGCTATTGTTATTTGTTTATATGCCTCTATGGAAAAAACATTATTTTTGCCATATGCAGCCTCTCAACCATTTGAAGCTTGTCCTTGTGACTGTATGCCTTACTCATATGACTCTTCTTAGCCCTCAGAGTATAGATTGCTGATGCTCTGAATAAAGTTGACTATTGCATGAGACTTTAGTTTGCCTCATTTATTGACTCCACTCTCCCACGTCCCACTGCCTCTAGAGGGGTAAACACCTTCCTACAGGGATTATCCTGCTCCTGCTTTCTGATATGCCACCTGATTTACAAGGCCTGTTCTTCAGGAACCTCCATGTATCTTTACTTCCCTGGCACTGACACTTCAGAAACCATGGGCCACCAGCAGAACATGCACTTTGTACCTGGAGTAGTAGATAGGTCTGGATTCATAGTCTGTCATCCATTAGCTGTTACTGGATCCCAAGCATACTCTTAATGTGAACCTCACATACCATTAAACTAACCTGAGAGGGATGTTGTACCCTGATGCTGTATGTGATAGCTAGTGAAGTTGCATGATAGATGTTACATGCCATAGTGACACTTGATGCTGAGCTTCCCTTAGATTTACCAACACAAGCAGTTGTAATTGCCGAAACTAAACAATAGTCAAAGATTTTTAGAAAGTGATGTCTTTGATATGTGTAAATAATTAAATCTATGACTCTATATATTTTCTTGCCTATTTTGCTTGGAAACAGTTAAATTCCTGGATGAAGTACCACGAAGGAACTAAAGCAGACAGAATACAGTTGTTTTCACTAAGGGATGGCTATTTAAACAGGATATTTGAAGAGGTAGACCTTGTACTTCTAAGAGACTTACACCTTAGTCTTGTATAACTGAGCTTAGAAGGTCACACTGAAGCAAATGACTGGGTTGAAGAGGTCACTGAAGGTGATTCTCTTAATTATGAGAGCATACCACTGATAAATACCTGCTGCACTTCCCAAACGCTGTTTTTAACGATTTCTCGAATACTTATCTCCTCAATTAAAAGACAGACCTTCCTCAGCAGAGTTTATGTGGTCCAGGCTCACCTCAAACTTGTGAAGTTGTTACCCAGTCTCTCAAGTGCTACAATTTACAGATATGTGCAGACTGCCACACCTGGCTCTATTATTCTTTAGTACCAAAATGATGCCATGTCTAGCACTCCCTCTGTGTTTCTTTTTTTCCCTAGTTTGCTGACTATGTTCTATACCCTCAGGCATTACTTTAGTGTGGTCTTTCTTATCTCTCACTGAACATAAAAATAGAATCCTATTGGCTCTATATGTCTTCAACAGGATGGTCCTTCCAGTTTGCCTTTTGTCCTACTGCCAGAGAACAGCATATGTTTTTTTTTCCTTTATTTTTTATTTCTTCAAGCTACATCTCAATCGCAGTCCCCTCACTATTCCCCCTCCAGTCCCACTCTCCCACCCTCAACTCCCCATCCTCTTCCCTTTTTTTCTTTATATGTTTTTTTTAACTAAGCTAATTTTACTGCCCCTGTTTAAAATCTTTAAATGCCCCCCCACAGCCCAAGTAAGGTCTTGACTCTTCAGTATGAGATTCATATGTAGCCAACTATTCTAATGAGGCTCTTTAACTCTCAGATGGAACCACAACTCTTAAACTGTTCTCATTCCACATTCTCCATGTCAGATTTTGGTGTTGAAAAAGTGAGGTTGTCATATGCCATGTGTTAATACTCCTTTCTTGGCTTGAAGCTGTGTTCATGACCTTGGATGCTACTCTAACTTGTTTTCCAGGTAAATTATCTGCTCATTTAAGTTTGAGTGTCAACTCCTCTTTGGAATAATTTCTGACACCTGAAGGAAGTATTAAAAAATCCCATATAACTTATTTAATCGTGTAAATATTTATCGTGTTACCAAATACCCTTCACATTGATGTAACTTTATTCTTTATCAAGACTCTGTACTCTACTGAGTTTTATAGTTGGCTTGTAGTATGGTAGCTAATATGTGGGAAGAATTCAGTGAAATTTATTGATGGTGTGTATGTGTGAAAGAAATGGATGATTCAAGGAGAAAGTGAGAGCGGGGGATCCAAGATGGCAGTGGCCTGGGTGGACGTATTTTGATTTTGGGGTTAATAGTCACAGGGCAGCGAGTGTTGCAGGATGCTGTACAAATGGCTCGACCCCCTCTAGATCTCACCCAACTACCCAGGGACCACTGAGGGTCCCTGGGCAGGACGCTCCTTCCCACTCTCAGACATGCAAGGAAGCCGCAGGACCCAAGAATCGGGATCCCCCCCCCCATTCCTCACCAGGAGAGACACTGGGTAAGTTCCAATCTAATACCCAGCGGGCAGATTCAGATCCCACAAAGAGATAATCCCCACCCTGCTGGGCACCCCCAGGTCTTGCACAGACAATCCAGCTATCTGGCGAAAGGTTGCGACCCTTGGAAGTGAGCGCAGCTCCGCTGCAAAGTGCCTTCAGACTGCAGATCGCAACCCACTGCTATGATGTCACTGGCCAGTTTCCAAGCTGCAGGAGTGACAAGGCTATTGGGGGTGAAGGGCAGATTTACCCACCACAGGAACCAACCCCGGGCAAACTGCGAGATATTTGAAACTGTCGTATATCGGACTTTTGTACTAGTACCGGCCTTTCTGGTGGGGAACCAGAGCTTACTTGTACACAGATCCACCACCTGGATTAGTTAGGTCTCCACCTAGGAGGTGGGGCTGAATGACCCACCTTATAGGGGTGGAGTAAGGCAACTTGAATCCTACACCAAAGTGCCCCCTTTGGACCCAAGTCCAGAAGACAGCTAAAAAATTCCACATGGCCAAAGGCCCCAGATGCAAAAAAAAAAAAAAAAAAAAAAAAAAAAAAAAAAAAAAAAAAAAAAAACAAAACAGAGCGAAATGACTCCAACAAAAGAAAGCAACGCTATTCAATCCAGTCCGAACCACCTCACCACAGCTGAAACACATGAAAACGATGACAATTCTACATTATGGAAAGTGATACAGTCCCTTCAAGAATAACTTAAATCTATGAAGGAATTCAAAGAAGCCACAATTTTACAAGTCAAAACAACAAATAACACCATTAAAGAGCTCCAAGCCAAGGTGACCCAGCTTGAACAGGAAAAGGATAAAGCAATGAAGGATCTCTGGGCAAAAACAAGCAAACTGGAGAAGGAAATGTACAAAACGAACAATACCATTCAAGACATGAAAATAGAAATGGAAACAATAAAGAAAACACAGTCAGAGTTAAAAGAGGATATGGAGAATCAAGGGAAGAGAACAGGAACTAAGAATGTGAGTATCAAAAATAGAATGCAAGAGAGGGAAGACAAGATCTCAGGCATGGAAGATTCAATGGAAGAAATCAGTACAACATCCAAAGAAAATGAGAAAGCTAAAAAAATCTTTCACCTACAACATCCAAGAAATCAAAGACTCAATGAAAAGATGGAAACTAAGAATTATAGGCATAGAGGAAAGAGAAGACTCCCGACTCCATGGTCCAGGAAATATCTTCAACAAAATCATAGAAGAAAACTTCCCAAACCTAAAGAAAGAGATGTCAGTAAAAATCCAAGAGGCTTACAGAACACCAAATAGATTAGATCAGAAAAGAAACTCCTCTCACCACATAATAATAGAAACTCCAAATGTAGAGAACAAAGAAAGGATATTAAAAGATGTAAGAGAAAAAGGCCAAGTCACATACAATGGCAGACCCATCAGAATTACACCTGACTTCTCCTCAGAAAATTTAAAAGCTAGAAGAGCCTGGACAGATGTCCTACAAGCCCTGAGAGAACATAGGTGCCCAGCCAGATTACTATATCCAGCAAAACTCTCTATCAACATAGATGGAGAAAACAAGATATTCCATGACAAAATCAAATTCAACCAATATCTCCCCACAAACTCAGCCCTACAGAAAATCCTAGAGGAAAATTCCAACCCAGAGAAGATAACTACACCCAAGAAAACAGAGGAAATAGAAACCTCCACAGCAAAAAAAAAAAAAAAAAAAAAAACCACATGATAATCTTGCTAGATGCAGAAAAAGCATTTGACAAAATCCAACACCACTTCATGCTAAAAGTTATGGAGAGAATGGGCATACAAGGACCGTGCCTAGAAATAATAAAGGCAATATACAGCAGGCGAGTGGCCAACATCAAATTAAATGGAGAGAAGCTTGAAGCATTTCCTCTAAACTCAGGGACAAGACAAGGATGTCCACTTTCACCATATCTCTTCAATATAGTACTTGAAGTTCTTGCTAGAGCAATAAGACGACTAAAGGAGATCAAGGGGATAAACATCAGATACGAAGAAGTCAAACTGTCCCTATTTGCAGATGATATGATAGTATACATAAGCGACCCCAAAAATTCCACCAGAGAACTCTTACAGCTGATGAACACCTTCAGAACAGTGGCTGGATACAAAATTAATTCAAAAAAATCAGAATCCCTTCTTTATACAATAAACAAATGGGCTGAGAAAGAAATAAAGGAAACAATCTCCTTCACAATAGCCACAAACAACATAAAATACCTGGGGGTAACTCTAACCAAGCAAGTAAAGGACCTGTACAACAAGAACTTCAAGCCCCTGAAGAAAGAAATGGAAGAGGCCTTTAGAAGATGGAAAGATCTCCCATGCCCATGGATAGGCAGGATCAATTATGTTGATTTTTATTATTAAAAATGGCGATCCTACCAAAAGCAATATATAGATTCAATGCAATTCCTATCAAAATACCAACACAATTTTTTATAGACTTGGAAAGAGCTATTCTCGATTTCATATGGAACAACAAAAAGCCCAGAATAGCTAAATCAATCCTGTACAATATAAAAAATCTGGAGGTATCACCATCCCAGATTTCAAGCTGTACTACAGAGCAATAGTTGTAAAAACAGCATGGTATTGGTATAGAAACAGACCAGTGGATCAATGCAATCGAATTGAAGACCCAGAAATGGACCCACACACCTATGGCCACCTAATTTTTGACAAAGAAGCCAAAACGGCACAATAGAAGGGCAGCATCTTCAACAAATGATGCTGGTCCAACTGGATGTCCCCTTGTAAAAGAATTAAATTAGACCCATACTATCACCTTGAACAAAACTTAAGTCCAAGTGGATCAAAAACCTTAACATAAGGCCAGTCACACTAAATCTACCAGAAGAAAAAGTGGGAGAAACCCTCGAACTCATTGGCACAGGCGACAACTTCCTGAACAGAACACCAATAGCTCAGGACCTGAGATCAGCAATCAATAAATGGGACCTCACGAAATTGAAAAGCTTCTGTAAGGCAAAAGACACTCTCATTCGAACAAAACGGCAGCCTACAGACTGGGAGAAAATCTTCACCAACCCCACATCTGACAGAGGGCTAATATCCAAAATCTACAAAGAACTCAAGAAATTAAATGCCAAGAAACCAAACAATCCAATCACAAAATGGGGGACAGAGCTAAATAGAGAATTCACAAAGGAGGAATCCCTAATGGCTGAGAGACACTTGAAGAAATGCTCAACATCCTTAATCACCAGAAAAATGCAACTCAAGAGGACTCTGAGATTCCACCTCACACCTGTCAGAATGGCTAGGATCAAAAACTCAAATGACAGCACATGCTGGCGAGGGTGTGGAGAAAGGGGTACTCTACTCCATTGCTGGTGGGAATGAATGCAGGCTTGTGCAACCACTATGGAGGTCAGTCTGGCGATATCTTAGAAAACTTAGAATAGCTTTGCCTCAGGACCCAGACATACCACTTCTGGGTATACACCCAAACGCCTCTTCACAGAATCATAAGGAAGTTTCCTCATCTATGTTTATAGCAGCCTTATTTGTAATAGCTAGAAACTGGGAACAACCCAGATGTCCCTCAACCGAAGAATGGGTTAAAAAACTGTGGTACATCTACATAATGGAATATTATTCAGCTATCAGGAACAATGAAATTATGCAATTTGCAGCCAAATGGATGGAACTAGAAAAGCTCATCCTGAGTGAGCTAACCCAGACTCAGAAAGATGCATGTGGCATCTATTCACTTATAGTAGGATTTTAGCTATATAGTAGAAGGTATCGATACTACAACTAACTCACCAAAGGGAACTTGGACATAGACTTTTTATTTTTTATTTATTTGTTATATTTTTTAATATTTTTTTCTATTTTTTAGTCTTTTTTATCTATTTGTCTGCTTATTTGTTTGTTTGTTTTTTAGTACTCTCTCACGCGCAATGAGACACTTTTCATTGGTGGTAATGCCTCGTAGACCCCCAATGAATGAGGAGGCTCTTGGCACTCATACGACCTCTCAGCTGAGATGAGGGAATGTTATATAAGTACACCCCACCCCAGAGAAATGGAATGGAAGGGTTAGGAGGTAAAGAAAAAAAAATGAAGTGTGATGTTTCGACCTTTTACTACTAATTGTCATAAACTGTTTAGGATAATTAAGAAATGCAAACTAATAGTTATGCAAGCCGGTCATTTTTTTAGGTACTATGACAGCCTGTTATAGTTATTTTGTAAGCTAATCAGAAACAAAGCTGCTAAGAGACAAGCAACATCTGCTTACCCTAATATAAGATAGGGCCTCTTCAAAAACCTCAAGAGATCTGCAGAATATGGCATTCAAAGATGTTTTCGTAACTTCAGATTTTTTTATATCAAGACATATCAACTCCTGACAGCACCCCCATTGTACCCCAAGTAGAAGATGAGCATTGAAGAATCTCCAGTGGGAGATGATTGAATTAGTCACAAGCCTATCTCTTGGTAGGAAAAGCCCCTTGCTCCAACTGTAGACAGAATGCTGTCCAAAAAGGACAAAACTTGGAAACAGGTAAGTCGACAGCCTAGCTCTGCCAAGACAGGGTAGGCAAGTCCTTCATAACCCCTGCTCTACAATCAATGTCTGTCAGAGAAATGGAGCCAAACAACTGAAGATTGATGCTGTAATGTATGGAGAGAAAATGGGAACTGTCCAGGCAGCCACTGGTATGTCATTTCTTAGTTTGGGAAGCTGCAGGCCCTGTACTTCCTATAAAATCAGATATATTTATCCCTCTCAGGTCTCTGATGTGGTTGAAGAACAGATAGCTAGGGTCTCATAATTAAATTTTGAGTTGTTTAGGAGTCAAGAGAGTGTTATAGATCTAAGAAGATGCTTTTAAAATTGTGTTGCAAGTTATTATGAATGTTGAGTTAGATATAGACCTTTAAACTCATGGAGATGGTTAGATAGTAGAATGTTAAAATCAGGTGCCAAATACATATGGACTGGACATTGGGAATGTATGCTAAGCCATATAACCCTCATAACTGTGGCGTAATTCCCTCTGTTGTTTTGTATTGTATCTATTATCATAAGAGAAAGAGCCATTTGTTGGACTGAAAGTGGAAACTGTAGGGGGAAATAAGATATACCTTAAATTTAAAAAAAAAGGGAAGAGGATGGGGTTTGAGGGTGGGAGGGTGGGACTGGAGGGGCAATAGGGAGGGGACTGCAATTGAGATGTAACTTGAAGAAATAAAAAAATGAAGGAAAAGAAAAGGAGAAAGTGACCTTTGAGCTGGCATTTATATCAGTTAGTGGTTATGAGTGAAAAGGTTTCATGTAGCATGGCATGCTTATAAAGGCAGTGGGATACAAGATTTATGTGAATTATGTTGTACAGGTTTAAGAAAAAAGGAGTTTCAGATTTAGGATAGGTGCTAAAGACCTTAATTATTTGGGAAGGAAGAGTTATTTTTAAAAGACCTTTGAGCTAAAAAGTGACAAAATCTAATTACACATCCAAATAAATCAAGCAGATAAAATACAGGACTCAGAGAATTCAATTACAAAGCTCATTCAAGACTCAAGCAAGAATCAAGAAAGATAAGATCCTTAAAGAAATATTAGCAAAGAGAAGCCAGTAACAGTAATCAGAATAAGTGAGGGTTGAGATTTACTCATGGAATCCAACTATGTTTCCATATATAAAAAAATCAGTCAATGTACTACATGTTAACATTGTGAAGACAAATGCCTCTGATCATTTCAAACACAGAGGAAACATTTGACAAGTGTAACACAGTTACATGTTAAGTGTTATTAAGAGCACAAAACAGATTTTAGCCATATAGTACAGGAAAACTATACTACAGCCAATGCACCAAAGGGAACAGGAACATAGACTTTGTTTTCTGTCAATGAGACACTTTGCCCTACTGGTGGTGCCTTTTAGGCCCCCAGTGTATGAGGAGGCTCTTGGCCCTCATATAACTGCTGAACTGGGGTGGGGGACTGTTATGTAGGGACACTCCACTCCAGAGGAGTGGGATAGAAGGGATAGGAGGTAGAGGGTGGGAGGATGGGGCTGGGAAGGGGGGAAAGAGGACACTGTGATGGAGAAGTAACCTGAAGTAATAAATAAATATTTTAAAAAAGAGCATGAAACAGACTAGAAGAGAAAGAAATTCACTAAACATAATAAAGAATATGTATGAAAAAGCCGACAGCTAATATCATAGTCAAAATGGTAAAAAATTGGGAACATTTCTTCTAAAATGAACAATAAGGAAAGAGATATGTTTTTATAACATCTATTTAGTACAGAACTGAAATCCCAGCCAAAACAAATAGGTAAGAAAATAAATAAATGGCAGCCAGAAGGAAGAAGCTGACATTGCTTGCTGATTATATATTTTTATATACAGAAAACCCCAAAGAACTCACTAAAACTGTCAGAACACATAAACGAATTTGGCAGCGTTAAAGAATACAAAACCAATATAGAAAAGTCATGGTGTAGTCAGAGTCCATGCACACCATTCCAGGGAATGTAGAATGGCAAGGCTGCTGCAGAAAACAGTATGGCAGCTACAAAATATTACAACTAACCCGTAGCACGACCTCATAAGGCCACTTCTGTATATCTACCTCAGAAAATCGGGAGAGGTTCTTAAAGATATTGAATACCCATGTTCATGGAAGCACTGTAATAGCTAAGGTGTGGAAGCAACTCAATATCCAAATAAGGATGTATAAATATCATATGACTGCTGAACTGGGGTGGGGGACTGATATGTAGAGACATTCTACTTCAGAGGAGTGGGTTGGAAGGGATAGGGAGTAGAGGTGACAGGACAGGACTGGGAGGAGTGGAAAGAGGGGACTGTGATAGAGATGTAACCTGAAGTAATAAATAAACATTTAAAAAAAGAAATAAGGTATTCTCAAACAATTGAGTCTTATTCAATCTTAAAAAGGGAAAGTAATTCTGACATATGGTAGAGCATGGGTGGACCATAAGGACACAACACTCAGTAAAAAAATTCAGTTGCAAAATAAAATTATTATATGATAGCTCTATTATGAGATGCTAGTTAAACTTTATGGAGTCAATGAGAGGGAGTAAGTGGAATGTTGACCGGTTTAAGTTTTGAAATAAAAAAGGGTTTTGTATATTAATTGAATACAAATGTCAAAAAGGTTAATACCACTGACCTGCACAGTTTAAACAATTTGGACACAAATTTATAGCTATACAATAGAAAGAAGAGATATATGCTGGCTAATTTTATGTTAACTTGGTACAACCTAATGTTATCTGAAAGGAGGGAGCCTTAATTGAGAGAATGCCTCCCTAAGATCAGGCTGAAGGCAAGCCTGTAAGGCATTTATTAATTAGGGATTGATGGAGATGGACCCAGCCCATTATAGGTGGTGCCATCCCTGGACTGGTCATCCTGGTTCTTCTCTAACAGAGCAGAATGAGCAAGCTGTGAGTCACAAGCCCATAAGCAGCACTCTTCCCTGGCTTCTGCATCAGCTCCTGGCTCTTGTTCCCTACTCTGCCTGAGTTTGTGTTCTGGCTTCCTTTGATGATGAACTGTATCATGAAGTATAAGCCAAATAAACTTTTTCTGCCCCAAGTTTCTTTGATCACGGAGTTTCATCATGGCAACAGAAACCCTAACTAAGACAAATTGGTACCAGAATAGTAATAGACAAATCCCTCTGATTATCATAATCATCTCAAACTCAGAGGAAATATTTGACAAGTTTAACACTTGGTATTTTCTGTGACAGATATGTTTTGAGGAGGACTGTGGAAGGGCTTTGAAACTTTGGGTTCGAAAAACCATTAAGTGTTGAGAGCTCAGGAAGCTGTTCTGTAGGAGCTTGGAAGATAAGAATGATGAGAGAAACGCAGACAATAGAAGCCTACGATATAGAAATGTAAGCCAAATAATCTCTTTCCTCTTCAACTTGCTTTTGGGTGTGGTGTTCCATTGAAGCAATAGAAACCCTAAGAAGGACAAGATACGATGAAGGAAAATTTCCATTTCTGTGACTGGCAGAGCAATATATGTAAATTAAAAGCATAATAATATTGTTATTAAAAATAAATAAAAGACTCTTGTTTGTGGTAAGTGCTTATATGTGATTGGACTGAGTGAAAATGGTGATAACTAAATTATAGTAATGTTAATAATGTGTAGGAGGATTGGGTGAGAAATAATATAATGGCTTTAATTTTGCCTATAAGAGAGGGACAGAGTGAGGGAGGAGATAGATAGATAGATAGATAGATAGATAGATAGATAGATAGATAGATAGATAGAT
>CAJQZJ010016855.1:2550984-2608752 GCA_907164525.1 Lophiomys imhausi | reverse complement strand
AAAAAAAAAAAAAAAAAAAAAAAGAAGTGTTTCTCTAGGTTTACCATACAGATTCTAATAAAACTACAGTCCAACAGGGCTAGGCCCAATGACACTGGCAGCAGAATTATTAAACAATTAGTAACTACTGTGACTTCAAAGTCATGATAATGTCAAACAATATTTTCAGATCTTCATGACAGTCATGATTTTACTTGAAAACAGCTGTGGTTTCTGTGGTGTGAAAGTTATAGGCAGTGGTTTTATGAGATTCCTAGGGCTGCCAATGCACTACAAGCACAGTGTCTTAAAGTAAGATGTTCATTCTCCCTCAGTCATACAACTTGGAATTGCAAACTCAAGATATTAGCAGGGCTATGCTCCCTCTACAGCCTCTGAAAAGGATGCTTCCTGCTTCAATCTGGTGTCCTTATGACTTCCTTGGGTCATGGCTATGATGTTCCAATATCTTTTGTCTTCAGATTACTGTCTATATGTCTTTAATTATGATACAGATCAGGACATTTTGAATTACATATCTCATCACAAAATGCTGCAACTGCGGGTCTGCTGGGGTTAGGCTTCACAAAGAGAATGATCTGGAAGGATCCATGCTAGTGACCATGTTGTGACCTCAGGGATTCAATCTTTAGAGATCATAGAAAACATAGATAACAGTGATTTGTTTCTTGTTCCTCAGTCCTAAATCCCGAGGCAAACAACCAATTTCAGCTCCTTTCAGCAGTGTTTGCCTCTATATTCACTCTTTATTAATATTTGGTACTACTGATCTTTCTTTAGTTGAGTGGAAACAGAGGCCTTTTTCACATGTCTCTTTTACTTTCCTTTTAGTCTTTCATCTCTACTATATCACAGCCTTGGCTAAGTACCTTCCCTGATTCTCTCCTGTGCTGGAATTGAACCTATTAACCTGTACATACCAGGTAAGCATTCTGCCACTGAACTAAACCCCCAGCCCTATGCTACAATTTTTGGTTTAATTAAATACTAGCATGCATTATGATCACTATTGCATGAATATTGTTTAGTGAAGATCCAGGCAATGTTGTTGGCTTATAATTTTATATAAATGTTTGACCATTCTATATAGATACTTGAGTTAATGATTACTCTAAAACGTATTTTCTCTTTGGTAAGATTTTAGAGTCACTGTAAAATTCCAAGGAGAACAAACAGGTTTTGAAACACTCCTCACTCAGTTTCTGCTAGTATTATCTAATGCTACAGTGATACATCCCTAAAGCCAAGAAGCCATTGTTGGTTCATGACTATCTCTTCAAGGGAGGTCTTTACTTCTCTTGCACAAACTTCTCTTTCTGCTGGAATCCTGTCCACTGTGCCACACTTATCTCCTTATCCTGACTCCTTTGCCTCCCCAGGTCTCAAGGAAATTTTTTAGTCTTTCCTTGCTAAACATGACATTGGTAGTTTCTTGTCTATTTATTTGTTTATTCTTCTCTCATACCATACATCCCTACTGAAGCCTCTGCCCTCCACTCCTCCCAGTTTCCCCCTTACCTCCCCTCTTCACCAGATCCACTGATCCTCTATTTCCTTCCATAAAAGAGCGGGCTTTCCAGTGATATCAAAGGAGCACAGCATAACAAGATGCAATAAGATTAGACACAAACATCTTAAGGCCAGATAAGGCAACTCAGTAGGAGAAAAAGAGTCCCAAGAGCAGGCAAAAGAGTCAGACAAACTCACACTCCCACTGTTAGGAACTATTAGACTACTTTGGTAGTTTCTTATACAGTATTCAGATATTTTGTAAAATACCCTTTATTGTTAGTTTTAGGAAATGTCATTCAGATATTTTGAAAATGTTGCTTTATGCTGCCTTTATGATTAGATTATGAATACAGGTTTTGAAGAAAAAAATCAAAGTGGTAAAGTGTCATTTTCATTTATCAGATAAATAAGTATATGTTACTGTCCAGAATTGTCATGGAAAATATTAACCTCAGTCCCTTGTCCAACATAATATTCAGCAGTATTTTCAAGTGTGAAGTTACCCTTACCCCAGTGAGTAATTAAGCCTCAACTCTTGAAAAAGAGAGGGCTGCTACATTAATTACTTGGGGGTTATTCTATAAGATTTGCCTGTTTCTCATCCTTTATTTGTTTAACAAGAACTCCTGGGTATTTATCCTATACTTTTGGCTGTAATCTTATAGTTGATTATCGTGTTGCTTACAGTGTTTATGCTCTGGCTACTGGGAGTTCTTGAAGTCTGGAACCTGTATCTGTTTGACATGACCCTTGTCCTTCCTATCATTGTTAGCATTTTCACACCCTCTCCACTTCCTGGTACCATAGGATGCTCCAGTTTCACCTTGCTCTCAGTTTTAGAATAAGTCACTCCTCCAAGGGTTGTTTTCCTCTTTGTTGGATAGAAATGTTATTTAAAACTCAGAGTCTTACTGTGACTAACAAAAGCCACTTTGTTACTTGGTTGATTTCTCCCACCTCTGTCACCATCTTCTCAAATGTCACAGCGAATCAACGATCTTTCATTTTTATCAGACTACCACATTAGTTCCATTTTCTTTTAGTAGCCTGTCCCCAAGGTCACCTGTTCTCTGACTATATTTGGCTTTTGGATGTGGCCTGCTGCACTGTTGCTCTCTGTACTTTCTCCTCCATAGTAATAGGTCTGTTTCTTTATCACTAAATTATAACAGGTTTCTTATTTTCTGAGTCCCATTTAGCATTCCCTTTTAGTTTTTCTGACACATGATTTTATTTTCTACAAAACATTTTTGGTGTCTATATCTCTGACATGATTGTGAGACAGACAGACGTTGTTATAGGCATGACTTTATGGAGGAGAAAATGCAAGTATGAAAGCTAGTAATTGGCCAGTTAGGTAAGGTGGAAAGTGAAAGCTTTCTGGTTGCAGATCACATACAGGTAAGCCAGATTTACAGCAGCAAGTGCCACAGGCATGACAACCCTCATGATAAGCTTACCATGATAAGCTACAGAGTCATGTGACTTTTACATTTCAATTCGTAGACATTAATATTAAAGCCAATATCTCAGTAAAGGGTAGGGGTTAAAAGTTAAAATTTAAAGAAAACTTTAAGTTTGATGTAGGTTTTGATGAAACTTCTGTACCTTGCGGGGAGGATCAAAATGATGGATTTGGTATGTAAAATGATCAAGTTTAAACATCCAAGTGTCTCAGCCTAGGAAGCTTGCTGGTTGTGCACAATCATAATGATGAGAAGGAAAGGGTGGGCAACACCTGTGCCCTGATTCTTTTAAAAAATATTTTATTAATTTTTGAGAATTTAATACATGAGTACATATTAATATAAACGTTAGTTTCTTCCCTCCAACATCTCTCATTGACTCCCATCAGGTTCATGGCCCCTTAATTATTTACTTTTATTATTATAATTATAGTAATTATTATTATATCTAAGTTTAGCATGAGTTCATTTAGCGTTGTTATATGTTTTTATATTTAGGGATGAAAACTTGAGATTAGATAACCTATCAGGGCTCATCCCTGGAGCAATCTTATTCGCCCCCTCTCAATAGTTGTCAGTTACCTATAGGTTTTCATATGGGGGTGGTGGCTTGTGAGATTTCTTCCAACCATATTGGCATGTCAATAGGTGTTGTCATTTTTTAGGTCTTGTATAGGTAACCATTTAGTTGAGACTTCATAGGTGCAGCTTCCCCATCACATATTGAAGATACTATCTCAGTGCTTGTCTTGCTTCATTTTTTACTGAGAATAGATTTTTTTCAAACAATATATTGTGATTATGGTTGCCCCTTCCCCAGCTTCTCCCAGATCCGCCCCACCTCCCTACCCACTTGTCTTACTTCTTACTCAAAGCCCTCTGTGGTTGCTCAGACGGGGTATGCCAGCAACAAAATAGCCAGTTGGAGGGAGATCCAGATATTTATCAAGACTTTTGGGGGTGCTGCTAGAGTTGTTTGTAGATGCCAAAGATCTTGTAGTGTGGAGAGCTGGGAGAAAGGGTAAAAAGCAAACAGGCTCAGTCAAGTATGACATATTTTCAATAAATTGTCCTCCAATTGGAGTGACTAGACTTCCTGGAGAAGGTGTTTTGAGCACAAGTAAAAATTATGAGGGAGTAATGGCACTTCTGAATTATCCAAAATAAGCATTTACACACAGGTACTTAATTCTGAGTAATTAATGTCTGTCTGAATAACCCAGAGGCTTAATGAGGTGGGGTACAGCAGAGGCACACTGAGTCACTGGAGAACCCCAGAGGGCTGGCTGTGAATGCACCCCTCAGCTTGCCAGGACTTTTGGTAATAGCTGGGACATTTTTATAGGCACATTATTATGGAGTTTCACTGTAGGCATACTGGCTGTAGGCAAAGTTTCATGTCCCCTGTTAGAATGCACGTATTTAGATTCTCACAACAAATCAACTCCTCCAGGCTTTGTGCAGAGGTATTGGGAGGCTAATGATCTACAGTAGACAGGCTGAGCTAAGGGAGACTTAGCCTCGAGAACAGTCATCAACTACAAAATTTGTATTATCCAGCTTTATGGGTTATTTCTTTCGCCTTCAAATAATCCTACGGCATATTCTCCAGTCTCCGATATTTTTTTTAATACTTTATTTTTTTATTTCTTCAAATTACATCTCAGCCACAATCCCTTCCCTACTCCCCCTTCCTGTCCCACCCTTCCACCCTCTTCCTCCCAACAGCTTCCCCTTTCAGTCCAACAAATGGTTCCTTCTTTTTTTTTTAAATACTTTATTTTTTTTTTCTTCAAGTTACATCTCAGTCACAAACTCCTCCCTATTCCCCCTTCCTATCCCGCCCTTCCACCCTCTTCCCCCCAGAAGTTTCCCCTTTCAGTCCAACAGATGGTTCCTTCTCTTATAACAGTAAGTATTATACAAAACAACAGATATAAATATGCCACATTTATGAGAGTTAAATGGCCCCATATACCTTCCCAATGTCCAGTTTATACATATTTGGCCCCTGACTTTAACATTCTACTATCTAACCATCTCCATGAGTTTAAAGGTGTATATCTGACTCAACATCCACACTAAATTGCAACACACTTTTAAGAGTATCTTCTTAGATCTATAACACCCTCTTGATTCCTAAACAACTCAAAATTTAACTATGAGACTCTAGCTGTCTATTCTTCAACTACCTCAGAGACCTGAGAGGGATAAATATATCTGCTTATATAGGAAGTGCAGGGCCTGCAGCTTCCAAAACTAAGAAATGACATAGCAGTGGCTGCCTGGACAGTTCCCATTTTCTCTCCATACATTCCTGCATCGGTCTTCAGCCTTTGGGTCCTGTTTCTATGACAGATATTTGTTGTAGAGCAGGGATTATGAAGGACTTACCTACCCTGTCTTGGCAGAGTTAGGCTGTCGACTTCCCTGCTACCAAGTTTTGTCCTTTTTGGACAGCAGTCTGTCTGCAGTTGGTGCAAGGGGTTTTTTCATGCCAAGAGATAGGCTTGCCACTAATTCAACCATCTTACAGTGGAGGTTCTTCGATGCTTATCTTCTACTTGGAGTAGAATAGGGGGTGCTGTCAGGTGCTGATATGTCTCGATATCAAAAAAAATAATCTTGATTTAAGATAACATCTTTGAATGCCATATTCTGCAGATCTCTTGGGGTTTTTGAAGATGCCCTATCCATCTCTTGTATTTAGATAAGCAAATGTTGCTTGTCTCTTAGCAACTTGATTACTGGGTAGTTTAGAGAACATCTGTGATAGACTGTCATAGTAGCTAACAAAGTGACATGTTTGCATGACTAGGAGTTTGTTTTACTTAACTATCCTAGACCGTTTTAGACGGTTGGTATCAAGAGGTCAGAGCTTCACATTTTATTTTTAAGTATCTCTAGGTATGATACCATTAGGAAGCGTTACCTTTAAATTTGTATCAATATACAAAGATCTATACAATTGTGGACACAAACAGCTCAGGACCTGAGATCAACAATCAATAAATGGGACCTCATGAAACTGAAAAGCTTCTGTAAGGCAAAGGACACTGTCATTCGAACAAAACGGCAACCAACAGAATGGGAGAAAATCTTCACCAACCCCACATCTGATAGAGGGCTATTATCTAAAATCTACAAAGAACTCAAGAAACTAAATGCCAAGAAACCAAATAATCCAATCAAAAAATGGGAGATGGAGCTAAATAGAGAATTCACAAAGGAGGAATCCCTAAGGGCTGAGAGACACCTGAAGAAATGTTCAATATCTTTAATCATCAGAGAAATGCAACTCAAGACGACTCTGAGATTCCACCTAACACCTGTTAGAATGGCTAAGATAAAGAGCTCAAATGATAGCGCATGCTGGCAAGGGTGTGGAGAAAGGGGAACCCTACTCCATTGCTGGTGGGAGTGCAGGCTTGTGCAATCACTATGGAGGTCTGTCTGGCGATATCTTAGAAATCTTGGAATAACCTTGCCTCAGGACCCAGCCATACCACTTCTGGGTATACACCCAAAGGACCTCTCACGGAGACATAGGGAAGTCTCCTCATCTATGTTCATAGCAGCCTTATTTGTAATAGCTAGAAATTGGAAACAACCCAGATGTCCCTCAACTGAAGAACGGATTAAAAAACTGTGGTACATCTATACAATGGAATATTACTCAGCTATCAGAAACAATGAAATCATGCAATTTGCAACCAAATGGATGGATCTAGAGGAGCTCATCCTGAGTGAGCTAACACAGTCTCAGAAGGATGCACATGGCATCTATTCACTTATAGTAGGATTTTAATTATATCGTACAGGATATCTGTACTACAACCAACACACCAAAAGGAACATGGACATAAATTTTTTTTATCTTTTTCTTTTTCCTTCTTTTTTTCTTTTTTCTTTTTCCTTTCCCTTCTCTTTTTCCTCTCTTTTTTTATTGATATTCTTTGTTTTTGTGGGTTTGTGTGTTTGTTGGTCTTTTTTTTTAGTATTCCCCCAGTAGCAAGGTTCCTTCTTTTATAACAGTAAATACTATACAAAACAACAGAAATAAATATGCCAGATTTATGAGAGTTAAATGGCCCAGTATACATTCCCAATGTCCAGTTCATAAATATGTGGCCCCTGACTTTAACATTCTACCATCTAACCATCTCCATGAGTTTAAAGTTCTATATCTGACTCAGCTTTCATACTAATTTGCATCACTATTAAAAACATCTTCTTAGATCCAGAACACCCTCTTGATTCCTAAACAACTCAAAATTTAACTTGAGACTCTAGCTGTCTATTCTTCAACCACCTCAGAGACCTGAGAGGGATAAATATATCTGATTATATAGGAAGTGCAGGGCCTGCAGCTTCCAAAACTAAGAAATGACATAGCAGTGGCTGCCTGGACAGTTCCCATTTTCTCTCCATACATTCCAGCATCAATCTTCAGCCTTTGGGTCCTGTTTCTCTGACAGACATTTATTGTAGAGCAGGACTTATGACAGACTTACCTAACCTGTCTTGGCAGAGCTAGGCTGTCGACTTCCCTGCTACCAAGTTTTGTCCTTTTTGGACAGCAGTCTGTCTGCAGTTGAAGCAAGGGGTTTTTTCATGCCAAGAGATAGGCTTGCCACTAATTCAACCATCTCAAACACTGGAGATTCTTCGATGCTTATCTTCTACTTGGAGTGGAATAGGGGGTGCTGTCAGGAGCTGATATGTCTCGATATCAAAAAAAAATCTTAATTTAAGATAACATCTTTGAATGCCATATTCTACAGATCTCTTGGGGTTTTTAAAGATACCCTATCTATCTCTTGTATTTAGATAAGCAAATGTTGCTTGTCTCTTAACAACTTGATTTCTGAGTAGCTTAGAGAATATCTGTGATAGACTGTCATAGTAGCTAACAAAGTGACATGCTTGCATGACTAGGAGTTTGTATTTCTGAACTATTCTAAACAGTTTAAGACAGTTGGTATCAAGAGGCCAGAGCTTCACATTTCATTGTTAAGTATCTCTAGGTACGATACCATTAGGAAGCGTTACCTTTAATTTTGTATCAATATACCAAGATCTATTCCAATGTGGCCAAATATACTCTTAATTTTGTATCAATATACAAAGATCAATGCCTATGTAGCCCAATACAATCTTAATATTAATTACGTCAATATGCAAGGGTCAATACCATTGGGGCCAACTATAATCTTAATTTTGTATCAATATACAAAGATCAATACCAATGTAGTCCAATACAATCTTAATTTTGCACAATAAACAATGGTCAATACCACTTTAGCCAAATATAATACTAATTTCGTATCAGTATACAAAGGTATAAGGGCATATTCAATAATCTGTCCCTTCTTCTTGGTCCTTCCCATACTATGTCTATGTCTGATTTTTCTCAAGTCTGTGCACTCCTACATAGGAGAGGAGAGAAAGAAGAATACAGAAAAGGAAAAGAAGGAAGTCCCTGGGTCTAACCTCCAAAACCCATTTAACAAGACCATTTAACAGCTTGTAGTCTCTTCCCCTAAATAACAAAGTTTTCAGTTATCCTTCAAATAACCAAAAGGGGGGAGGAGAAACACCCTCCCCACCCTCTGGGCATGGGACATCGCTCTCTTAAAATGACTTCCTGCTGATTTGGGACGTAGTAAACCTGTTTGGGGCCCGAACCAGAATGGAAAAATGGTTAAAAATGTTAGTACAATCCTTTTATATTCAGTCCTTTTGTGCTCAGCTGTTTAGATGTCCTAAGGAGTTTGTAGGCAGAAGCTGATCTTCCAGGCTTTGCTGAAGTTCTGGCTGGGGCAGTGTGTAGAGCTGAATGGTCTTAGCGATTTTGAGTTGTTGTGGTTGTAGACTTTTGATGGAAAGAGTTATTGAGGGAGTCTGTAAGGCTGAATCATCTGGGCCACTCGCATTCTTTGGTCTGATTCTGTTTTCTGTTGAGGTTTCCGTTGTCCAGTTGTCCCTGGGTTCCTTGAATGGATGCTTTGAATCTCCTGGAAAGATAAGAAAAAACCCCGCCCTAATCCTAACTCTGGGACAATTACCCTTTTTTTTGGGGGGGGGGGTTAGGTAATATTTCTCCTGAAGCAAATTTGGTTTTTTGACAATATATAAAGTATTATCTTTCAATCTGGGTTAAAGAAGAAATTATTTTGTTATTTTGGAGCTAAACAAGCTTTAGTGTATATATTTTGAGATCTCAAAGGACAATTTATTTGTATTGAGTAGGCCTTTTGTCAGTAGCTTTTAAACTTAGGTCCTTCCAAATCCCATGTGTCTGTCTCTGCATTCTAATTATTAGGATCAAAGACCTGTGGTTCCCATCTGAAGGGATTAAAGATGTGTTCCACCACTCCTGGATCGAAGTTTTTCTCCATTTAGAGTTTGTTTTGTATCAGGCTGACCTTGAGCTCTGAGATCTGCCTGTTTCTGTCTCTAGTGTGTTGGGATTAAGGGTGTACTCTTCTTGAATGATGGGATTAAGGGTGTGCACCCCCACCACCCTGTTCCATGTAACTCTAGAATTTATAAGACCACTAACTCTATAGTGCTCCTCCCGTCTCTGATGAAGTTAAAGGCATGGGTTAACACCATGTTTTTCATGTATTTTACCTTAGCTCTAAGTTTTTTCAACTCTTGGAGGTTTACAAAACCCGGTTGAACGGCTGTAACCTTTATTTTATTTACAGTGTTTTAAAATTGTTACCTGCTTTTTTTAATTAATAATTTATTTGTTTGCTGCTTCAGGTTACATCTCTATCATATTGTCCTCTTTCCCAGCTTCCCAGCCCCACCATCACATCCTCCACCCCATAACCCTTCCCTCTTGTTCCTCTGGAGTGGAGTGTCCTACGTAACAGTCCCTTGCCACGGTTCAGGAGTCATATGAGGGCCAAGAGCCTCTTCATACACCGGGGGCCTACGAGGCAGTACCACCAGTGAAAGGTGGTACTGCTACGGAGGGGAAAACTAAAAAAAGACCAACAAACACAAAAACCCACAAAAACAAAGAACAACAAAAAAAGAAAGGAAAAAGAAAAAAAAAGTCTATGTCCATGTTCCTTTTGGTGTGTTGGTTGTAGTACAGATATCCTGTACTATATAGCTAAAATCCTACTATAAGTGAATAGATGCCATGTGCATCCTTCTGAGTCTGGGTTAGCTCACTCAGGATGAGCTTCTCTAGTTCCATCCATCTGGTTGCAAATTGCAAAATTTCATTGTTTCTGATAGCTGAGTAATATTCCATTGTATAGATGTACCACAGTTTTTTAATCCATTCTTCAGTTGAGGGACATCTGGGTTGTTTCCAATTTCTAGCTATTACAAATAAGGCTGCTATGAACATAGATGAGGAGACTTCCCTATGACTCCGTGAGGTGTCCTTTGGGTGTATACCCAGAAGTGGTATGGCTGGGTCCTGAGGCAAAGTTATTCCAAGACTTCTAAGATATCGCCATACTGACCTCCATAGTGGTTGCACAAGCCTGCACTCCCACCAGCAATGGAGTAGGGTTCCCCTTTCTCCACACCCTCGCCAGCATGTGCTGTCATTTGAGCTCTTTATCTTAGCCATTCTGAGAGGTGTGAGATGGATCTCAGGGTCGTCTTGAGTTGCATTTCTCTGATGATTAAGGATGTTGAGCATTTCTTCAGGTGTCTCTCAGCCATTAGGGATTCCTCCTTTGTGAATTCTCTAATTAGCTCTGTCCCCCATTTTTTGATTGGATTATTTGGTTTCTTGGCATTTAGTTTCTTGAGTTCTTTGTAGATGTTAGATAATAGCCCTCTATCAGATGTGGGGTTAGTGAAGATTTTCTCCCAGTCTGTTGGTTGCCGTTTTGTTTGAATGACAGTGTCTTTTGCCTTACAGAAGCTTTTCAGTTTCATGAGGTCCCATTTATTGATTGTTGATCTCAGGTCCTGAGCTGTTGGTGTTCTGTTCAGGAAGTTGTCACCTGTGCCAATGAGTACGAGGGTTTCTTCTACTTTTTCTTCTAGTAGATTTAATGTGACCCGCCTTATGTTAACGTCTTTGATCCACTTGGATTTAAGTTTTGTACAAGGTGATAAGTATGTGTCTAATTTCATTCTTTTGCAAGTTTACATCCAGTTGGACCAGCACCATTTGTTGAAGATGCTGTCCTTCTTCCATTGTGTGGTTTTGGCTTCTTTGTCAAAGATTAGTTGGCCATAGGTGTGTGGATCCATGTTTGGGTCTTCAATTCGATTCCATTGATCACCTGGTCTGTTTCTATACCAGTACCATGCTGCTTTTATTACTATTGCTCTGTAGTACAGCTTGAAATCTGGGATGGTGATACCTCCAGATGCTTTTTTATTGTACAGGATTGATTTAGCTATTCTGGGCTTTTTGTTGTTCCATATGAAATTGAGAGTAGCTCTTTCCAGGTCTATAAAAAATTGTGTTGGTATTTTGATAGGAATTGCATTAAATCTATATATTGCTTTTGGTTGGATAGCCATTTTTTTTTTTTTTAAAGTAACTTTTAGTCACCTGACTTTTTTTTTTTTTTTTTTTTTTTTAAGATTTATTTATTTATTACGTATACAGTATTCTGTCTGTAGGTATGCCTGCAGGCCAGAAGAGGCAGAAGAGGGCACCAAATTTCATCATTATGGATGGTTGTGAGCCACCATGTGGTTGCTGGGAATTGAACTCAGGACCTCTGGAAGAGCAGTCAGTGCTCTTAACCGCTGAGCCATCTCTCCAGCCCCTGGATAGCCATTTTTATTATGTTGATCCTACTTATCCATGAGCATGGGAGATCTTTCCATCTTCTAAAGGCCTCTTCCATTTCTTTCTTCAGGGGCTTGAAGTTCTTGTTGTATAAGTCCTTTACTTGTTTGGTTAGAGTTACCCCGAGGTAGTTTATACTGTTTGTGGCTATTGTGAAGGGGGTTGTTTCCCTTATTTCTTTCTCGGTACATTTGTTTGTTGTATAAAGAAGGGCTTCTGATTTTTTTGAGTTAATTTTGTATCCAGCCACCTTGCTGAAGTTGTTTATCAGCTGTCAGAGTTCTTTGGTAGAGTTTTTGGGGTCGCTTATGTATACTAACATATCATCTGCAAATAGGGATAATTTGACTTGTTCGTTTCCAATATTTATCCCTTTGATCTCCTTTAGTTGTCTTATTGCTCTATCAAGGACTTCAAGTACTATATTAAAGAGATATGGTGAAAGTGGGCATTCTTGTCCCTGAGTTTAGAGGAAATGCTTCAAGCTTCTCTCCATTTGATTTGATGTTGGCCACTGGCTTGCTGTATATTGCCTTTATTATTTCTAGATATGTTCCTTGTATGTCCGTTCTCTCCAGAACTTTTAGCATGAAGGGGTGTTGGATTTTTTCAAATGCTTTTTCTGCATCTAGCAAGATTATCATGTGGTTTTTTTCTTTCATCTTGTTTACATGGTGAATTACACTGATAGACTTTCGTATGTTGAAGCATCCCTGCATTCCTGGGATGAAGCCTACTTGATCATGATGCATGATACTTATGATGTGTTCTTGAATTCGGTTTGCTAGTATTTTATTAAGTATTTTTGCATCTATGTTCATGAGGGAGATTGGTCTGAAGTTCTCTTTCTTTGTTGGGTCTTTGTGTGGTTTAGGAATCAGAGTGACAGTGGCCTCATAGAATGAGTTTGGCAGTGTTCTTTCTGATTCTATGTGGTGGAAGAGTTTGAAGACTAATGGTGTTAGTTCCTCTTTGAAGGTCCGGTAGAATTCCGTGCTAAAGCCATCTGGCCCTGGGCTTTTTTTGGTTGGGAGATTTTTAATGACTGTTTCTATTTCCTTAGGGGTTATTGGGCTGTTTAAGCTGTTAATCTGATCTTGATTTAGTTTTGGCAGGTGGAATCTATCTAGGAAATTGTCCATTTTGCTTAGGTTTTCAAATTTGGTGGAATATAGATTTTTAAAGTAGTACCCAAATATTTTCTGGATCTCCTCAATGTCTGTTTTTATTTCTCCCTTTTCATTTCTGATTTTGTTGATTTGGGTTTTTTCCCGTTGCCTTTTAGTTAATTTGGCTAAGGGTCTGTCTATTTTGTTGATTTTCTCAAAGAACCAACTCTTGGTTTCATTGATTCTTTTTATAGTTCTTTTTGTTTCTAAGTTGTTGATTTCAGCCCTAAGTTTGATGATCTCCTGCCTTCTGCTCCTCTTGGGAGTGTTTGCTTCTTTTTTTTCCAATTCACCCATCTTAGCTGTTAATTCGCTAATATGAGCTGTCACAATTTTCTTTTTGAAAGCACTTAGTGCTATGAACTTTCCTCTTAGCACAGCTTTCATTGTATCCCATAGGTTTGGGTATGTTGTGCCTTCATTGTCGTTGGATTTTAAGAAGTCTTTGATTTCCTTCTTTATTTCTTCCATGACCCAGTAGTCATCCAGTAAGGAGCGGTTCAATTTCCATGTGTATTTAGGCTTTCTGTTGATTCTTTTGCTGTTGAAGACCAGCTTTATTCCATGGTGGTCTGATAAGATACAAGGTGTTATTTCAATTTTCTTGTATCTATTGAGACTATCTTTGTGTCCTACTATGTGATCGATTTTGGAGAAGGTTCTGTGAGGTGCTGAGAAAAAGATGTATTCCTTTGTGTTTGGGTGAAACGTTCTGTAGATATTTGTTAGGTCCATGTGGTTCATGATCTCTATTAGACTCAATATTTCTCTGTCTTCTGTCTTGATGATCTGTCCATTGTTGTGAATGGGGTGTTGAAGTCTCTCACTACTAATGTGTTGTGATCGACGTGCAATTAAAGTTTTAGAAGTGTTATTTTTACAAATGTAGGTGCCTTTGTATTTGGGGCATAGATGTTCAATATTGTGATTTCCTCTTGATGAATATTCCCTTTAATGAGTATATAATGCCCTTCTCTGTCTTTGTTCATTAACTTCAGTTGGAAGTCTGTTTTGTTTGATGTTAGGATGGCTACTCCAGCTTGCTTCCTGGGTCCATTTGCTGGGAAAACCTTTTCCCAGCCCTTTACTCTGAGGTAGTGTCTATCTTTGATAGATAGATGTGTTTCTTGTATGCAGCAAAAAGATGGGTCTTGCTTGCGGATCCACTCTGTAAACCTATGTCTTTTTATTGGCGAGTTGTGTCCATTGATGTTGATGAATATTAGTGACCTGGGGTTGTTATTTCCCATTAGTTTTGTATAGGTGATGGTCTTGTGCCTCTTTTGGTTTAGTTGCTTAGGGGTTTTCTATTCCCTTTGTTTTCTTGGGTGGAGTTTTCTTCTCTGGGTTGGAATTTTCCTTCTAGGATTTTCTGTAGGGTTGGGTTTATGGGTAGATATTGTTTAAATTTGATTTTGTCATGGAATATCTTGTTTTCTCCATCTATGTTGTTAGAGAGTTTTGCTGGGTATAGTAGTCTGGCTGGGCATCTATGTTCACTCAGGACATTGTAGGATATCTGTCCAGGCCCTTGTAGCTTTTAATGTTTCTGAGGAGAAGTCAGGTGTAATTCTGATGGGTCTGCCATTGTATGTGACTTGACCTTTTCTCTTACAGCTTTTAATATTCTTTCTTTGTTCTGTACATTTGGTGTTTCAATTATTATGTGGTGAGAGGAGTTTCTTTTCTGATCTAATCTGTTCGGTGTTCTGTAAGCCTCTTGGATTTTTATTGGCATCTCTTTTTTCAGGTTTGGGAAGTTTTCTTCTATGATTTTGTTGAAGATATTTCCTGGACCTTGGAGTCGGGAGTCTTTTCTTTCCTCTATGCCTATAATTCTTAGGTTCTGTCTTTTCATTGAGTCGTTGATTTCTTGGATGTTGTGGGTGAGAGATTTTTTTAGCCTTCTCATTTTCTTTGGATGTTGTACTGATTTCTTCCATCGAATCTTCCATGCCTGAGATCCTGTCTTCCATCTCTTGCATCCTATTTTTGATACTCACATCCATAGTTCCTGTTCTCTTCTTTTGATTCTCTACTTAATGTGTTTTCTTTATTGTTTCTATTTCTATTTTCATGTCTTATATGGTATTGTTCATTTTGTACATTTCATTCTCCAGTTTGCTTGTTTTTGTCTGAAAATCTTTCATTGCTTTGTCCTTTTCCTGTTCAAGCTGAGTCACCTTGGCTTGGAGCTTTTTAATGGTGTTATTCATTGTTTTGACTTGTAAAATTGTGGCTTCTTTGAATTCCTTCATAGATTTAACTTCTTCTTGAAGGGACTCTATCAATTTCCCTAATGCAGAACTGTCATTGTTTTCATTTGTTTCTGTTGGTATGAGGTCATCCGAATTGGATGAGCTTGAATAGTTCTGCATTGTTGGAGTCATATTTCCTTGATTTCTAATTTTACTTGGACCTTTGGCCATATGGATGTGTTTTGCTCTCTGGTCTCGTTGTTTTCTGGGCTTGGATCCACAGGGGATGCTTTGGTGTAGGAGTCGAATTGCTTGGCTATCTGTCGTTGCTTACAGGGGGATCTCAGGGTCACTGTGATTCTAGTAGCCTGAAGTACTGTTAGCTGGTGCAGCCTATTCCCAGGTAGTGAGAAATGGCCCAGGATTGTTTCACTGCTCCCAATTCAGACTTCTCTATGTTGCACACTGAGTGATTAGCCTGTAATGGTTCTGATGGTATGGACCTGTTTGCCCAGGCACATATTCTGTGGACTTTGGTTGTTGTCACGGAGACTGACAGGGCCCGGCTCCACACCTAATATGTCTGCATTTTCCAGAATACAACTATGGTCGCCTGGCTTCTGGCTTCCCACTAGGCTCCTCTGCCGCAGGCATGTTCCCTCCGCCCCGCCCGCCTGTGCTGGCTTCCCCCCCCAGGTTCCTCTTCCGCAGGCACGCTGGCACATGGAGCCTCAGCCCCGTCCACCTGTGCCGGCTTCCCACCCGGGCTCCTGCACCGCGGGTGCACGGAGCCTCAGCCCCGCTCGCCTGTGCGGGCTTACCACCCTAGCTGCCCTGCCGTGTGCTTGGCACTTCTGCCCTGCCCGCCAGCTTCCTGCTCAGATCTTTTGCGGCTCGAGCGGCTGCGGACCTCCCTCCGTGCGCCCTGTTTCTGCCTTGCTAAGACTTCAACTAGCCCGCAAAATTTCCTAAATAGTTATAAGGTCCTCCTGAGGTGTGGGGAGCCTAGTAGGCTAGTGAGTGATTGCCATGCGGGCTCTGATCCTGCCTGCTATATATTAGAGTCAATCTTACCAGGCACCTCTCCAAATGGGAGTCCTCGACTCCCGGATTTAGTGGCTTCCGTGTCTGAGAGTGATGGATCGAGAGCCTTGCCCTGGGACTTTAACAGTCCCTTGGGAGATGTGTGTGTTCCAGGAGGGTCTAGCCCCTCCGGTTTTTGCACAGTGACCATAACTCTGTGCTTTTTATGGCTCTTTTCCCCATGTTCAAAATGCGTCAGTGCAGGTCGTCGCCATCTTGGATCCTCCAGTCTCCAATATTATCATATGATCTTGGTGCCTTTTAAAAGACACATGTTAATAGTTTATCAATAATAATAACTTATTACTACATGATTTTCCACCAGAGAGAATTTCCATTGAAAGTACTTCTTATAAAGGAATTCAGAAGACATATGCATGTAGAAATTCAGACATTATGCTCATTTCGTGGAATGTCAACTCTGCTGTGTATCTGTTGGTAAAGCAACAAAAATTGGTAAGAAAGTTCTCTAGATGTTGAGATGTTTCACTGTGTCACAAGAGAGGAGAAACATATAAAAGCAGTTGTGTAATAGATCATGATCTTTCAGTCACAGAATCAAGGTGATCTGCTGATTTATTACACATGAACCATTACTAAAGTGGAGGAAATCACAAGCTTCGTGGAGAAAGTGGTATCTGAGTCAAATAGACTAGTGAGGTAGTAACAACGAGATGTGCAGACAATGCATTTGAAAGGCCTGATGGTGTCTAGGAAGGGCAAGAATTTTAGGCCTTGGGATTTCCCTGGACTCTGGGAAGCCCTCTGGAAGAAGAATGTCTTGCTCTACCTGCTTCGAAGCAGCACGGAATGTGGTTAAACTAGATGCAGAAGTGACAGAGAGCAAGGGGCACTTCACTTAGTGCTCTCAAAGGGAAACAGTAATGTCCATAACATTAAAAAATGCTGGGCAGGCAGCTGCTCTCCAGTACTCTCCACCTTCATAAGTCCAAATGTATTAAGTGCACTAAAACGATGCTGCCAAAAAGGAAATAACTGGAGCTTTTTGGAGCCAAGGTGGGTAGAATATGCAGTGATGAGAAGTTGGAAGGCGTCATTATCATTTTCCAGACTGAATTTCACTTTGTTCCACTTGGAGCAATGGCCACCTTAGTCCAACACAAAATTTAAAAAAGACCGTAGAAAACCTCGGTTCCAAGTGAGAAGATGGAAAAATAACAAATACAATGGAAGTAAGGAAACCCTGCTGCAAGCCTCTCTGGCAGGAGAACCGTGAAGGGCCAGGGAGAGGCTGAAGAGTGTAGGGACAAGCCTGGCACCGGAGGCTGTAATGTTTCACTCCACCGGGATTTCGTGCCATATGTGATGGCTTGACTACAATGATTTAAGGCACAATAGATGATTGTTCCTTTTCGTGGGACTGAGTTTGTGCTGGGCTAACTATGCTGAAGAACTGAAGCTGCCCTTCTGTGTGTGAGGCGGACAGCAGGGTTGAAGACACGTGGTGCATGCACAGAGGAAGAGGTGTCTATGACTTTAAACTTTTTAGTTTATGATACATGGGTTGTGTACATTCAAAAGCAAGTATAGACTCTAAATAGCTCTTCTACTGTTTTTGCTCTCATGACCTATACAAGTAGATGCTATACAATTGCCTGTTTGTGTGTGGCTATTCATAGCCAGTGACACTCAGAGGAGTGTCCAGGGTGGGAATTAAAGATGTCAGCAGGCTGAGGAAGACTTTGAATAGTAGGGTCGCATGATTTCAATCCTGTGTTCAAACAAGTAGGAAAAGTCAATGTATATATATGTATTCACTTTGTATGTAAGTCTATGTATGGTAGAGACTATTTGCAAACTATATGCTTGGTTAAGGATTATAGTTTCTCATAACAATTTTATTTTTATTTCACCATGTAAAAAACATCTTCACATCTATTGTAAATCAGTCTTTCTGAATTTAATATAGTTTTTTTCTGAATTTAATATAGTTACTCCAGGCACATTTTACACAGCAGATTTCTGAGCGTTACTAATTTTGTGTATCTTCAGCTTTATAGCCCTAGATTAAATTACTCTGCTTCCTTCTGCCCCACTTACCCAGTGAACACAATTTCTATGACAGTGTCTACTTTATTACCATACTTAATTTTTTTACTTGTGTGTTCATGTGTGTGTATGGACATGTGTTCCTGGGCCTCTGATATCCTTCCTTAAACACTAATTACTTCATATTTTAATTTATTTTTGAGACTGGGTCTCCATTGGCCTGGGAATTGCCAAGTAGGCTAGGCTAGCTAGCCAGCGAGGCCCAGGGATCTACCTATATTTGCTCCTATGGCACTGGTACTATAAATACTTGCTAGCTTTTTTTTTTTTTTTTTTTAGAATGGGTTCTGGAGCTCAAACTGAGGTTCTTCTGCCTTCAGACAAGAAGTTGACAAGTGGGATGCTTTCCCCAGCCTGGCAGTGACTATTTTAGATGTCACACATTTGGTGACACATGCAGTGCTTCCTTTGTTGCTGGCTTATTTTACTTAGTAGAAAGCTCTTCAGGTTCATCCACAATGCTGGGAGTGACAAGATTTCCTTCCTTTTAAGGTAGTGGTTCTCAATCTTCCTAATGCTGCAACTCTTTCATACAGTTCCTCATACATGACCCCCAACCATAAAATTATTTTCATTACTACTTCATAACTGAAATTTTGCTAATGTTATGAATCATGATGTAAATATCTCTGTTTTATGACGGTCTTAGGCAACCCCTGTGAACCGGAGTGTACTGTCTTTTCCTGCCTGTTCCTATTCACTAACATGGTTTCTCTTTCTCAGCTATTGTGACTGTTGCTTCACAATAATACAAGATTCTGATTTCAATCTTGAATAAAAAAATCTAAAATAAAATTGCTAGATCTTTTTTTTTTTTTGATGTGGGAGGGAGGGCTGTTCTGATTTAACCTTTGGGGAACCTCCACACTACTTTTCATGATGGCCCTGTCAATGTCTGCTCTCACTAATAGTATGGCAGAATCCATTTTCTCCACATCATCACCAACACTTGACTTTTGTTTCTTAGCAGGTGTGATTTACTGGTTACATATCCCCGATGATCAGTCACGTTGTTCATTATTTTGTATACACATTAGTCACCTGTATGCCTACTTTTGAAAAATCTATCACGATCTTAGCCCAGTTGAATTGGGATTCTATTAAAAATATGTAGAAATATTTTACTATTGAATTATAGTTTTTTCAGAGAGTTTAAAGATTAATTCCTAACCAAGCATACAGTTTGTAAATATTCTCTGCCATCTTCTAGATTGTCTTTCACACATCTCTAGGAATGTGGACTTGAAACAATGGAGGGAGGTGTGGCCACAGTGACTGCCCACCTACTTGATAATCCCTCTGTGCCCAGAAGCAACAATGGACACTCAGAGCACAGGCCACCAACACTTGTAGAACAAGGTGGTTTTTGTCCACTCTGCTTCTCTCATGCAGTCTACAATCTTCATTGGAACAGCCATCATTATGGAGCTGGTGGTAAAAAGCAAGTTGCCATGACTGCACTAATAGATGACATTTACTGAATTCAGCTGCAGCTTTCTATCTGGCCCTTTCCTCCAAAGCTTCAAGCCTTCAATGGGCTATAATGCTTAGCCTTTGACACACTCTTCCAGTGTAATTATTATGGAGGTGGGGAAATGATTCCTGGCCTATCCAGCACCTTGCCAGAGTATTCTTCCAACTTCTGTGTGCATGTGAAGGTATTCATCTCATTTTCATCCTGGAAGCACCATTTCATACGGACCTTGAGGTGGGTTGAAATGTTTTTCTTTGAGTGGCTGGAATGTGTCCTTCCACTATCTTCTCCCTTGCAAGGTTTCTGTTGAAAAACCCACTGACATTCTAATCGGATTCCCCTGAACATGATAGGCTTTCTATTGCTGCTTTCAAAATTCTTGTTTTTTAAAATTTGACAATTTGGTTATGGTCTGTCTCAAAAATGAATCTTATTTAGGCTTATCTTGTTCAAGATCTTTAAGATTCCTGTATCTGAATTCCATTTCCATCTTTATTTTGGAATTTTCAGTTACTGAATCTTTACATAAATGTCCCTGTTTTTTCTAATCTCTCTTCTCTTTATTGAATTTGCATGGTATATGAATTTACCTGTTTTATTTTATCTTGTAAGTCTAACAGACATTATTCATCTTTTTCATTCTTATTTTGACTATTTTGTTCTCTTGACTAGATTATTTAGTACATCAATTATTTTGTGTTTATGTGTGTATCTGTCAGAAAAAAAGACAAGAGAGAGAGAGAGGCAGAGAGAGAGAAAGAGAGAGGATGCATGCTTGTGTACATGTGTGGAGGTCAGAGGTTGTTGGCTTTGGGGATCTCTCTATCCCTTCACCTTACTTCATTGAATCTGGAACTTGCGTTTTGTTTCAGTTAGTCTGCACTAGGGTTACAGGCAGCTGCCATCGTGCTGTCTTTTCATGGTTACTGGGAACTGAAATCAGATGCTCATGTTTGTACCACTGGGAGACCTCCCCAGTCCCTCAATTAGATGTTTTAGATAACCTGTCTTTAGTTAGCTGACTCTTTCCTCTGCTGTGTCTAGTCTGTTGTCAAATCCACATCCTTTGAAATTTTGTGTTCTAGTATTTTATCCTTCAGTTCCACATGTGTGTTTTGGACTTCTTTAAGAGAATTTTTAAAACCAACATTTTTATTTATACATATTTTTGTGTGGCATGTGTCTATGTTTGTATATGCACACACATATACAAACACACAAAATGGATTTGAGTGTCTGTAGGTATGCTTGCATGAGTGTGTGTAGTCTAGAAATTGATGTGAGATATCTTTTTCAGTTGCTCTCATACTTAGTTTTTGAGACAGGGTCTCTCCCTATGCCTGCAATTCACCAATGTAGATTGACTAACTGGTCATGGGCTCCTGGGAACCAGCTATCTCTTCTCCTCTAGCACAAAGGTATCCAGTCACATCTGGCTCCTAATGTGTGTGTTGGGGGTATGCTTGTGTGGCAAGCACTTGACCACTGAGCCATCTTCCCAGTACCCATTTTAATTCTTTAAAAGCTTTTTAGAAATCTTGTTTTGAAAGTCTTACTTTGTTTATGGAATATCCTCATGAACTCACTGGTTGATTCCAGTGAGTTCAAAATAACTATTTTGAATTCTCTGCCATGTGATTTATGTATCTCCAATTTGTTTAGGTCTGGTTTGCACATTTTTATTTTCTTCTTTTGTTTGCATATATTTCTTGGTTTCTTCATTTCCTCCATTCTTCTGTGTTGAGATGTAAGCATCAGTAAAAAGCAAACCTCTGCTACTTCTCTTAGTCTTCAGAGATCAGTTATGTATGGAAGGCCCACACAGATCAATCAGTGGTCTCTAAAACCTTTCTTCTAAAATCCACTGTCTTTGTTCTTATTGACCTCCAGCTATGTGTGAAGTATGCTAATTCTTGTTCAAAGATTCACTTTATTTTAAAAAAGAAACATTCCTGTGTTGGATAGTGGTATGTGCATGACCATATCCAGCCGACCAGACACAGCAGATTTCTCAATAAATTTATGTGATCCTGAGACTTCCAGTTAGGACAGGGAGTTCTCCGAAGATTGATACTCACTAGTTCCGAGAGCCCAAGGCTATTATTGCCTCTGTCAGAGAGTTCACCTGAGGTGGAGAAGGCTTCTCACACATGAGGCTTCTTCTCCCCTGGGCAAATTGTTTCTTGGAGTAAGCTTTAAGGGACTCAACCAGTGACTACAGGTGGAGAGACTCATCCCTACCTCAGCCATAAGAGACCTGTCACTCCTGCCTTTGGGGCCTGTTCCTTCTATTTTTGTTGGTGACCTGCAGTCTTACTCTTCAAGGCACATCTCCCAGCTGGCACCCCAAAACTGGCTGAGGACTTAGAGCTGGGACACATGTGACCTCTCAATTGGCAACCTTTTGCCTCCAACATATCTGAGCTAGTTTCCATTCAAATCAGTATTCCCATGTGGCACATAGAGTTATCCTTGTTTTCCTTTTGCTGTCTTCCCACTCCATTCTTGGAGGAGGGCAGACAAGCACCTCTTATGAGAAAGGGATGACTTCTACCCACTAACTGCTTCAGTATGTCCACCAAAACCTTCAATTCTTTCCTTAAGATAAGGTCATAGAAATTCTCATTACTTTTAGAACATGAAAATCCTGATTTGTGTAATGCATTTAGCTTTCTTCCTTCCAATATATAATCATAAGTCTATACATTCCATGATACATATTCATCCATTTCAAATTCTGATTCATGGAAGTTAATATTTTTCCATGTATACAAGACAACCAGTATGTCTGCTGTAATTCCTTAAAAATGGATATATGAGAGGATGTAGTGACATCTCAGTGGCTGCTTGACATTTTAGAGTACTAACTGCTTATCCAGAGGATTCAGGTTCAATTACTGGCACCCACACAGAGTTTCACAGTCTTCTGGAACTTCAGTCCCAGGGGATCAACATCTTGTTTGGCCTCTGAAGGCACCAGACTTGCTTGGGATGCACAGACATACGTGGAGACAAAACACCCATAACCATAAAATAAGAATAGAATGGATATATGAGTGCAAGGCATTTTTATACATAGGAAAGTAGGAATGGATTCTCGTGGTCAAGCTTGCAGATGAAAATAAAGTATCTAGTGAAAAGTTTGGGGTCTGGCAAGTTAGCTTAGTGGTAAAATGCTTGTTCAGTAAGCCTGACAAGCTGGTTTCAATTTCACAACCTGAGTTGGATCCCTGGAATCCACATAAAGGTGGAAAGTAAACAAAAACAAAAACAACCCCCCACACACACAAAAATTCAAAGAAAGGTATCTCAACATGCATGCTTCCCCCCCATATCATATGCACAAAACAGTAATAAGATATATTTTTTAGGTTTTCTTTACTTACACTAGTTAAATTAATCATATAACTAACAAGCTAACATTTGGATATTGGCAAGTCTGGATCTGTACAAGAAAATTAACCCAATTTAGCTCTAAGAGTCTATTTTAAAAGAAAAAGTTGAATTAAAAAAGTCAGGAAGTCAGGCATTGTGACTTACTCCTGTGATCCTACCACTTGGAAGCCTGAGACAGGAAGATCACAATTTTGAGGTCAGTCAGAGCTACATAATGAGACACTGTCTTTGACTTTCCTCAGGTTTCCCTTTTATAAATAACAAAACATTTAGATATAGAAATGATTTTAATCTGACTTTCTGCCTTTGCAAATAATCATGTCAGGCTGGCCCTCTGGGGGTGAGTAGGCTCACACTACTTCTTGTAACTACCGTCCAACAGCCCCTTCAATATGAGCAAGACTTTTACTGGAGTGTTCCTGGGTCAGACTTGGTATCCATCACCATTCCTCCCAACATTTACCTCCTGAGGACTCTCATTTGACCACCGTTTTCAAGGACATTTAAATGCTGCTGAGGCCCATATTTATACCACCAGTCTAAATATCTAAAAGTGAAATGTATATCCAATCTTTTGTTTACTTGACATCTCTGAGATAAATAAAACATATTTCACATGAGAAAAGTTCAGCTCTCCACCCAAACCTTGCATTTCAACAAATATCATCTTTTTTATTTTTTTAAATTGCTTTGCCAAGATGCAAGAGAAAAATACCCTCTTCTGTTTCTACCTCAGTCTAAGTGGTCTGGCACATTCTTTGGTTCTGTTTTGGTCTCTACCTGGAATTCTTCCCACTTCTGTTGCACCATTTGAACTGAAGCCATCATCACATCACATCTTTCCTGGCTTCTGACAGTGCTATTCCTTTCTGGTCTCCATCTTTCCCACCCATACTATTCGATAGCTCGCAGACAGAGTGAGTTGCCCACATAGAGTGAAGCTGTAGCTTCTCGCTTGCCTTGCAGAGCTGACCCACCATAGTCAGTTCTGGTTGAAACATTAGGTCTGAATTGGGTGGCTCTGTGCCCAGAGCAGTCTGGTTTTACTCACTAACAGCAGCTTACAGATTCATTTGTACCATTAGAGGAAAATGTACAGGATGGCACAGGCATTATAATACTCTAGCATACAGAAGGATGGTAGAATTCTTTCTAGGACTTTCCATATGTGACCAACTGAGATTTACTAATTCTTGGTCCAGTTCATTGAAGCTCAGCTATGGAGTGGGCAGAAGGTTTTAAGAAGCCAGACTTGGTTGCTTACCTATTCGGTTCCCTTAAACTCTTAGAACGCTGTAATTTTCTGTTATCTTACATTTGTGGCATAGGATTATTAAAACTGTTTGCTTTGTTTTGCTTTTTTGGAGTACAAACACCTATACCAGTATATTCCATTGATAATTATTCTTAGGAGAGGTAAGATTATATTCATTTCTTATTCATATCAATAAACTTGAAGCACATGGGCCCACTATGTTCACCTAGCTGGGGGCTGCTGTATGAACTCTGGGATAGCAACTGTGTCCCTTACACAACATGGGCAGTTTCCTTTGCCTGTAGAGTCCCTTGAGGTGCCGTGTCATGTGCAGGACATACAAACCAACAGGAAAGGGGATATCAATAAATCAAATATTTATTGAGTGCTTACTATCTGCGAAGCACTGTGCTAATCTGGATTTAATCAGTGTATTAAGAAGAGTCTAAGGGGAAAATGTTCTTAACTTAGAAGGTCACAGAAGCTCAGTGTCAGGAGAGGGAGAAAGCTGTGGAGAATAATACTTTTCCCGAGTCTGGAAAATTATAAAGTATGTATTCTCATCTCTGTGTTTTCCTCATTTCTTGTTCTTACTACCTCTTCTATTACATCTTTTTCTCTTCATTCAGGCATTTTATATTCTCTCCACCGTCACTGCCCAAGCCAGCATGGTTTCTTTAACTTGTATTTAGATGTTTAGCTCCACTTATGTTTATCAAATATCTCATTAATTTAGTGCCATCTCATTGAGCTACAACCCGCTCCTCAGGCCCATCTATATATTAATGCTCAGAAGTTTTTTAATGCATTTATCTTCCAGGGCCATTGGCATTTTAGGAGGCATCATATGCATCATAATGTTTTCTTTAAAGAAAAATTCAGGTTCTCATGTTGGTGTTAAGAGTGCTCTAGAAGATTACCAAGGGAGATTTGCATTTTAAGTAAGTAGTACTTCTGGAAACTCTCACATCACACTTCTGTTGGCAGGCCCCTATTTTGTTCAGAGGTAAAAATCAGCCCTACTCATGACTCATTTACTTTTTCCCATGGATTCAATTTAAAAGGAACTCACAACTGCTTAAATTACCTAATTTCCCCTTCACACTTTAATTTAGCAGGTTGCTGAAAAGGAAAAAAAAAAGTTTGCATTTTAGACTCCAGGAGAAAAAAAATATGTATAATTTATGCATGTTTGGGATATATTTGTTGATGCTTAGGTGATTGTTGAGATTTTCAGTGACTGACATCTATAAACCCCAAATCAGAAAAATTCTTAGATAAAGGCTGAAACTGCAATCTAATTATAAATTGTATTTATTAATAAATATAAACTATATTTCTAAATTAACTGCTCTAAACTACAGAGCAGCTAGCGGGCTGGCAGGAGGGCAGCAGGCCTGGCCCATCTAACTGTTGGCCTGACTTGTACTGAGGAAAATGCCCTGGACCAAGGGTGGCCTTCACTACCTGCAACCTAAACTCTGTTAACTAATATCTTCATTAATAACCATAAGTTGTTATATTAGGCTGGCGGAACAGCCAGTGGCTTGGCGTGTAATTTGGTGTTCAAAACTATAGAGGAAATTGCAGATTTTAAAACTATGATACTGGCTGTTGACAAAATGGCGATGTTTGCTGCAGACTTCTATTCTGTTTTTCAATCAGACCAGATGTTTTATACTTTTTTCTTTTTTGTTGGCTTATTATAAGGAAGAAACTTGCTACACTATCAGAAAGTATTGAGGAGCTTAAGAAAAACCTTCCAGGGTAGGTGGCTGGAACCTAACTAGGTTCTTTCCTAGCTAGATCTCCACAGCCACTGCATGCACCAGTAGAAGACCAGGTAGGTAATAGTGTTAATGTGGAACCGAGTGCGCCCCCAGAGGAGCTGCTTGGTACTACACAGTCACCGTCAACTTTTCTAGTTATGTTTCAATTTAGGCATGATGATGATGGTCCACTCAATCAGGAGTTAACATGGTGTCCAATAGACATATTGGATTTAAAGTGATTTAAGGAGTCCATTGTCTCTTATGGTATGCATTTATCATTTGTTAAGCAAATGTTAAATAATTGGGCTATACAAAATAGAGTAATTCCCCCAAATTGGAAGGGACTGATATCAGCCCTGCTAGAAGGTAGTCAGCAATTACAATCACTGTCATGGTGGAGATATGAAGCCACAAAATTAGAAACACAAAATATGGTAAGGGGAATAAATGTCACAACCCACCAAATCCTTGGTGAGGGACATTATGCTGACATACGGTTACAGACTCAATTTGAAGATACTGTGATAGAACAATGCTGTGTTACAGCTCTGAGGGCTTGGGATATAGTTGCTGAGACTGGGAAAAGATTTACTTCATTTACTAAGATAATACAAGGTCCTTAGGAAACCGTCTCAGACTTTTTAGGGAGATTGCCTTCATCTGTGGTGAGAGATGTAGAAAACCCTGATGCCAGACAGGACTTGATAAATGCCTTGGCATATTAAAAGGCAAATGCTGAATGGCAAAAGGCAATTAGACCATTGAAAGCCTGAGGAGCCCCAATAGATGAATGGATAAGAGAAACAATTGATACTGGTGTTCAGGAGCATGGGGGTAATATCATAGCACAAGCAGTTGCTAGGGGTCTTAATCAGTGCTTTAAAAATGGTGAACTTGGTCATTTCAAAAGACATTATAAGGCTGAAACCTCCAGAACTTGAAATTACAGGTGCTTTGACTCTGCAGAACATGGCTGTAAAAGGGAACAGACAGTTTTTAAGAACAATGGAAGGTCAAGGTCTCCAGGATTTTGTACTCATTGTGGTAAATGTAAACACTGGTCCTGGGATTGTAGATCCAAAAAGGATATCACAGGTAATCCCTTGCGGGGGAAACAAAGGGAGGTGCCTACCGGTTCAAGGCCCCGCAAAAAAAAAAAAAAAAAAAAAAAAAAATGTTGTCCATCAGACACCTAGAGAGAAGAAACAAAGAGCAGGAAGGAGTTAGAAAAAAAAAAAAACCGCCATGGGTTACAAAAAAGAACCTCATTCCATGTGGCCAGGTACATCCGTAGAGTGTGCTGAATAACAACCCAAGGGATGTATGTGTATTATATGGGGTCATATTTGGGGAATAGAATTAAGAGCTAGCTTAGATGGGCCAAGATTGCTCAATCTAGACCAAGGCTTGTTAAAAAAATCCATCAGGTGTTTGTGTGTTTATTTATAATGGCGGATTAAGGATTAACAACCACCAACCCATCGATTAATGATAATATAAATACTGCAAATAATTTAATTAGCCATTTTTCTACAGAAGGCCATAGAAATATGGATAGGATTATAGATATTGGGCTATGTTCAAATTTGTTTGCAATTTTAAAAAAGGGGGAAAATAGAGTAAAGAAAGCAGAGGCTAGCTCCATGAACCAGGGAGAAGAGTTACCCAGGAGGGAAAATTTCAAGGCTGCAGTAAGCCAGCCTTAGGGATGGGGGGGTGGGAGGAGCTCCGTTGACATGCGCACATCCACCTGCCTCCTGTAAGATCTCTGTAAGCCTGAGGTCAGGGTCTGCTCTGCTGATGCTGTGTGTGAGCGAGAGTGGAGACAAACTGAGAAGTTTTCTGACCTGGAAAAGGAATGGCAGCATGCAGAGAGGCAAGTGCACCCTGGAACACAGGAAAAGCAATCAAGTTTTAACCAAAGGAGAGATGGAAGCAAGGCATCACAAATGTTAAAGCAGGTTTAACCTGTTGGGTTTCCATCACTTCACTCTGTCTTCATCCTATAGCCAAAAATCCTCAAAGAAATCCAGAAAGCTAGAGAGACTTAGTGTCAGGAATATAGAAAAAAATGTGTACTTGAGAGAGGGTGAGGATGAAGCTAAAATTAGTGACAAGAGCCTGAGATTGATACCAGACTATGGAACACGACTGGGTGCCATTTGCTTTCTCACAGTTATGAGTGATCACTTAAACACTAGTAACTTTATAAAAACAATGCAACTGCTGTGTTTTCTTGCCTCACACATTGCTACGATGTTAGACTTAGACTCACAAATCACAGAACATTTCCTTCCAGGCATCGGAAGAATCAGAGGGACAACAGTAAGGAGGACAACAATGCTTAATGCTTACTTTGTAATTCTAATTAGTAGGTAATTTTCCGTAGAGCATTGCTAGAGGCAGTATTACTGCTGGACACATTTTAGGTATAAATTTGAAAAATGTAGAGCTTCTTCCTCAGCCAGGAAAAAGCATCCTGGCAGCCTGGTGTTTGTGGGTTTGCAGATGCTTGGCACCAACAATATTTGTTCTCTTTCAGGGTGGTTAAAACTAATGTCATATGCATTAACAAATGTGTTTTTAATTCTCCTCTCATCATCTTCTTTATACCACAGTTCAGAAATCAGGACAACCCTCAGAATGGGTGTGCCACTGGTTTAGAGACATGGTCATTCTGAGAGACCAGCTGCTCTTGGGATTAAACAAATAAATGAATTTTAGCTGCATAGAGAAAGAGCCTACTCTACTGGGTGGATGTGTGGGTTCATAGGCAGAGTGCTTGCAGTAGATAGTGGATTTGATCCCGAGCACCACCATCACCACCAACACCACAACAAAGTAGCAGAAACAAACAAGACAAGATCAGAATAAGAAGAAAAAATTAAGCCATGCCACCAGACTGAGGACTGTGTGTGGAAATTCATGTTCTAGGTGGCTTTCTATTCTAACTGGATGGGCTTCTTTAGTTTTTTGTACGACCTTATTTGTTGGGTCTACTCTCTTTCTATAGCTATTTACAAGTTCTTCTCATGCTTGCTAGTTATTGTAGAGAATCTGCTCACAAAATTGACAATCACTTATCCAGTAGGTTATTTCAATTATGGAATGTAATTAAAGTAAGCAAGGCACAGCTCTGCAATATGGCTTCTCAGTTATCACAACAAACCAATCCCTGTCTTAGACCTTCAATTTTAACCTTTCAAATTGTCACATTAGAGTGTGGCCTGCCCCTCTCACCTTTCTCCATTAATTTTAGGCAAGTCTTTTTAGTGCCTCATCACGATCCTAGTCCTGCTTTTAATGCGCTCATCTTTCAACTTTCCCCAGAACCTGGAAGGTTCTTCCTATTTATTTTCTTGCCTCAAGAAACTGCTTAAGTTACCTTCCACAAGGAAAGGCGGTGAGTGTTACTAGAGAAGCTTTTATGACCCTCCCAGTGTCACCAGGAAAGCAGAAACATAACAATAAAGGATAACTGAATACTCTGTTATTTAGGGGAAGAGATTACAAGCTGTTAAATGGTCCTGTTTAATGGGTTTTGGAGGTTAGACCCAGGGACTTCCTACTTTTCCTTTTCTGTATCCTTCTTTCTCTCCTATGTAGGAGTGCATGGACTTGAGAAAAATGAGACATAGACATAGCACAGGAAGGACCAAGAAGAAGGGGCAGATTATTGAATATGCCCTTATACCTTTGTATATTGATACAAAATTAGTAGGTTATTTGGCTAAAGTGGTATTGACCATTGTTTATTGTGCAAAAATAAGATTGTATTGGACTACATCGGTATTGATCTTTGTATATTGATACAAAATTAAGATTATAGTTGGCCACAATGGTATTGACCCTAGTATATGGACGTAATATTAAGATTATATTGGGCTACATAGGCATTGATCTTTGTATATTGATACAAAATTAAGAGTATATTTAGCCACAATTGAATAGATCTTTGTATATTGATACAAAATTAAAGGCAACGCTTCCTAATGGTATCGTACCTAGAGATACTTAAAAATAAAATGTGAAGCTCTAGCCTCTTGATACCAACCATCTAAAACTGTTTAGGATAGTTAAGAAAAACAAACTTCTAGTCATGCAAACATGTCACTTTGTTAGCTACTATGACAGTCTATCACAGATATTCTCTAAACTACTCAGTAATCAAGTTGTTAAGAGACAAGCAACATTTGCTTATCTAAATACAAGAGATGGATAGGGCATCTTCAAAAACCCCAAGAGATCTGAAGAATATGGCATTCAAAGATGTTATCTTAAATTAAGATTTTTTTTTGATATCAAGACATATCAGCTCCTGACAGCATCCCCTATTCTACTCCAAGTAGAAGATAAGCATCGAAGAATCTCCAGTGTGAGATGGTTGAATTAGTGGCAAGCCTATCTCTTGGCATGAAAAAAACTCCTTGCTTCAACTGCAGACAGACTGCTGTCCAAAAAGGACAAAACTTGGTAGCAGGGAAGTCGACAGCCTAGCTCTGCCAAGACAGGTTAGGTAAGTCCTTCATAATTCCTGCTCTACAATCAATATCTGTCAGAGAAACAGAACTAAAAGGCTGAAGACTGATGCTGGAAAGTGTGGAGAGAAAAGGGGAACTGTCCAGGCAGTCACTGGTTTGTCATTTCTTAGTATTGAAAGCTGCAGGCCCTGCACTTCCTATATAATCAGATATATTTATCCCTCTCAGGTCTCTGAGGTGGTTGAAGAATAGACAGCTAGAGTCTCATAGTTAAATTTTGAGTTGTTTAGGAATCAAGAGGGCATTCTAGATCTAAGAAGATGGTTATAATAGTGATGCAAGTTAGTATGAAAGCTAAGTCAGTTATAGAACTTTAAATTCATGGAAATGGTTAGATGGTAGAATGTTAAAGTCAGGGGCCAAATATGTATGAACTGGACATTGGGAAGGTATACTGGGCCATTTAACTCTCATAAATGTGGCATATTTATTTCTGTTGTTTTGTATAGTATTTACTGTTAGTAGAGAAGGAACCATTTGTTGGACTGAAAGGGGAAGCTGTTGGGGGGAAGAGAGTGGAAGGGTGGTGTCAAGGATCTAGTAATCCCATTTCTGGATTCTACTAACCCAGTAATTCAGAGTTACTGCAAACAGTTATTGTTGTGTGGTGCTCTTGAATGAAAGTGCTTTCAATACAGTATACAGAGAACAGTTTCAGGGCTGAAAAGTATTCCTGCAACCACTTGATTTCCATCTGTATATTCAGTCTGGAAACGCCTCCCTCATTCCTCTCTAGTGGAGTGCTGGCAGAAGAGGAATACAATATGTGTTAACTATTTTCCCTTGGCATCCATTGTTTCCTTCATTCTCATATGTAGTGCTGATGTGTATACACTTCTTATTTTGTGAACTCTGAAAAGACAAGAACTATGAATGTTAGCTCTGAGAGTTTTCCTGACACAAGGTTGAAGACAGATAGATAGACAGACAGACAGGAAGTGTTTTGTCAAGATGCTGCCTGACTTGCTGGTTTTCTCCTACTGTAGTATTTACTACTGGCCATCACTATTCATCATCTCTATGCTGTGAACATTTTCAAATTTAATATATTCTACCAAAACTTTGCCAAGAGACCCAGAAACTCTATTTTCTGCCTTTGGTCATTGTCTTATTTCCATCAGGTACCTCAGAGAAACACACAGAAGACAAATGGAGACATTTATGACCTCATAGGTGGTAAGGAGAGAGCAGAGGTCTCAAATTAGTATTTTTGAACTGGAATACACGACTTACATAGTAGCATTCCTCAGGTTTTCTTTTATGACTATGATCAGACTCCATTTAAATCCTCTGTCTCTGTACTCTTCCTTCCCTGAATTTCCATATAAGAAGTAAAAATGGCCACACCACACAGCTCAGGCAGGTAGAAGACACCCAGGGGCCTCCCCACCACCATGCCAAGTGGGTGGGTGGGTGTGGGGAAGTGGGGATGAAGGTGGTATGGTTTGAAAAGACATCCAGAGGCCAGTCCCCTGCATGACTCACCCACGCACAAGCAATTATGATGTGTAAGTATGGGGGTGGAGAGATGGGAGAGGAAGAGAAGTGGGGCAGTTTGAGCACTATGAAGAGAATCAGAACTGGAGACATGAGGGTGGAGAGGAACAGCCTGATGTGAGTAGCCTGCCCTGCCACCTGAGGCTATGGTGAAGTCCTGGCCCATGCTGCTGGCGAGGGCCATGTCTGGGCCCTGACCATGCAGCAGCAGGAGTCTATGACAATGTCCATGACTCTTATTACCACCAAAGGCCATTTAGGTGTCCCTGGTCTGGGCTGCTGCCTAGGACAATGTTGATGCCTAAGGGCTCTGCAGAGCTGGTCCTCCTCCTTACTGGCTGCAGCATTTGGGAGAACTGCCCTGTACCATGCCTGAGTAATACAGTAGAACTGGCCCTGGTGGTCGGAGATTATGGGAGCCCTGAGAATGTGTGCATGGGAGAGTTGACTACATTCCTCATCTTCCAGGTGGTGGCATAGGCAAAGGAGAGATGTCTTTCTCTCCTTTGGTCTTGCCATCTATGGCAGGCAGGAGAGCTGGTCTTGGGGTCATGAAAGCAGGCGAGCTGGTCCTGCCCCTCACTGACTTCAACACTCAGGAGAGCAGGCCCTGCACCTTGCCTGGGCAATAAAGTGGAGCTGGCCCTGAAGTGAAGGCATTGGTGAGCCAGCCCCAAGTGTAAGGGCTGGAGAGCTGTCCCTACTCCTGACTTCAGGAGCACAGTAGAGTTAGCTCTGGTGCGTTGAATGTGAGTGAACTAGCCTGATGGTGAGCTGGTCCTGCCCCTTGCTGTGGCATTGGAGTAGTGTTAGAGAGCTCTCTCCCTGGAGGTGTAGATGTGGAAGACCTGGTGGGGTGATCAACTCAACTATCACCCAGGCCCAGATCCAGGGGTTTGAGTTAGCCAATGCTAACATCTACCTCATCTATAAACTCCTGGAATGCATGAAAGGGCCGGCCCTCCAGATCCAAAGCTGCAGGATCTTCATGACGCAGAACAACAACAGGATATCCAAGAGGAGTCCTGGTAAGAATCCAGTACTGATAGTGTAGCAGAAGCCAGAGGCCTCAAACTAGACCAATGACTCATCGCCATGAACATTTGCAAGTAAAGATGTGTGGATAAAGGGTATACTATGTGATACACTACAGCTTCCATGATGAGATTTTTGTTTGATTGTTTTGGCTTTGTTCATTTTTTTTATAGTTCACATATTTTTTTGTTTATTTATTACTTTAAGTTACATCTCCATCACAGTGCCCTCATTCCACCCCTCCTGGTTCCACCCTCCTACCATCTCCTCCCTCTCCCACCCATCCCACTCCTCTGATGTGGAATGTCCCTACATATCAGCCCCTCTCAGCTCAACAGTCATATGTGGGCTAAGAGCTTCCTCTTGCACTGGGGGCCAACATGGTAGCACTCCTAGAGCAAATTGTCCCCTTAATAGGTAACGAAGTCTATGTTCCTGATCCTTTTGGTGTACTGGTTGTAGGAGAGTTATCCTGTACTACATGGCTAAAATCCAATTATAAGTGAGTAGATGCCACGTGTATCTTTCTAAGTCTGGGTTAGCTCACTCAGGATGAGCTTTTCTAGTTCCACCCATTTGGCTGTGAATTGCATGATTTCCTTGTTTCTGACAGCTGAGTAGTATTCCATTGTGTAAATGTACCACATTTTTTTTTTATCCATTCATCAGTTGAGGGACATCTGGGTTGTTTCCAGTTTCTAGCTATTACAAATAAGGCTGTTATGAACATAGATGAGGATATGTCCTTGGGGTTTGGTGAGGAATCATTTGGTGGATATCCAGAAGTGGTATGGCTGGGTTTTGAGGTAGGGGTATTCCAAGTTTTCTAAGATATCGCCAGACTGATTTTCATAGTTGTTGTACAAGTTTGCACTCCCACCAGCAATGGAGGAGAGTTCCCCTTTTTTCACAACCTCACCAGCATGTGCTGTCATTTGAGTTTTTCATCTTAGTCATTCTGACAAGTGTGAGATGGAATCTCAGAGTAATCTTGAGTTGCATTTTTCTGATGACTAAGGATGTTGAGCATTTCTTGTTCATTTTTTAAAAACAATAGTTTTTAAATTTTGTTTTTCATTTTCTTTTGTGGGAGAGATTCCAAAGTCAGAGGGTAGATAAGAAGCAATGGAGAGATGAGTGTGATTGGGGAGAATAATGTGAAATTCACAAAATAAAGAAATAAAAAGGAGGGGGCAGAGAGAGAGAGAGAGAGAGAGAGAGAGAGAGAGAGAGAGAGAAGAGAGGAAGAGAGAGAAAAGAGAAACATGGGCCCTATTTGGGCCTTAGTTTCTGCATGTATTAAATGGAGATAACAATGCCTACCTCACAGGATCATTGCAAAAGTCAAATGGATTAATATATAAAGTGCTTAAACAGTAGTTAACATGTACAAGTGCCAAGGAAGTAAGCACCATTATTTTATGGTCTATGAAGTAATAGTAAAGAAGAACCTTTAAGAGTCACACTTGTCTGATTTTGGAAAGAGTCCCTGATAATGTATCACAGTTAGTTCTACCTCTTTAAAGCAAGTTTGTATCTTCAAATGTTTCAGGATGGCAGTCTTTATGTTCATCATTAGATATCTGCCATTAGTGGAATATTTACAAAGAAATATTGTCTAATGTGTTCAAATTTCAAGAAGTTGAATAGAAGATGAAAACCAGTACATTAATAACACAGAATATCAGGCCGGGCAGTGGTGGCGCACGCCTTTAATCCCAGCACTTGGGAGGCAGAGGCAGGCGGATCTTTGCGAGTTCGAGGCCAGCCTGGTCTACAAAGCGAGTTCAGAACAGCCAGAGCTGTTAAACAGAGAAACCCTGTCTCGAAAAACCAAAAAAAAAAAAAAAAAAATAACACAGAATATCCCTTAAATGTAACCATGGAGAAATGATTTAAGCAGAGTTAATATATTTGTGTTAATACTTTTTGGAAAAATCTAATTATTATTACAAATTAAGAATAGTCTGAGATTGTTTTGTCAAAAACACATTATGCCAGGAGGAAGAAATAGTACACAACAACTTAAATTGGTGTTTATAAAATGTTTATTTTTTTCTTAAGTGAAAGTACGTGGGGTTGGAGAGATGGCTCAGCAGTTAAGACTATGTATGCACTATTGGGGAAGACCTGAGTTTGGTTCCTAACACCAACACTGGGTGGCTCACAAATGTTGGTAACTCCATCTCCAGGATTTAGGATGCCCTCTTCTTCCCTCCAAGAGTACCTGCACTTGTGTACACATACCCATTTATATATACACACAGATAGATGTAAATAACAATATGGCAACCTACAGATTGGGAAAAGATCTTTACCAACTCCATATCAGACAGAGGGCTAATACCCAAAATGTATAAACTCAAGAAATTAAACACCAACAAATCAAACAATCCAATAAAAAAATGGGGTACAGAGCTAAACCAAGATTCATAAAAGAGGAATTTCTAATGACTGAGAGACACTTGAAGAAATGCTCAACATCCTTAATCATCAGAGAAATGCAACTCAAGACGACCCTGAGATTCCATCTCACACCTGTCAGAAGGGCTAAGATCAAAAACTCAAATGACAGCACATGCTGGCGAGGTTGTGGAGAAAGGGGAACCCTCCTCCATTGCTGATGGGAGTGCAAGCTTGTACAACCACAAGGGAAATCAGTCTGGCAATATCTTAGGAAACTTGGAATAGCTCTACCTCAAGACCCAACCATACTACTTCTGGGTATGCATCCAAATGATTCCTCACTCAACCACAAGGACGTTTCCTCATCTATGTTGATAGGAGCTTTATTTGTAATAGCTAGAAACTGGAAACAACCCAGATGATTCTCAACTGAATAATGTATTAAAAAAAAACTGAAGTACATCTACACAATGGAATACTACTCAGATATCAGAAACAACAAAATCATGCAATTTGGTATCAAATGGATAGAATCAGAAAAACTCATCCTGAGTGAGCTAACCCAGAACCAGAAAGATGCACGTGCCATGTATTACTTATACCTGGATTTTAGCCATGTAGTACAGGATAACTACTCCACAACCAACAGACCAAAAGAGACAGGAACATGGACTTTGTTACCTGTTATTGGGGCACTTTGCCCTAGTGGAGCTACCATATAGGCCCCCAGTGCAAGAGGAAGCTCTTAGCCATCATATGACTGATGAACTGAGGTAGGCTGAGATGTGGGGGCACCTCACACAGGAGGAGTTGGATAGGTGGGAGAGGGAGTAGAGACTGGGAGGGTAGAACTGAGAAGGGTGGAGAGAGAGGGCTTTGATCGAGATGTGACTTGAAGTAATAAATAAACATAATAAAAATATAATATAAAATAAATATTTAAAAAGTATTTTGTGTTGTACTGTAGATGTAGACTGGACAGTGCTATCTTCCAAGTCTTTTTAACAATTTATTTCACCTTGACTTTGTGAGAACTGAAAAGTCACATATCATAGATAGAAATAAATGTTTTGTGAGGACTCACAAGGACTGAGGGGAACCAGCAATAGACCCTCTGGAAAGCGCTGCACAGTTAGTGGGTCTGAACTGCCAATTTACCTCCCAGCTTCATAAATACCAAAGCAACTAGAGCTACAAAGTTTGTTTTGAATAAGTAGAGCACTATGACCCACAAAAGGAGAACATTGATACCATAGAAAATTTCCTCCAGTGGGTTCTCCCAAAAGAGGTACTAGATAAGGCAGTGGACAATGTTTTTAGTATCCTAGCAACTCTAAACTGGATGATAAACATTATAAAGGTCAGAAAACCAACTCACTCTGCATGAGACCAAGGGAAGATGACTGGGGTGTGTGTGATCCCCTGTCTGGGTGACTTGTGTGTCACAGCTTGCAGCTGCGCTTCAGGAAATCCATACGGAGAGAGGCAACATGCACAAGCAGGGTGTTGAAGGCGTGAATGTCCTGTTCAGCCTGAGTGGAGATGTGCTCATGTGATCGAATCTTCTCTTCTCACCCAATCCACATGGAAACCTAGAGCATGGTTCTAGAGCAAGTGAACCACAGTGGTTCTGCTGTGTGGAAAAGGCCAACAGGGAGTTGTGGAGGACAGGCAAGAGGCAGAAGAAGTCAGTGATCTTCAGGAGCCCATGCCTCTGACAGATCTCAGTTTGGTGCTTTAAGCTCCAATTCCTTTTGTCTGGAAAGGATTAACCCAGTTTAAAGCACTAGGAGCCCCTGGATTATTTACTCACCCTCTGTTCTCATCAACTGTGCCTCAAAGTGTAAGCTTCCATAGCTTTTGACTTCCACTGTCCACTCAGCATCTTCTCCTCTTTCTTCTAAATCACTAAGGAAGATGGGAGGAGGTGAGAAACTTTTGAATCCATGTTCTTTCAGTTTGCATTATTATGAAAAGGCTTGTCTGTTTATCATATCTCTCCAACCACAGAACCAGAAGTTTAATTCTTCAGCAAACGTATGTTATGACTGTGGGCAACTGACTTCATTGAGCTTCAATCTCATCTGTATTAAGAAAGCATAGTGTCTTCTCTAGTTGCTTGTTCTGAGGATTCAGCAAAATGTTTTGTATATAGTGTTCAGAACAATGCTTGGCCCACAGTGTGATAGTCAGCAGTTTAATCTCATGGGGAAGGGTTTGGATTCCAAGGCAACCTTGGGAGATAGCTTCGACAGGTGATGCCTATAAAAGTAAACCAAAGTAAAAGAGTACATCTGAGTGTACTCATGAATTATTTTATTTGGACTACTTCTATTAGATATTTTTCTATTACTGTTACAAAACACCATGATCAAGGTAACTAATCAAAGAAAACAAATGTATTAGACAAAAAAATTTAAAGAACATGAAAAGTTTAAGAATTAGATTATAAAATTTCTCGTAAAATTTAATAACCTAAACTAACAAAAGAACACAATTAATGGGCTGGAGAGATGGCTCAGCAGTTAAGAGCATTGGTTGTTCTTCCAAAGGACCTGGGTTCAAATCCCAGCATGCACATGGCAGGTCACAGTTTTCTGCAATTGCCAGGAGTGGTGGTTCATGCCTTTAATCCCAGCACTAGGAAGGCAGAGGCAGGTGGAGTTCAAGGCTAGTCTTTTCTACAAACTGAGTTCAGGACAGTTAGGTATACACAGAGAAACCCTGTCTCGAAAAAACAAAAAACAAAGCAAACAAACAAAAACAAAGCCCCCCCAACAAAAAAGAAAGAAAGAAAGCAATTAATTTGGTTTATGGTTTTAGAAGATCAGAGTTCATGATGATGGAGCAAAGGCCTGGCAGCAGGAATAACTGAGAGCTTACATCTTGATCTGCAAGTAGGAGGCTGAAACAGAACGCTGGGATGGCTTTTGAAACCTCAAGCCTACGCTCTGTGACATATGTCTTCCAAAAGGTCAAACCTTCTAATCCTTCCTAAACAGTAGAAAAAAATGAGCTAGACACTCAACTTAAAGTTCTAGAAAGAGACCTAGAAGATAAATGAAGATATGTTCAACACTTAGCCTTGGGTTATGAAAGAAGTGCAGATGAGACTGTGAAGAAATGTGGGAGAAGTTGGGAAGGATGAATTCCAGACAGGAACATGAATAATGATCAGAGAGAAGCAAAAATATGTACCGAGAAGGGAGCTGCTAGAGCCGGTGGATGCTGCTACTCCTGATTGCTGGTGGGCCTCACTGTGAGAGCTGGATGAGTTTTCTTGTATAATAAGCACTTAGATCATCCCCATGAAAAGCAGATATCTCATATTTTTTCATATGTAAGAGCTAGTGGAAAGGAAGATGAATATGAAATAAAATGGTTAAGTACTGGGGGTACATATGGAAATGGGAAAAAAAGAGGACAAGAAAGAGAAACAGAAGGAGTGAATGTGAATAATGTGTATATATGGATTCCATACAAATCAATATATACTAAAATAGTATTTAGAACACTACTAACTCATTGTAAACAAAATAATATGTTCTTATTATTATACATGGTAGCAATCAGAAATAAACACAGGGAGAATATTCTATTTATCATTGTTACAAAGAGTACAATACCTAGAATTACATTTAACTGGAAGACATTTAAATTAGAACAGTAACATTTTAATGAATTGTGTATTAAATCATTTGTCACAACCTTTTTCTGGAGCTTGTGAAATGAGGTGGCTCAGTGGGTAAAGGCACTTGCTGCCATGCCTGATGGCCTGAGTTTGATCTCTGGGACCCAGCTAGTAGAAGGAGAGAGCCAACTCCTGCAAGTTGTCCTCTCACTTTAATACTTGCACACGTGTGTACATACATGCACACACACACACACACACACACACACACACAAACACATTTTTAAAATGGCAAACTTTCTATAAGGCCCAAAGAGTGGCTCCTTTGGCTTTTGTAGCACACATAGAGTCTCTGTCATATCTGCCCATGTCCACCACAGTGGACCCCAGCCACAGGGTCATATATCAGTGACTGGGTATGACTAGATTTGGTTTATAAATTATAGATGGCTAACTCCTCATTTTAATGAATGCCATGATATGTCATACCATTTGGGTAAAAACAAAAATGACAACATGCAAATGCAACTGCTATAACATAGTGAATAAGAGCAGAGGTAGACTAAAAATGCAATTGCATGGAAATAGTGTAAAAAGGAGTTAGATTAATACAAATAAGAGTTAGTGAATATGTAGGGGCTTCTGATACAGTCTCTTCATATAGGGCATGAAGATCAGCTTGGGTGTGGGCACTTGGCGTAGCAGCATATGGACTAAAAACAAGGTTTGTGGCCTGGCATTGCTTTCAGCTGCTAAAAATAGCCTCACGAAGTGGGCGGAGCCCAGATTAGTCTGAGGCCAGACGAAACAAAGAGAGACCCTGCGGAAGGACAAAGTGGGCGGAGCCCATGCTAGAGCGTTCCCAGCTAGAAACATGGAGATGCGAGGCAGCTTGTATTGTCTGATGGAGAAAATGCTGGTGAACTGAAAAGCTGATCTCAAACAGAACTGAAAAATTACAGCCAGCTCTCCCTTAGGCAGAGAGAAGCTGGTGAGCAGAGAAGGCCTCAGCAAAGCAGCAAAAGGCCAAGGACTAAACCCTGTGGCACAGCTTTTGCCTAGAGGAATTAAACCAGTTCAAACAGTGGTCGGAATAGAACTGTGGTCAGCCTCCAAGACTGAGGCAGAGCGGCTGAGTGGCTAATAGAAACTGAATTAAGTTGGCTTACGGACAGCTGAGGCCTTCCAGAGAGAAGAAAGCCTCAAATCTCATCTAAAGTGAAGCTGCTATAGCAAATTTACCCTAAAGGACCTACGTCTGAGATGTTCCTGAAGAAAGACTGTTGACTAAGTGACTTAAAGGATCTACTCCTGAGGTGTTCCTGACAACTGAGGACCTGCCCAGAGGCTGTTTCCTTCTAAAAGGTTAGGATTGGTTGTTGGGTAATAGTTTTTACTTATTTATTTATTACTTCAGGTTACATCTCCATTGTAGTGTCCTCTTTCCACCCCTCCCAGTCCTGCCCTCTCGCCCTCTACCCCCATCCCTTCTATCTCACTCCTCTGGAGTGGAATGTCCCTACATATCAGTCCCCTGCCCCAGTTCAGCAGTCATATGAGGTCCAAGAGCCTCCTCATACACTGGGGACCTACAAGGCAGCACCACTAGGGCAAAGTGTCTCATTGACAGGAAACAAAGTCTATGTCCATGTTCCCTTTGGTGTGTTAGTTGTAGTATAGATATCATGTACTATAAGCTAAAATCTTACTATAAGTGGGTAGATGCTATGTGCATCTTTCTGAGTCCGGGTTAGCTAACTCAGGATGAGCTTCTCTAGTTCCATCCATTTGGCTGCAGATTGAATGATTTCATTGTTTCTGATAGCTGAGTAGTATTCCATTGTGTAGATGTACCACAGTTTTTTAATCCATTCTTCGGTTGAGGGACATCTGGGTTGTTTCCAGTTTCTAGCTATTACAAATAAGGCTGCTGTGAACATAGATGAGGAAACTTCCTTGTGATTCGGTGAGGAATCATTTGGATGTATACCCAGAAGTGGCATGGTTGGGTCCAGAGGCAGAGCTATTCCAAGTTTTCTAAGATATTGGCAGACTGATAATAGTTGTTATAGCTATTAATAGGTTTAGTTGTTAGGTAACAGGGGTTATACTCATTCTTAAGGCTAGTAGTTAGGTAATTGTTTATATTTGTTGTAAGTACATATAGTTATTAATAAATACATATTGGATAATTAAAAGATTCATCTTCAAAATAGTTTCATTTAATAAAATGAAAAGTTCAATGCAACTGAAGAAAAAGCCCAGAATTAATTTTTATTTTAAAGGTTATGGATTTTTATTTTTCAATTTCATGCTGCAAAATCAGATTATGTACATCATACTATTTATAAATTTGTTCTTTAAGATATTCAGTGTTTAGTGCTTGACAAGCTATATTTCATATGCATTCACAATGGAAAATGCAACTTGCCTATTTTATTTATGGATATGGAAAGAAAATCAGATTAGAAAACAGTACCAATAACTAATATTTTTAAATTGGCCATTATATTTTTGTTACTTACTAGTTTTATCTATATTATTGAGTTGGTATTTCACTTTTTAAAGCCATGTCCGTATTTATCCATGCAGGAATACCTTTTATATAACCTTTCATAAATACAGCAGCTCTAAAAGTCTTATATGCAAAAATGTACATAAGCTTATCAGTGCTTCTCAATCTGTAGGTTACAATCATTAGAAAACACACATTTCTGATGGTTTTAGAAACTGAGACATGTTATAAAGTAACAGTTGTGAAGTAGCATAGTTACAAAGAGACATAATTATGAAGAAGCAACAAAAATAATTTTATGTTTGGGGGGGTCACCACAACATGAGGAATTGTATTAAAGGGTCACAGCATTAGGAAGGTTGAGAAGCACTGGACTAGGGAGATGACGGCTTAGCTGTTAAAAGCAATTGTTGCTCTTGTATTGGACTGGAATTGGGCTCCTAGGACCTATCTTGTGGCTCACAATTGTCAATAGATAGCTTCCATTCCAGGGGACCTGATACCTTCTTCTGGCCTCAGGGAGCACAGGCACACGTGGTACACATACATTCACACATGCCCACAAAATAAAAATAAACACATATTTAAGAAATGTGGGTATTTATATGTAAATTACCTAACCACAGAAACTGCTGAACACAATCACTTGGAGGGCTGTGAATGCAGATATAGGACACTAGGTACACACACACACACACACACACACACACACACACAGTCTGTAAGGAGAAAAGTATTCATAATAAAAACATCTCACTTACGTAAAAGTCTATCTGTGCACCTAGAGGTGCCATTAAAAATATTTAAACTCCAGTATGGCCCAGGTATGGACCAATCAGAACAGACCCTGCTACATGGTGCAGCTATGTGCTGAGCGTCAGCTGAGTCATTTCCTTACATACTCATGCCTTTGTTTCTGAAGGATGGGCTCCTCAGCTGGTGATTGTGGTCTTACACAGTGTTTTTCCAATTTTAAAAGTAATCAACAGTAGTTGCCCAACAGGACGATAGCAACACAATTTTTCTAGTGATGTATAAGAGTACTAATTTTTTCCCCCACATCAGAGCAGCAGCAGGAAACACATGTCCCCGAGCAGGAAGACGTCTAAGATGTCTCTCAGCTGGAAGTCTCAGCTGTTGAAAGAAGTGAAAGGGGTTTCTGGTTTTCAGGAAGGTCTCAGGAATGCTAATCTTCAACCCTGAATGCTTGAGGTAGAATGTTGGCCAGCTGCTGCTGCCTTCCCCTGGGGTAATCCTTAGCAGCTCCAATTTAGGCATTGTCCCTTCTTGCTAGGCCGAGGTGATAATTTTATTGCAGCGGATGTTCCTAGCTTTGAGGTACATGCTGCCATTTAAACCCTCTATCACTAACCCTGGAATTTCATAGTCCCCTTGACAAATGGACCCATCATAACTTACTATTTTTAATTACCCTAAGCTCAGATCCTAAGACTCCAAGGATGAGCATGTTGACCTGGGTAATATAGACCACTGGTGAACTTGTGTAGAAATGGCAAAGAAGAAAATTGGTTTTTTATGGGATACAAACATTCGGTGAGAATGTTTAGTCCACTGAGCATGCAGGATGCTTAAAAGTGGGGATAGATGCAAAAGAGTCAGATACAAAAACTCTCCTCATGATCGATGGCATGAATAATGATACATTTAGAAAGGAATAATGATTTGTTCCTTTTTAATAAAAGAAAGAAGTTAGTCTCCACTGTGAGCAGTGGATTTCATTTCTTGAGAGTTCACTATACTCTGGGTTCTAGGAGGTGATTGTAGAAATATCACAGTCCTGGCATTGAAGATACAACGTCTAGAGCTATATGCAGACAATCAGAGTATGTTGAATGTACTTTAGTTAAATTATTCCCTGATGAATAAGACAGAGGGTAAAGGCATTGATTATGATGGAAGGTCTGAGGATTATTTCAGGTAGGGACAATACTAAGCTTATACTGGGAACAGTGTGAGTGTAGAAAAATGGAAGGAAGGACTATTATATTCTATTTCTTATAAGAAAACATGTACAAAGGGATAAAGGCAGGACAAGTGGGGCAAGTATGGGAAGCACAGGTGCTTAGGGATAGCTGGAGTGTGATGAACACAGAGTAGCGGCAAGAAGCAGGTTGAAAAGTATGTCAACGAAGGGCATCCTAGGTCATGCCAAAGAATTTCTGGGTTATCTTGTGGCTGAGATGAGGACTCTTTGACAAAGTAAACTCAGTGGTGATGATATTTTTTTTCATCATGTATCACAGACTTTTGGAGGGAAGGTGGATTTGAGAAGGAGTGTTGGGCTGGAGACAGTGGCTCCCATCAGTAGGTCTGGAAGCATCAGAAACATTTCAGTAAGGCTGGAAGAGATCCTTTGGTTGGTAGACGTTATCACTAGACCATATTATTCTCTTTTGTACCAGATACGCTTGTGTCACCTCTGGTCAACTCATTTGGCTCATTGTGCTTACCCTCCAGCTCTGTCCTTTCATATCCATCATGTTTCCATCCAGCAAAGCCTGTCTTCACTAGACATTGGAGCAAGCGACCAATTTGACATCCAGGTGAATGAGTTATAACTTCATGTGAAGATGCCTAAGTTTAATTCTAAATTAAGGCATATCAGGTAAGAGTATTTAGTTTGAAAGCACTTGGGCTAAGGAAGGGTGCTATTTATGTTTTATAATGAGATACCTCTTCTGCCTGTCCCTAAAACCACACTTCTGAGGCCCTCAGTGTAGGTCAGAGAGAACAGGTGAGGTTTTCCTCCCCAACTTTTGTGAACTAAAAGGAGTTGGTTAACCAAAGAGAAAATGAGGCTGTCCAGGACGAGCGAGATAGAGGCAAGCTTCTGGCAAAACCATGTGACAGCTCCTAGAATGAAAGGGAAAGCTGAACAAATAGACTAGAGAAGCCAGTAGCTTCAGTGGTCTTTAAGAGACAAACTGATGAGCCGCCCTTCTGGGATGCTGCCCTGGAGGTGATGCGACTGGGCTCTCCATTTAGATTCCAGAAGGAAAGTAGTCTATTGACCTTGTTTTAGTAATATGTCCATTCTTGGCAAGGCCAGAGGTGTGGGGAAGGGAAATCTGTGACTGTCACTAGAAGAGGACCATGACAGAAGCTGAGCAGACATGCTAGCATCTTGCTAATGTGTAAATGAAGGAGAAAAGGGGGCTTTAAGTCTATTTTCTCTGAAGTACGGAATTGTCAATGAAAGGCACAGTTCTCTTCCCAAAGCAGAAGATGAGAAAGTTGCTCTGTAACCAACCAAATGTGAGTGACTGTGGCCCAGAAACATGGATTCAGTTTGCCTCAAATAACAGCTTGAATATCAGCTCATGCCTGACTCAGTGAGATGATTTGTTATGAACTGATGCTGGCCTCGGCAGGCAGTCTAAATTGAAGGTGTGTGTGTGTGTGTGTGTGTGTGTGTGTGTGTGTGTGTGTGTGTGTACTTGAGTGTGTTGGACACATATAAGTATGTGGGTACATGTGTCTATATACACACATGCAGAGGCCAAAATGGAACGCTAGATGCCTCCTTCTACCACTGTCCACCTTATTTCCCTGAGATAAGCTCTTGCTGAATGAGAAGCTAACCATGTCTGTCTTACCCACTCGTCTGGCTAGTCAGTGAGCTCTTGGGATGTGCCTAGGTCTATGCCCTCAGGCTGGAGTTACATGCACAAGCAACCATGCTGACTTTTTACATGAAGTGATGGGGACTTGAACTCAAGTCTTCATATTTATAATTCTTACCCACTGAGCCAATTTCCCTAAATCCTCAGGAGTTGTTGTTTTAAAGACTTATTTATTTTTACTTTATGTGTATGAGCATTTGCCTGCGTGTGTGTGTGTGTGTGTGTGTGTGTGTGTGTGTTGTGTGCACCATGCATGTGCACTGTGCCTGTGCAATCCAGAAAATGGTGTCAGATGCCTTAAAGCTGGAGGTACAGATGGCTGTAAGGTACCATGTGGGTGCTGGGATCCTAACCTGAGTCCTCTGCAAGAGTAGCAAGTGCTCTTAGCTGTTGTGCCATCTCTCCAGCACCAATGAAGTTTTTATTGTTATATAATAAAAGAAAGCTATAATCAAGACATTTTCCAAATCTTTAATGGAAACATCAGGTAGCTGGGTTACAGCAAAGATGCTGTTGATAACCTTGTTAGCTAGTTGTATGTTAGGCTAATGTATCACCAAAAGTTTTCAAGATTATAAGTTAGACATAGGAGTTGAACAATGAGTAGCTAGTAAAGTAGCTAAAGATAGCCCAAAATAATTCAGCTCTGTATCTGTAACATTCCAATTCCCCATAATGATGACATTCTAATCGATTCGACTTGTGGCTCCTTTAATATACACATGGCTCTTCTCTAAGAAGTTCAGTTCATGGAGATTAGTAGTCAAGGAGGTCTAGTACCCATGCATGCTTTTCCAACCCTACAGCCACCCCTTATCGATTCAAGCCTTACTCAGTGACTTGATTTCCATTATGGACCGAGGCTTGCCTCGGCAGCCTGAATAGAGATACCAGCAGGTTCCATGCAGGTTCATAGCAATGGGACACCTAAGTGTGCAGGAAATCACTACACAAGGAACAGAAAGAGACACATAGCCCATTGTTCTGGCAGCAGAGACCATTCCAAAAATTTGCCATCTTTAAAATATGTGGAATATTCGGCTTTTAGGATGTGTGCTTTTATTTTCCCACTTCAAGACCTAGAATGTATACTAATACAATTATTTAAGAGTGAATTGTTTTCATGTCTGGTCAGAATGTGAAACAAAGGGTTACTTGTAATTGAAGCTCAAATTTGGATGTGTGTTAGTTAACCAGTTGGTTGTAGCAAGAGCCATAAGAGGTGTGCAGAGACAGTTTTGAGTGTGCTCTCCATGGTCTTCAGACACCCTGTGTCTGTGGCTGACTACAGCTCTGGCAGCAGCCTTCTCGCCCCATTCACAGCAATAGCAGATGCTCGACGCCAGACAATGCTTGCCACCATAAGTTTCTTTCTACTCAAAACCATAGATGTTTTCTGGCTCAGTTTCAGCTTCATCATGGAAAACCTCCTTCATTAGAGATGAGCTGAAACCTTCACGATCTGAATTCTGGCTTTGATTTGAGAAGTAAATCTCCAGGAAAAAAGCAGACTGCATGCCTTTGGAGCCTTAACTCTTCATTTGTGTTGTGTGACTAAAACTGAAATTATAACCTTCTATGATATTTTTCCCCTTGAATGATTTTTGACCTGTTTCTACAAAGTGGGAAAATAAACTAACCAGCATGAGAAAACCAGTCGGCACTGAAAAGCCACGTGGAAGAGCAAATGGAAAACTAACATCTACAACTCATAAAAATTAATGGCAGGGTGTGGCATGCAGCTGCCCAACTGATGAGAAGAAAGCTATATTGTGAATTTCTGAGGAATTAGCTGCTGTAAGAGGAGACGAATGCATGGATTTGAGCTGGGAACATCAGTAGAGAGTAATACCTGAGCATTTGTCTGACAGTAAGTGGCTTTCTCTGATATGCAGATATTTTTCACCATGGAAATATTTATGTGGTGATGGTTGCAGTAGATGTGACAGTAGCCGTAGTTAGACAGCGAAATTATCATACACTTGGGAAAGAAAGTTGGAGACTGGAGAAACCTTGATTGAAAGGATCTCATTATAGACACATGGGAAGAAAATCAGATCCGTATTTAATTCTGGGCACCAAGCACACTTGAATAAGATAAATGGGAGGCAAAAAATGGAAAGCAAAGAAAGGCAAGGCAGACGAAAGTCACTTCTCTAAGAAAGTCCTTTTGTTACTTCCCTTTACATCCATTGGTCAAGAAGAGTCATGTGAGAAAACAGGCTCTTTCAACTAGCTAGTTTGGTAAAAACATTCAACAAGGAGCTTTGAATAAGTAATGCAATTTATTAATATCACATCATTGATACATTTTCATAAATTATCATAGAGTCGTAGTGATTTCTTTTTGAGATTTTTCACTAATACTTATTTTTCTCTGATATAATAGTACCCTTTAACAATCTCTTAATTCAATTTTAACCAATTAATTTTAATATCTCCCTATGTAACCACTTAGCTCCCTCTCACAGGCTTCCATATGAACAGTTCCATTATCATTCCTTCCTAAACGTTTTCTAATTTCCCTCATGACTTCTTTGATCTGCCTACTTTGGTGTTTTTAGATCTGTGCATTTATTTAACATTACTCATTATGGTATGCTTTTAAAACAGTCCATGTCCCTAATCAAGCTTCAAGCTTAACCTGTCATTTCTGATAGAGATGTGCTTAAATCATTCACCATGAATCTGACCTCATGGTTTTCCTTCTTATAGCTGTCTGTTCTAAAGATCTGTTAAGGGTTGTGCTGTAACTTGTGTGTGAGTAAGTTGCTGGAGTTTCTTGGGGAGTTCTACCTTTGTCATTGTGAGTTTCTCTACCTCTGAGACTATTCCATGATTTCAAGCACATTTTGTCTAATACCAGTCAGTCTGTTCACCATAGCTTTATTTCACTTAGCTCTGCATGACATGTTTCACATGATTTCTTATTTTTATGTTTTCACTTCCTCCTGTGTTTCAAGCAGGAGTCTTTTGGCCAGGTCTTATTGTTATGTTACAAATAACTTTTCTTTAGATTTACTCAGTTCATGTGCTGATGGGGGAGTGCTAAGCATTCTAAATGTTAATCAATTGGTCCTGCTTGCTGTCTGTTACTTACATTGACTCTGATTGGTTAAATAAAATGCCGAGGTCTGAGACTGGGCAAAGACAGAAAAGGTGGGACTTCCTGAGATTAGAACAGGAGGCCTGTGCTTTAGACAGAGGATTCAAGCATTCCAGCCAGGAGCAGCAGGAAGGAGGATGCATGCCATGGGTTAGAAAAAAGAACCTCATTCCACATGGCCAGGAACATCGGCATATCGTGGAGAATGGCAGTCCAAGGGGACGTATGTATATATGGGGTCATATTTAGGTAGTAGAATTAAGAGCCAGCTTAGATGGGCCGAGATCGTTCAATTCAGGCAAGGCTTGTTAAAATCCACATAGTGTCTATGTGTACTCATTTATAATGGCTGCTTAAAGACTAACAACTGCCCAAATAAGCAATAATAATATAAATACTGGTTAAATAATTTAATTAGCCATATTTCCTTTTACAATGTGCAATCACTGTAATTGTTGGGCACCTGCATCTTCTGCAGGGTATCCTTTACTGTTGTAGTCCTTGGTTAGGATACGGATGTGAATGGGAGCAATCAGCTTCTGTGAGTGGCACTGGCTAGAGCCACTGACAGGAGCTGATTGCTCCCATTATTATTAATTTCCACCTCAATTAAGCAGTGCGTAGACTTTGTTGCCATTCTGTCCCTTTGTAGGTTCCCTTCTATGGGAATCCAGCTTCCAACTTCATATAATCCTTTGGGTTCCCTCACTCAGTTTGTGTCCACGGTCTTATTTTCTGTCCATGTGTGACTGTTGCAATCCACACATGAGGCTGATGAATAACCCAGACTTACAAAGTTCATTTTTAATTTTTAACTTCCTCTCCCTCGAGCCTTTGGATTTTCTTTTAAATAAAGGCAGATTGACTTTATTATGGCAGAGTTTTTTTTTAAACGGTTATTTCTATTATTCTTAATTATGTGTATGTCACGAGGCCTCAGATTATATGTATGTACAAAGGCATCATCAGGTCCTCTAGAGGTGGAGTTACAGGTGACTGTGAGCCTCCTGATGAGGATGGTAGGAACCAAGCCTATGTCCTCTATAGGAGCAGTAAGAACTGGAAGTCTTATAATGGAGTCTCACTTATAAATAAAAGAGTAATATGTCAATTTTCTACACCTTTGTGAGGGTTGTGATCATGATATTTCTTCACTATGTCTTATGCATCATGTTTCTGGACATAGAATTCCCACTAATGTTTTTAAATTGAAAGTAGCCATATCACCATCTCCCAAGTAGTTTCCGATATATACACACCCTTTAAATTTTCTAATTCTAGCTACAAGTGCTGGATTCTTGAGAAAGTAGACCTAACATCTCCTACCACTTTTCCCCCAACGATTTAACCAAATAGGAGCATACATATGATTTGTCAATCACAGAAAGATCTTCTGTATTTCTAGTGTTGGTATGAATTTGTACTTTAGCATCATGGCTTAACTGGGGTACAAACTCTGCTTTTCCAAATGACTAATAGTGGAAGATTACCAAAATCTTTACTGCAAAGTGCTAAAAACATAATTGGTTATATAAATTGAATCACACATATTCTGTTTTTCCATTATACCAAAGATTAATTTTCACTTAGGGATGGGATAGCTTGGGGATGCTGTTCTTGAAAGGCATTAAGAAGTTTACAAAGACTACTTTCGAGAAGCATTTCTATAGTTGATTACTAGAGAAGTTTCTCTGACTGTGTAGAGCACCCAAACCCAAGAAGATGAGATTTGGTGTTCCCTCCTGTGTGTGAAGCTGGCTGTAGGTGCTGCTTTCTTGCAGTTGTCTTTTGCCATTGATGATCATTGTTGTTTTCTTTGGGAGAGTGAGAGGGAAGGAATGCAGTCTGAGTAGACTTCTATCACTTTATTAAAGGAGGATTGAATGGCTCAGGGGGTAAAGGACTGAGCCCTGACCTCAAAGAAGTTTTCATGAATGTTGGGGAATGGGATAAAGGTCACTTCTATTATAACTAGAAAATTCTAGCAATTATTACCCAAGATTCACTTTATATGAAAAGTAATTGTGGTGGTTTGAATGAGAATGGTTCCCATTGGCTCATATGCCTGAATATTCGTTCCCCAGTTGGTAGAACTATTTGGGAAGGATTGGGAGGTGCGTCCTTGTTGGAGGTATGTTACTGGGGGTGAATTTTGAGGTTTCAAAAGCCCAGGCCATTCTCTCTTCCAGCTTCCTGCTTGTGGATCAATTGTAAGCATTCAGCTACTGTGCCAGAGCCATGCCTGCCTGCCTGTTGCCATGCTCCCTGCCATGACAGTAGTGGACTCTAATCCTCTCGAGTTCTTCAGGCCCCAGATTAAATAGCTTCTTCTATAAGCTGGCTTGGTCACGGAGTCTATTCACAGCAATAGAAAAATAACTAAGACAGTAATGTTGAAACTTGATGACACAACACCAAATATAGCAACACTTATCAACAGATTCTAGTACCAAGTTAAAATACTGAGATTATTGGTGAGAGACAAGAAGATAGAGCAGAAGTCTGCATGCACGGTGAAATTTTCTGGTTTTCTGTTATGTTAGAGTCAAACTTGACTTATTGGTTTTGTTAGAGCATCAACTTCATAGACTAACAAGCATCAGTAGGTACCAACATGTGGATCCCAAGTACAGATGTTGACTATTGAATAATAGCAGTAACTGTGATGTAAAGTATTAAAACAATGTGTGGGTATTCTGTGCCAATATGTCTTACTCATTTTGTGACCCTGCAGATGAGTAAAAGAGGCTCAGAGAATGTAATAAAGTATTATCTTTCCTTCTAACAATCAATTTTCAAAATTTCTGGAGATATGTGTATTTGATAGAATCTCTTGAGGGATTTTAATTTAAGATTTATTTGTTAATTTGATGATTATACTTTTTGGACAACCACCTAACTGTCATTAGCACTGTTGAACTTTCAAATGCCCCTTAATCCTTAAAGGAAAGTTTAAACTTTCCTGACTCTGACTTGGGGAGTTCATACAATCTGCAGAATCAGCACTGAGGAAAGAGAAGACAAAAGCTTGGGAGGTGTGGCCGCAGTGATGCAATTAAAGTCTCTTGACTGGAGACACACTTTCAACTGTTGGATTCTTTATTGGGTTCAGATTCACTTTTATCAGAACTACATGCACATTAATGTTCATTAACAGTATTCATCAAAAATTTTCTTCTAAAGCACATAACAGCGGATGTTCACACATTGCATACTATTTGTGTAATATACATAGCAGAACTATGACTTGCACAGAATCTCCTGATTATATCCATATCTATACCTTTGCCTGACTCAATAAGTTCTGTTTGGCAAGCTACATAAAAGTGCAAATTTATTGTTAGTATGGGCTTAAGTTGACTCCAGTGTGTAGTAAATACATTAGTTATGATCTCTACTGTGAGATACACTTTTTTGTGGATTCTAACAAATTTGAAATTTACGATCTACTTTTTGAGAAAGAGTTCTTCCTTAGGAATCCATCTTTGTGTTATTCCCACATCAAGTCTATGCAGCAACGTCAATCAGATATAACCTGGGAAATTATAACTTAACCAAACAAACAACAAAGTTCAAACAATCTCAGGATTTATAATGACTCAGAGACTACACCAGTAACACAGCTCTGTCTGTCTGTCTGCCTCCCTCCCTTTTCCTTTTCCAGTCACTAATGGTGAATACTACTTAACTTCCTTTCTTATCCTGCCTGTTTGTTTTAGACTTCTTAAAGCTGTATTAAACACAATTCACAGAGCAATGCATTTATTGAATGTTTCCATGCAAATGAGAGATAAATTTGGACATACAGATGTATATGTAGTAGAATCATCGTTGAGTCAATGAACAAATCTACCACCCTCTATGTTCTTTTGTGTATGTGAGGTAAGGACATTCAAAGTGAGAATCATCCCCTTCACATACTGTAACCCAGACCATACTGTTACCTATAGGTATGTTTTTGTACAACATTAATGAAAAACATTATATTCACTAACTTGGACTGTTTTTATTATCCTGACAAAACGCAACAGGCAGAGTGATTTACAAGCAACAAAAAATTATTTCTGATGATTTGGGCAGCTAAGTCCCAAAGCTGTTGAAATATCCAGTATCTGGTGAGAATCCATTTTGTCATATAAAACTAGCTCTATATGCCCTACTCTGATTGCTAGAAGCAGAGAGATCTCTCCTCTCTCTCTCTCCTAATCATACTAACCTCATTCACAAGGGCTCTACCACCATAGCCTTATACCTTCCCAAAGACTCTACTACCTAATGCTGCCATTTTGGGAATGAAGATTTCAGCATAAAATTTAAAAATAAATTAATGAGCATTAATTTTTACATACTCTTAGGGTTTAGCCCATTAAGCAATACACCAAAGGCTAAGTGGTGTACTCAATTTTGCTTTGTGGGAAAAGTTCTGGGTAACAATCTTTTCTTGGATCTTAGCTTAGTATAAAGAAGGGGATAATTTCTTAATCAAAGTCTTGATTTCTCAGAAGAATATTTCAGACTAAAAATTTTTATTATATCATTGTTTCTATGGTGGAATCAAGATTGGGATCTCCTTCACAATTTTGACATCATTCCTTAACTAAGGTACTGTAGATAAACTTTTATGCCCTCAAGTTGGTGAAACTGTAAACAAGACAAGAAGCTTGTTGGCTAAGAGGAAGGTTATACAAACATAAAACTTATAAATAGGAGAAATTAATCAGTGGGAAATTATGTTTATGGGTAGATGTTTACTCAAGGCCACTCAGTATTTTATTTTAAAACTAATAGTAACTTTGGACAGTCTAACCATCTACATGCCAAACTAGTTATTAAAACATGGAATTTGTAACTTTATTATTTCTGTATATACAGTATTAGAATTCTCTTGGGAGAGTGGAATATAGACAGGCACATTTCCTCCTAAGGGCACATTGTTTATTATGTATTTATTTACACAAGGTCCAAGATACATTTAGTTCAGGGATCTGACTGTTGACATAGGTCACCTTGTATCCATGGTCTCATGTTTCCTGACCAGGTGGATGGAAGAGCAGGATTCTGCCAGATTTCATTTAGCTCCATTATGAAGTTATGGGTTTTTGGTCTAAAGGAGTCAAGTCTATGGGAAGAGGTTTACATTCTCTATTAAGTGGTGGTTTTGATCTGTCTTGGCATTTGCATAAATACCATAAATGGGAGTTAAAAGGCAAGTTTCAAGTTCTGCTTAATAATTTGAATGCATATTATTTGAATTACTTGAATATATTAACTTTTCTGTTTGTAAGTAAATTTGTTTTTAAGATTAGAAAAATCTACAAAAGAATTTTTACTTTTAAAATGTTTAACTTAGGGATCACTAGAGAAATGGCTCAGTGGTTAAGAGCACTGAGAGCTTTTACAGAGGAGCCAAGTTCAATTCCCAGCACCCACATGGCAGCTCACCACCACCTATTTCTCCATTCCAGGACATCCAACACCCACTTCTGGCATTTAAGAGATTGGGCTCTGCCTTCCACCTTCTTAGAGGCAGGGACTCTTATTGGTCACTGAAAATACCAGGCCAGCTGACCTGTGAGCTTACAAGGGTTCTCTTGTTTTCCACCTACCATTTGCTCGAGGAGCAGTGGGATTATAGATGTGTGCCGATGTCTCTGGCTTTACATGGATCATGGGGATTCAAACTCAGACCTCTCCCTTGCTTAGCACAGGGTTTACCCTCTGAACCATGTCTCCAGTCGTGTGTGTGTGTGTGTTTGTGTTTTAAAAGCTATTTTGTGAAAAGTTACTACAATTATTGGCATAGTGAGAAAAGAGATCATAGGATTCACATTCAGTAACCTACAAAGCTTCCCCTGTTTTCAGGACAATCATAGAAAGATGTCACATTTGCAAAATTGTTTTTCTTGTGGCATATCCTTATTGATAGTTTTTTTTTTTTCTGGAAGATACACAAAATAAGAGTTTTCAAGCACCAATAGCCATGGGGTGAGCATATTTTACAACCCTTTCATGTAAGGAGCCATTTTTTTATTCCTCCAATATCATGTAAATGACAACAAAAACTAAATATTTCTAAAATCTAACTATTCCTGTGGTATTGGCTCTTTTCAAGGATTGTAAAAGTTCTACCCTAATAGGGTGCCTGTAACTGCAGCTTTATATGGTTCAGTGTAATGTGTCATAGCATGGATGCTTTGGAAGTAATGGCTGATGTATCCCAGTTGAAAACGTGTCTTCTTTGTAATTTATACCATAGTAACCCTTCACTGGGCTTTATCTTTTGACCTAAATTGCTCCTCCAGTGCTGAAGGTGACAATTTTTAAGTTCCACATTCATCAGTGGAGTCATGTTGCATTGATCCCATCACATACAGGTATGTCTTTTAGGTGTGTTTATGAGATTGGGGTATAAAAATCTTTCATATCACCTTGACTTTTTCCTGTATATAAAGTATGTAGCAGACAGTACATAGCATCTCTTATATCAAAGCCTCAAAATGTACACTTATACCTGCTTCTCTACCTGTCTGAGAGTTAAGTATCTTCAACTTTCTTGTGGTGAATCAGTCACACAGACACACCTTACCCTGACAATTTGCAACCTCAATACTCTTGTATAGGATAGGCCATGGATGTGGCATTCAGTCTTTCGGGCTTACCTGATAGATACCCGATTACCATAGATGCCCCAATGATCAGGTGGCTTTCACTTATTCATACTACATGTCTCCAGATTAAATGTTACACTGTAACTTATGTTTAGAAATAAATCTCCACTAGTATTCTACAGATACTTTTTAGGATGTATGTGTTCTTAAATTTTCAGGGTATACCTTTTTAAAAAATATAATGTTTATTTATTACATCAAGATACATCTCCATCACGGTGCTCTCTTCCACCCTCTCCTCCCACTCCTGCCTATCCCACTCCTCCCATGTGGAGTGTCCCTATATAACAGCCCATCTCAGTTCAACAGTCATATGAGGGCTAAGAGCTCTCTAATCTCCTTATTCAACCTCTTTCAACTACAAATGTCCACATTCTCATTAGTTGAGCTTTAAGTCGGCTACCTTCAAAGGTCACAAATCAAAAGAAGCAAGGACCTGTGGAGCAGATGTGGTGATAATGCACAGACTTGAAAATGCCTCGCATGGGGCCAAGATGGCGGCGACCTACACTGATGCATTTTGAACGCGGGGGAAAAAAGAGCCATAAAAAGCACAGAGTTATTGGGCACTGTGCAAAAACCGGAGGGGCTAGACTCCTCTGGGAACACTCACAGCTCCCAAAGGGACTATTAAAAGTCCCAGGGTAAGGCTCTTCCCCCATCTCTCGCAGACACGGAAGCCACTAAACCCGGGATTTGGAAACTCCCATTTGGAGAGGCGCCTGGTAAGATCGACCCCAACTCACAGCAGGCAGAATCAGAGGCCACTTGGCGATAGATCACTAGCCTATTGGACTCCCCACACCTCAGGTAGAACTTATACCCACTTAAAAAACTTTGCGAGATAGTGGAAGTCTTAGCAAGGAACAAACAGGGGGCTCAGTGGGTGGTCCACAGCCACTCGTGAAGCGGAGGGCGGGAGGTTCCGAGAGAGCGTGGGAAGCCGGGAACACAAAGGCGGGCGGGAGGGGCCGAATCCCGCGCACTCATGGCAACACAGATGGGGAGGGAGCCCGGCTGGCAGGGCCAAATCCCCGTGAACCCACGGCAGGACAACTGGGGAGAGAGCCAGGCGTGGGCGGGGCCAGGGATCCACGCACCCACAGCTGAGCTGCTGGGGCGAGAGGATCACTCAGGCGGCCGGAGGATCTGGGGCTCAGTGCACCCACGGCCGAGCAGCCAGGGAGGTGAGCCCCGGCTGCGCAGACAGGGAGAGAATCAGGCACAGAGGCCTGGCCTGTGGGGAGAAGCCTAGTGAGAAACCAGAAATCGGGACCATAGCTGTATTCTGGAAAATCCAGACATATTAGGTGTGAAGCCAGACCCTGTCAGCCTCCATGACGACAAACAAAGCCCACAGAATCTGTGCCTGGGCAAACAGGTCCATACCATCAGAACCATTACAGGCTGATAACTCAAAGTGCAACATAGAGAAGTCTGAATTGGGAGCAGTGAAACAATCCTGGTCCATTACTCACAACCTGGGAATAGGCTGCACCAGCTCACAGTGCCTCAGGCGATTAAAACCACAGTGACCCTGAAATCCCCCTGTAAGGAACAACAGATAGCCAAGTAATTGTCCCCTGCACCAAGTCATCCACTGTGGTTCCAAGCACAGAAAACAGACAGCTAAACACATCCAATGGCCAAAGGTAAAAAAAAAAAAAATAGAAATCAAGGAAATATGACTCCAACAAAGCAGAATTATCCTAGCTCATCAAATTCGGATGACCTCACACCAACAGAAACACATGAAAACATTGACAATTCTGCATTATGGAAAGTGATAGAGTCCCTGCAAGAAGAGCTTAAATCTATGAAGGAATTCAAAGAAGCCACAATTCTACAAGTCAAAACAAGGAATAACACCATTAAAGAGCTCCAAGCCAAGGTGACAGAGCTTGAACAGGAAAAGGACAAAGCAATGAAAGATTTTCATACAAAAACAAGCAAGCTGGAGAAGGAAATGTACAAAACAAACTAAACCATACAAGACATGAAAATAGAAATAGAAACAATAAAGAAAACACAGTCAGAGTTAAAAGAGGAAGTGGAGAACCAAGGGAAGAGAACAGGAACTACGGGTGTGAGTATCAACAATAGGATGCAAGAGATGGAAGACAGGATCTCAGGCATGGAAGATTCAGTGGAAGAAATCAGTACAACATTCAAAGAAAATGAGAAGGCTAAAAAATCTCTCACCCACAACATCCAAGAAATCAAGGACTCAATGAAAAGATGGAACCTAAGAATTATAGGTATAGAGGAAAGAGAGGACTCCCGACTCCAAGGTCCAGGAAATATCTTCAACAAAATCATAGAGGAAAACTTCCCAAACCTGAAAAAAGAGATGCCAATAAAAATCCAAGAGGCTTACAGAACACCAAACAGATTAGACCAGAAAAGAAACTCCTCTCGTCACATAATAATTGAAACACCAAATGTACAGAACAAAGAAAGGATATTAAAAGCTGTAAGAGAAAAAGGTCAAGTCACATACAATGGCAGACCCATCAGAATTACACCTGACTTCTCCCCAGAAACG
>CAJQZJ010016855.1:2497452-2550584 GCA_907164525.1 Lophiomys imhausi | reverse complement strand
GACAATGAAGACACAACATACCCAAACCTATGGGATACATTGAAAGCTGTGCTACGAGGAAAGTTCATAGCACTAAGTGCTTTCAAAAAGAAAATTGTGACAGCTCATATTAGTGAACTAACAGCTAAGCTGGGTGAATTTGAAAAAAAGAAACAAACACTCCCAAGAAGAGCAGAAGGCACGAAATCATCAAACTTAGGGCTGAAATCAACAACTTCCTATATAAGCAAATATATTTATCCCTCTCAGGTCTCTGAGGTGGTTGAAGAATAGACAGCTAGAGTGTCATAGTTAAATTTTGAACTGTTTAGGAATCAAGAGGGTGTTATAGATCTAAGAAGATACTCTTAAAAGTGTGTTGCAAGTTAATATGAATGTTGAGTCAGATATAGACCTTTAAACTCATGGAGATGGTTAGATAGTAGAATGTTAAAGTCAGGGGCCAAATATGTATAAACTGGTCATTGGGAAGGTATACTGGGCCATTTAACTCTCATAAATGTGGCATATTTATATCTGTTGTTTTGTATAATACTTACTGTTATAAGAGAAGGAACCATCTGTTGGACTGAAAGGGGAAACTTCTGGGGGGAAGAGGGTGGAAGGGCGGGATAGGAAGGGGGAATAGGGAGGGGTTTGTGACTGAGATGTAACTTGAAGAAAAAAAAATAAAATATTTAAAAAAAATAAAAGAAAAGAAAATGCCTCGCACAACCTTAACAGTAGTACTCTATGGTTGTCCATAAGGGTGGCATGGTAAGGGGGATTAGGGAGGGGGTTGTAGGGCTCAGGCCTGTTGTGTGCTCGGGGTCAGGAAGCGGGACAGAGTTCTAGAGTTCTATCTACCCTGACACATCCTACAGAAGCTCGGCTTTCTGGGAATGCTTTGTAGCAGGTAAAAAAAAAAAATACAGTATGAGTGAAAAAAAATGTATAAGAGGAGAGAAGAAGAGGCAAGGAGGAAAGACTTGAAATGTACCTCAGGACTGACTCTGGGAGGGCGGGGCTGTATCAGGGAGGGCAGGGCTGTAAAGGATGGAACAAGAGAAACTGGGACAGCTGGGGCACAGCCTCTGCAGGATCTGAAAGCTCCTCCTTGATGGGAAGGGTGGTCTTCTAAATTGGGCTTTGGAGACATTCTTAGGAAGGTTGGAAAAGTGCCGATTTCTCTTCCCGAAGATGCAGCTGAAAGGAAAATCCAAGCCTCACTCCCCACGGTGTTCTCACTTTCACAAGGAGAAAGAAAATACTCAATTATTTATGAAATGATTTATTTTGTTTATTGCACTATAGAGGAACCATGGGAAGGGTGCACAGCAGGGCCTGTGACCTAAGGAGGAAGGGACGCGGTATCCCATAAGGAGGTAACTAACTGCGAGGAGACAATGCTTGACTTGAACTCTCAGCCATGTTTAGGAATTAGAAATCGCCACAGCTGCATATATGAGTAGAAATTTCCAGGCAAGAGGCACAGCAGTCACAAAGGGTCTGAATCCTAAAGGAGAGGGGTGCAAGGAGAGAAACTGAAAGGCGCCCCCAGGGCAGAAGGCACACCCTAAAGCTAATAGATGCCAAGTCGCTCTACTTGTTACAAATATGAAATTGTTTTGACACTTTCAGAACACTGAAATACCTCATCTGCTGCTCTTACTCCATTTGCTTCCTGTTTCTCTATAATAGCCAGGAATAGATTCTAGTCGAGTTATTGAAAAGGACTTGGGGTAGTTAAGTGCATCACACAAAACCACATCGATCACTATTATTTAGCATTAAATATGAGGTATTTTTTTGTACAAACCCAGGGAAAATATAAAGCAAGAGTTTCATGATAAAGATTAGAAAAACAAAATTTCTTGACTGTCTTTTAAGTAAATGATATTGAAAACTAAGCCAAACAAAACAAATTTACTTTTATTAAGCAAGAGATTGTCAAGGATTTTTAAAAAATGTTTATTTATTACTTCAGGTTACATCTCCATCACAGTGCCCTCTTTGCACTACTCCCAGTCCCAACTTCCCATCCTCTACCCCCTATCCCTTCCAACCCATTCCTCCGGAGTCAAGTGTTCCTATATATCAGTCCCCTGTTTCAGTTCAGCAGTCATATGAGGGCCAAGAGCCTCCTCATACACTGGGGGCCTACAAGGCAGCACCACTAGGGCAAAATGTCTCATTGACAGGTAACAAAATCTATGTTCCTGTTCCCTTTGGTGCGTTGGTTGTGTATAGATATCCTGTACTATATGTCTAAAATCCGACTCTAAGTGAATAGATGCCATGTGCATCCTTCTGAGTCTGGGTTAGCTCACTCAGGATGAGCTTCTCTAGTTCCATCCATTTGGCTGCAAATTGCATGATTTCGTTGTTTCTGATGGCTGAGTGGTATTCCACTGTGTAGGTGTACCACAGTATTTTTTATCCATTCCTCGGTTGAGGGATATCTGGGTTGTTTCCAGTTTCTAGCTATTACAAATAAGGCTGATGTGAACATAGATGAGGAAATGACCTTGTGGTTTAGTGAGAAATCTTTTGGATGTATACCCAGAAGTGGTATGGCTAGGTCTTGAGGTAGAGCTATTTCAAGTTTTCTAAGATATAGCCAGACTGATTTCCATAGTGGTTGTACAAGTTTCCACCCCCACTAACAATGGAGGAGGGTTCCCCTTTATCCACATCCTCACTAGCATATACTGTCATTTGAGTTTTTGATCTTAGCCATTATGACAAGTGTGAGATGGAATCTCGAGTCATCTGGAGTTGCATTTCTCTGATGATTAAGGATGCTGAGCATTTCTTCAAGTGTCTCTCAGCCATTAGGAACTCCTCCTTTGTGAATTATCTGTTTAGCTCTGTTCCCCATTTTTTGATTGGATTATTTGGTTTCTTGGCATTTAATTTCTTGAGTTCTTCATAAATTTTGGATATTAGTCCCCTGTCAGATATAGGGTTTGTGAAGATCTTTTCCCAATCTGTAGGTTGCTGTTTTGTTCGAATGATGGTGACTTTTTCCTTACAGAAGGTTTTCAGTTTCATGAGGTCCCATTTATTGATTGTTGGTCTTAGATCCTGAGCTGTTGTTGTTCTGTGAAGGAAGTTGTCACCTGTGCCAATAAGTAAGAGGCTTCCCCCCACTTTCTCTTCTAATGCATTTAGTGTGTCAGGCCTTATGTTAAGGTCTTTGATCCACTTGGACTTAAGTTTTGTGCAAGGTGGTAAGTATGGGTCTAATTTCATTCTTTTACATGTTGACTTCCAGTTAGACCAGCAGCATTTGTTGAAGATGCTGTCCTTTTTCCATTGTATGGTTTTGGCTTCTTTGTCAAAAATTAAGTGACCGTAGGTGTGTGGGTTTATTTCTGGGTCTTTGATTCAATTCCATTAGTCAACTGGTCTGTTTCTATACAAGTATCATGCTGTTTTTATTACTATTGCCCTGTAGTACAGGTTGAAATCCGGGATGGTGATACCTCCAGATGTTATTGTTATTCCATGTGATGTTGAGAATTGCTTTTCCAGGTATATAAAGAACTCTTGCAGCTGATTAACATCTTCAGCAAGGTGGTTGGATACAAAATTAATTTAAAAAATCAGAAACCCTTCTTTAAACAAAGAATAAATGGGCTGAGAAAGAAATTAGGGAAACAACACCCTTTACAATAGCCACAAACAATATAAAATACCTGGGGGTAACTCTCATTAAGCAGGTAAAAGGCCTGTATGGAAAGAACTTCAAGTCCTTAAAGAAAGAAATTGAAGAGGACATCAGAAAATGGAAAGATCTCCCATGCTCATGGATAGGTAGGATCAACATAATAAAAATGGCCATCCTGCCAAAAGCAATATACAGATTCAATGCAATTCCTATCAACATACCACCACAATTCTTTATAGACCCGTCAAGGCAATTTTAAGAGGAGATTTTGTGTATATATTTCCCATGTCATCAGTGGTATTGGTTGAGATTAAAGGATTGGCAGTACAAATTATGGGATGGTAAATTCTTCATTTCTGAATGCCAACCTACGGATAAAGTTTTCTCTTTACTACTTTCTCTTTTATAGTCTCTTAAGAAATTATAAAAATTAAAAAACATAAGCCCTGGCTGTTAATTGTCTCACTGCAACTCCTCCAGAGGAGTCTCTGCTGCTGTTGGGTAACTATTTTTCTTCTGAATCTGATACTTTGCATCTGTCCTGCCAGGACATTTGTTGTGTCCCACTTGATGAAAGGAAAACTGAAAATACCATCAAGGCTGTAAATTACTGGACTGGGAGCCCTGTGTAGTGTTTACTTAGAAACTAATGTTGTGTAGCTACTTTGAGGGTTGCCCCATGTGAACTCTCTGACTATTACGCAGAACCTTGCATTCTCATCTTTAGGCTCAAGATCCAGTCCTAATTTCCCTTATGGTTTGAGAGTTCACAATGAGAAAGCAAAGTAGACATATCCCAGTGATACCAAATATAAAAGAAAAAGCCCAGCTCTACTAATTCAGCATGGAAATGACCTACAAGGATATAAATTTAAAATAAAGTAAAAATATTACTTAATCATTATTATTTCCTGATTATATAATAATAAATATTAAAACTATTGATCAAGATCAAATAAGTTTTGTTTTGTTTTGCAAATATAAGGTTTCTCTGTGTAGGTTTTGCTATCCTGGAACTTGCTTTGTAGACTAGGCCAGCCTCATAGAAATCCAATAGCCTCTTCCTCTTGGGTATTGGAAAGACTAAAGGTGCATGCCACCACTACTCGAGCAAGTAATTCTTTTTCTTTTCTTTTCTTCTTCTTCCTCTTCCTCTTCCTCTTCCTCTTCCTCTTCTTCTTCTTCTTCTTCTTTACATTTTAAAATCAGTTTTTATTGTAACATATCAATTTATTTAATGTAGAGACTGTTTTGCTTTGTCTCCAGCATTCTGGGATAAGAATATCAGTTAAGTAAATAAGCATTGTCACACAAGCATCTTTAGATTACAGTGGCATGAAAAGTAGGAAAGACATAATGATATTTTCAAATGATACCCTTCTTCCTGATGCCCTGCTTTGTAAGCTTTTGATCTATGCTACCCCTAGAAATGCTAGTAGAGTTAAAAAAAAACATTTATTTATTACTTAAAGTTATGTCTCCATTATAGCACCCTTCCTCTACCCCCTCCTCGCCCCACCCTCCCACCCATCCCATTCCTCTGATATGGGGTGCCTCCATGTATCAGCCCCTTTCAGTTCATTAGTCACATGAGGTCTAAGAGCTTTCTCTTGCACAGGGGTCATACATGGCAGTTTCACTAGGGTGGAATGCCCCACTAACAGGCAACAAAGTCCATGTTCCTGTTCTTTTTGGTCTATTGATTGTAGGATAGTTATCTTATACTATATGGCTAAAATCTAGTTATAAGTGAATATATGCCATGTGTATCTTTCTGAGTCTGAGTTAGCTTACTGATGATGAGCTTTTTAGTTCCCTCCATTTGGTTGCAAATTGCATGATTTCCTTGTTTCTGATAGCTGAGTAGTATTCCATTGTGTAAATGTACCACAGGTTTTTTGTTTTGTTTTGTTTTCCATTCTTCGATTGAAGGACATCTGTGTTGTTTCTAGTTTCTAGCTATTAAAAATAAAGGTACTATGAACATAGTTGAGGAGATGTCCTTGTGGCTTGGTGAGAAATCTTTTGGATATATGCCCAGGAACAGTGTGGCTGGGTCTTGAGGTAGTTTTCTAAGATATCACCAGACTGATTTCCATAGTGGTTGTACAACTTTGCATTCCCACCAGCAATGAAGGAGTGTTTCTCTTTCTCCACAACCTCACCAGCATGTACTTTCTTTTGAGTTTTTGATCTTAGTAGTTCTGACAGAAGTGAGATGGAATTATAGAGTCATCTTGAGTTGCATTTCTCTGCTAGTTAAGGATGTTGAGCATTTCTTCAAGTGTCTCTTGGCCATTAGAGATTTCTCTTTTGTGAATTCTTGGTTTAGCTCTGTTCCCCATTTTTTGATTGGATTATTTGATTTCTTGGTGTTTAATTTCTTGAGTTATTTATATATTTTGGGTATTAGCCCTCTGCTGGATGTGGGGTTGGTGAAGATCCTTTCTCAATCTGTAGGCTGTCATTTTGTTCAAATGACAGTGTCCTTTGCCTTACAGAAGCTTTTCAGTTTCATAAGGTCCCATTTATTGATTGTTGGTCTTAAGGCCTGTACTATTGGCGTTCTGTTCAGGAAGTTGTTACCTGAGTCAATGAGTTTGAGGCTTTTCCCCACTTTCTCTTGTATTAGATTTAGTGTGTCCAGTTTTATGTTAAGGTCTTTGATCCACTTGGATTTAAGTTTTGTGTAAGGTGATAAACATGAGTCTCTTTGCATTCTTTTACATGTGACATCCAGTTAGACCAGTACCATTTGTTGAAGATGCTTTCCTTTTCCCATTGTAAGGTTTTGGCTTCTCTGTCAAAAATTAAGTGAGCATAGGTGTGTGGGTTTATTTATGGGTCTTCAATTTGATTCCATTGATCAACCAGTCTGTTTCTATGCCAGTGCCATGCTGTTTTTATTACTATTGCTCTGTAGTACAGCTTGAATTCAGGGATGGTGATACCTCTAGATTTTCTTTTATTATACAGGATTGATTTAGCTACTCTGGGTTTTTTATTTTTCCATATGAAGTTGAGAATTGTTCTTTCAAGGTCAGTAAGTGTTGGTATTTTGATGGGTACTACATTGAATCTGTATATTGCTTTTGGTAGGATGGCCATTTTTATTATGTTGATCCTACCTATCCATGAACATGGGAGATCTTTCCATCTTCTGATATCCTCTTCAATTTTTTTCTTCAAGGACTTGAAGTTCTTGTGGTATAGGTCTTGCACTTGATTGGTTAGTTTTACTTCTAGGTATTTTATATTATTTGTGGCTATTGTGAAGGGTGTTGATTCCATAACTTCTTTCTCAGCCCATTTATCTTTTGTGTAAAGAAAGGCTACTTATTGTTTGAATTAATTTTGTATCCAGCCACCTTGTTGAGTTTATCGGTTGTAGGAGGTCTCTGGTAGAATTTTTGGGGTCACTTATGTATACTATCATATTGTCTGTGAATAGGGATACTTTGACTTCTTCCTTTCCATTTTTTATCCCCTTGATCTCCTTTAGTTGTCTTATTGCTCTGGCTAGAACTTCAATCATTATGTTGAAGAGACATGGAGAGAGTGGGCATCCTTGCTTTGTCTCTGATTTTAAGGGAAATGCTGTAAGTTTCTTTCCATTTAATTTGATGATGGCTACTGACTTTCTGTATATTGCCTTTATTATTTCTAGGAATGGTCCTTGTATGCCAGCTCTCACCAAGGCTTTTAACATGAAGACCAAGTAATTCTAATGACATATTTTTCCCTCTCTTAACATTTACTGAAGTGGCCTACTCAAATGCTATTTAATAATACATAACTTTATTATTTTAAAAAGTTGCTTATGTATGTGTGTGTGCATATGTATGAATGTGTGTACATGAATGTATGCCTATGGAGGGCAGAGAACAGCATCCATTCACCTTAGAGCTGATGTCATACAGGTAGTTGTGACCTGCCTGGTATGGGTGTTAGAAATTAAACTCCAGTCCTTTGTAAGAACTTGTAACTGCCGAACCAACTGTCCAGCCCCTACATGTTATTTAAGTCAAGTTTCTCCGACTTCAAAGATGGCTCAGTAGTTAACAGAACACATTGTTATCATAGAGAACATGGGTTTGACTCCAGAAACTCTTAGGACAGCGCATAATCATCTTCAGTAGTTCTAGGGGAATCTCACACCTTCTTCTGGCCTCTATAGGGAGCAGGCATGAAGGTGGTGTACATACGTACATGTAGGCAAAATACTCATCCATGTTCAAAAAAAAAAATCTTTAAGTCAAGCTGCTTTCCTTCAAACCTATTAGGAGCTCACATAATATGTAATGTTTAGAATAAAGTTTGAATTTCTTAGCAAAGTGTTGGACCTTTTATTTTTATTCTTTGTGAACATAGCTCTTTCTCTTTGCTTTGTAAACCACTATTCTTCCATTCTTCACCTTTTGACTCTCTCAAGCCATAACACTCCAGATTTCACCACATTTACTTAGTAAACACATGAGTTGACTTAATTTGGGGGATTAAAAAATGAGGGTTCTACACTTGAGAAGGTGACATCCAAATTAGTAGGGATGTGTGTGTGACCTTGCAAGTGGGGAGAAGGTATATGGTGAGACACTGTCAATGATGATGAGAGGCAATGATGATGAGTGTTTAGTCATTTTCCACTTTTCATATATGAATGATTACAAACAGAAGATCATTTTTAGCTGTCATTAAAAACTTCTTTCTCTGTTCTTTGAGCAACATCCATCAGCTATATTAACACAAACACATGATTATTTGACCAAAATCATGTTGTGTTGACCATGATTATTTTCTCCCTGATGGAGCTGTATGATATATATATATATATATATATATATATATATATATATATATATATATATATATATATATATATATATATTTAAAGCAAGGAATGTCATAGTGTGGTTGACAAGTGGTCACTAGAAGGCACAGCAATAACTTCCATTGTCAGTTATTCAAGCAAAGAACCTGCAAAGATTCAGAAAAAAAGAATTCATAGTTGATTGTAATCATTTGCTTTTCAAAGTAAATTTAGTTTTAGTATGTATCTTAGTCTGCATTCCATAACTATCATAATACCTGAGACCTGGAAATATATATATAAAAGTTCTAAAGCTTGGGAATCCCAGGGTATCTGCCTGGCCTCTGGTTGTGGACTTGTGCTGTTCCTTAAGGGGGCAGAAAAAGTAGAAGTGGAGCCTGACCTACTCAAAGGGGCACCCTGACCTACTTAAAGGGGCAGCCTGGTCCATCCAAAGGACCATCCTGGCCTACACAAAGGGGCAAACCCTAAGGTGCAGGCATGCTTTGTGACAACATTCTTGCTGTAACTAATCCAACCCCACTAAAATTGCATTCATACCTTTTGCTATTCCTCTACCCCTTAAAGCTCATAACACTTCTCAATGGTTTGTCATTGGGTATTAAATTTCAGCATGAGTTTTAGAGAGAACAAAACATAGTGAAAGGTTTAAGAGTCGGGGAAGCCATTAGACAGATAATCACTGGACATGTTGGTAATAGTCCACAATCCCAACACCTGGGAGACTAGCTATATGGAGAGATTCTATTTCACATAAAGAAAACCAAAACAAAGAAAGTAATCACTGTTTTAAATTAATTAGTACTAACTTCTGAGAGAGACAGCAACATGGTAAGTTTTCCAGTATATAATAGAGGTAAGAGTGGTCATCTCCAGCCTGTCTTCCAACAAGTAGCACTGTTCCAGAAACTTGGCATGATAGTGGGAATTCCACCCTGAATGGGACCAAAGACTGGAATAATAGTCTCTTTTTAAAAGAAAATTGTCTTTTTAAAATGTAAATCCCATCTCCTACAGCTTGTTCTTCGGTTGAACAAATATAAGTATAATGGATAACATTTAGTGATCCCTAATTTTGTATCCTTTATTCCTTTATATTATTGTTTTTTGCTAGAATTGTATTCAGACTAAATATAGAATAAAAAATGTCACTTTACTTTCTAACTCATCCTGAGGTTAGAACATAAAGGGAGATTTGTGCTGCTTCCCCAAACCCCAACTTCTGGGTACTTCCTAGTTCTGCTCTTTCTTGAACCCAAGGGGCCCTTCTTCCTCCTTAGACTTTTCAGCGTCTGGGTAGGGATTTTATTTAGGCCTTCACTCTGCTACCCTTCTTTCCCATTGTGTCTCTTAATTTTTTAATTTTCATTATAGCCCCTACCCTAAAATTATTGAGTCTCTTTTCCTATATTTCTGTACCTAGCTTGGCATGAGAAACCTTACCTAACTCTTCAATGTCTGTCCTTCTGTCCTTCCAGTCTCAGCACTGGCTACTTTCTCTTATCTTGAGTATCAACCATGAGGAATGGTTTGTTGATCTCAGACAGCTTTTTATTTTAACCCACTGTGGTGTTGATTCTCTGCTCTCAGAAACTGTCTTTCCCATCTTTCATGTATCTGGCTGAATCCTTATTCTTCAAGTATCTTTGTTCAAGTATGCCTGTTTCCAAGTACATTCTTTACATCTCCATTCCTACCTAGATTTCTTTATTGTTATTGTTTTTTCCAGACAGGGTTTCCCTGGTTAGTCTTGTCTGTCCTGAACTCACTTGTAGACTAGGCTGGCCTCAACTAACTCTTAAGACAGATGAAACTAAGAGCAAAGACCCAACTGTGGCCTGAACAAAGGGGATGAGGATGTGGAACAACAGAAGGAACAGAGCATTGAGAGTGTATTTGGAATGAGGAGGCAGGTCCTGATCTGTCCTAATGCTTTAGTCCTGTTTGTAGTGAGAATTCTAGAGAAAAACAGAGAAGAAAGAGTCAAAGGCTATGCAGTCAGGTATTCAACCATACCAATGAGAAAGTAATTATTATAGAGTCATTCATGCTCATAAAAAACATGGGGCATCAGCAGAAATATAGATGATTCCCATTTAGGGTCAACTCTACCAATGGACCCTGACCTTCTTCATGGTAATGGAGGCACCAGTATTATCTACAACATACACAGAAATAGAATCACCTCATTTGATGTTGGGAGAATCTTGCTTCTGGAAGATGGAGATGGCTATTACATTGGTGGAAGTTTTCCATTCTTATCCTCAACTCTGTCACTGCTATGGATAGAATCACAGTGGAACATGTAGATCTCACACTTGAGGTTGATGAATAGATTGTTGATGGCAATAATAACCACTTTGTCAGAGTTAAAGGCAGCCCTGGTAGTCAGGACATGATTAAGAGAACAAATTTATGAATCTTTGCTATAAGAGAGATGGTAAAACTCATACTAAAGGTGTATAAACACTATTTGCTGAAATAGATAACAGCAGAAAAACTCCAGGTATGGGGAAATATATAGAAATCCAGATACAAAATGTATTTATAACCTCAAATAGATATTATCAGAAAATATTTTTTCTGTGTCACATCATAGTTAAAATGGCAGCATTACAGGACAGAAAATTATATTGAAAGCTGTAACAGAAAATCACTAAGTCACCTACAAAGGTAAGAGCAATAGAGCAACATCAGACTTCTCAGAAGAAATTCTGAATGCCAAGTAATTATTTATTTAAGTCCTACAAGAAAATAACTGCTAAAATATATTATTATATCAAACAAAGCTAGTATTAAAAATTGCAGGAAAATGAAGGTTTTCCAAATAACAAACTAAAGCAATTTACATCACTGAGTCAGACATGTGGAAGACTGTAAAGGAATCTAACACATAGAAGAGAAACAAAAATACACCTGCTCACAGGTGTTCAGGAAAGAATGAATATTATGAGAAGAATAAATGAACAAAAATGATTAGGAAAGATTCAAACATCCACTCAGAAAATCTGTATAATTGACAGGATCATTGACATGATCCAAACAAACAAACATAAACTAGACTGAATTAAAATAAGAGAGCCTAGGCCCCCAGTGCAAAAGGAAGCTCTTAACACTCATATGACTGTTGAACTGAGGGGGCTGATATGTAGGGACAACCCACTCCAGAGGTGTAGGATAGGTGGGAGAAGAGGGAGAGGTAGAGAAGGGTGGAGAGAGGGGACTGTGATGGAGATGTAACTTGAAGTAATAAATAAACAACACCCCCCCAAATAAACAAAAACAAAAATAAAATAAGAGATCCAATTGCTTACTGTCTGTAAGAAACTCATTACAATGGCAAAGACACACATACAGTTTGGAAATATAAGTGTAGAAAATAATATTCTAAGCAAATGGAACCTCAAATCAAGTGAAAGTATCTAGAATAATATCTGGCACAGTAGACATTAACTCAAAATTGATTAGAGGTGATAAATAAGGTCACTATACATTAATACAAAGAGCAACTAACTCATATAGAAAATATAACACAATGATTATAAGTAGGCATGTTGTAAATGTTGTACAATTTCTTCTAAAAAGCACTACAAGAAATAAAAGTATAGATAGGTCTAAATAAGATATCAGTGACTGAATTTAATACCATAACATCATGAATAGATGTATCATCCAAACAGAAAATCAGTAAAGAATTTTCATAATTAATCTGTAATACAGATCAAATAGACTTACAGACACAGAATATTACTTCCAACAACCATAAAATGTATGCTTTTCTCTACAGTCCATGCAACTTCTCAAAAAGTTGATCAAATATCAGGGCACGAGACAATTCTTAATAAATATTAGAAAATTAAAACAATTAATTGCATCTTGTCAGATCATAATGATATAAAACTAGAAATCAACAGAAACCAAAACAAAATATTCAAACATATGGAAATTAAAATTTATTTTTAAGCAATTTGTGGATCATTGAAGAGTAGGCCGGAAAATTCAAAATTTCCTACAATAAAATGAAATAATAACTTACCAAAAACAGTAAAAAAAGTAGAAAGTTTCTAAGATATGAGTCTATGTATTTAAAATAATACTAGAATAAATAATACACTGATACACATCAAACATTTGAAAAAAAACACTAGCAATCAAAAGCCAAAATTAGTGGAAATAAATAAATAAAGATTAAATCTGAAATTGATGAAATGGAGACTAAAAGAACAGTATAAAGAATCAATGAAATAGTGAACTAGATAAAAGAAGCACAAATAAAAAATAAAATGTTTGATTATGTCTGTTTCCAGATGATGTAATCCTATGATTAAGAATGTATAAACTTCCACCAATGGCCCTGAGATTTGATAAGTCTCTGTAGCAAAGTATCTGGATACAAATTCAGCACACTCAGATCTGAAGCTTTTCTATATAGTAATAATAGTTGACTGGGGAAAAAAAGTAGTTTAGGAACAATTTCATTCATAATAGCATCAAACTAAAATGTCCAGAAATAAAACTAACTGCTGAGGTGTAATATCTGTACAATAAATAGTATTAAACACTAAGGAATGAAATTGAAGACACTGCGGGGGGGGGTTTGATTCAACCCCCAATGTTCATGGATTGGCAGAGTTTATGTTGCTAAGACAACTAACTATATTACCAAAAATGATCACAAATTTGATGCCATACTCATCAAAATTCAAAAGTAACCTTAAAATTACATTCCATAACCATACTAACAAAATAAGATGGTGGTGTCATAAAAGACACCCAAATCCATCTAGTAGCATAGATGACCCAGAAATAAACCCAGAAATACCCATCTAATTCTTCAGTTAGGTCACCTATAACTCCGACAATGGAATTATGTCTAGAACATTTAAATAAATAAAAAATGTAGTACTAAAACTTCAAATAATCCTGTAAACAAATGGGGCAATGAATCAAGCAGATACTTTTCAAAAGAAGTGGTACAAATGACCAATAGAGAAATGTGGCTGGTCTAACTGGATGTTGACATGTAAAAGAATTCAAATAGACCCACCCTGCACAAAACTTAAGTCCAAGTGGATCAAAGACCTTAACATAAAGCCCAACACACTAAATCTAATAGAGGAGAAAGTGGGGAAAAGCCTCAAACTCATCAGCATAGGTGACAACTTTCTGAACAGAACACCAACAGCTCAGGATCTAAGACTAACAATCAATAAATGGGGCCTCATGAAACTGAAAAGCTTCTGTAAGACAAAAGACACTGTCATTGGAACAGAACAGCAGCCTACAGATTGGGAAAAAAATCTTTAACAACCCCACATCTGCCAGAGGGCTAATATCCAAAATTTACAAAGAACTCAATAAATTAAATGCTAAGAAACCAAATAATCCAATCAAAAAATGGGGAACAGAGCTAAACAGAGAATTCACAAAGGAGGAATCCCTAATGGCTGAGAGACACTTGAATAAATGCTCAGAATCCTTAATAATCAGAGAAATGCAACTCAAAACAACTCTGAGATTCCATCTCACACCTGTCAGAATGGCTAAGATCAAAAGCTCAAATGACAGCACATGCTGATGAGGTTGTGGAGAAAGGGGAACCCTCCTCCATTGCTGGTGGGAGTGCAAACTCATACAACTACTATGGAAATCAGTCTGGCGATATCTTAGAAAACTTTGAATAGCCCTACCTCAAGACCCAGCCATACCACTTCTAGGCATCCACGCAAACGATTCCTCACCAAACCACAAGGACATATCATCATCTATGTTCATAGTAGCCTTATCTTAATAGCTAGAAACTGGAAACAACCCAGATGTCTCTCAACCAATGAATGGATAAAAAAAAATGTAGTAGATCTGCACAATGGAATACTACTCAGCTATCAGAAACAATGAAATTATGCAATTTGCAGCCAAATGGTTAGAACTAGAGAAGCTCATCCTGAGTGAGCTAACCCAGACTCAGAAAGATGCACATGGCATCTATTCACTTATAATTGGATTTTAGCTATATAGTACAAGATAACTATACTACAATCAACACACCAAAAGGAAAAGGTACATAGACTTTGTTACCTGTCAATGAGACACTTTGCCCTAGTGGTGCTGCCTTGTAGGCCCCCAGTGTATGAGGAGGCTCTTGGCCCTCATATGACTGCTGAACTGGGGCAGGCGACTGATATGTAGGGATACCCCACTCTGGAGGAGTGTGATAGAAGGGAGGGTAGAGGGTGGGAGGGTAGGACTGGGAGGGGTGGATAGAGGGCACTATGATGGAGATGTAACTTGAAGTAATAAATAAACATTAAAAAACGAAAAAAAAAACTACAATCAGATTGCATTGTACTTCAGTCACAACAGCTATTGTCAAGAAACAAGCAGTAATGCAGTCTGGTAAGGATTCAGGATAAAGGAGCCCTTATTTACTAACGGCAGAAGTATTAATAAACGAAACCTCCTTGAAACACAGCTCCTTAGGAAAAACAAAGCAAAACCCTGAATATAAATAATTTGACCCCACAGTCTAAATGTGCTGCTCCTGAGCCTATCTATCCATAAGTGAAGTAAAGTTGGAATATTACGGGGATAGCTACTTAGTCATGTCTGCCGTGCTGCTAGCCACAATACATATGGGACCAGCCGATAGACCCAAAACACAGAAATTTTTAAATAGACAGAATATGAGCTAATCATGTTCAGTGAAATGATGCAAACACAGGAAGAGAAGCATAGTGTACTTTAACTTATATATAAAGGTTACAGCAAAAGATCCTGAATGTATTTATATGTGTAGAACAGCATTGCAGTGAAGTAGGCACGCAAGATTAATAGAGGAGTGAATAATTCAAGTGCCTTATGTACATGCATGAAAATATCACAATGAAACAATCTTCTATGCAATCAATGCACAGCAATGATCATAAAATAAAAATTAAAAATAAGTTAGGCGAGTATTTGGAAGTGCTAACGACTGGTGTCATCTACCTGTATACTATATAGGGTAGTCTTCTGAAAGGGAATGGATATTGGTATCCTTTTTAAGACTGTGGGGAGACCTTTCTCAAGACTGCAGAGGTGAAGATACAGAGAACAAAACTCTGAACCCTGCTCCGTGCTGGTTTAGCAAGCTCCCTGATGACTGCCACTCCCATGTCGGTATCTTCATTTCTTATCACACAAGACACATAGAACAGTTGAAGAGACTTCACTTCAGACAAGAGTAGGCAGATATTTACTTGAGATTCTATTTAGGCTACTATATTTAGAATGCAAAACATGATTTTATGTGACTTTTTCAGCCATACATTTATGGATGACTTCAGTTAGACAGCACTGGTTTGGGTCGCTTTATCCCATAGAAATAATGCTATGGTAAGCTTAAGAAATTTTGTTATCTTATTTTCCCACAAATCAAATATACTAAAATGCTTCATGAAATCAATATCTATTAATCTAAGGACTGCAATATTGTTGCATGACAATGAGAATGAGCATACTTTGTTTAAATGTAAAATAATAATATAATATTATAATATAATATAAAGGAGACAGAGAAGAAAGAACAGCTTAAGAAAATGTTGAATAGTTACACTAACTGCTGCTATTGCAGATAGTTTTGTGGATTTAAAGAAGCTGCCAATATTTGTTCCCAGATTGCTCTCTCTAACAGCTCCTACTTGGCTCCATGTCATAACTGTTCAAAAGGGGTTTCATAAGTAAGTGTTGTGTAATGTTACTGGTATGTGTTTTGGGACTCTAGGACATTATTTCTTGCCTTCTCATCATATTTCATTATGGACTTTGAATATTAGAAAAGCAGTGACCCCAGTAAAGTGGATCCCCAAAGCAACCCTGATTACTCTAGACTTAGCACAGTTTCTGGAAGGATCTCTGTGTGAGAACCTGGAGGTGGGTGAGCTCACAGAATTGGCAAGTGGGTGGCTCTGGAGCAAGGGTGGGGTAACAATGGGGATGCTGGCATAGATAGACGAGGGTGGTCAATGTGAGAAGAAATAACTGGGTTCTGTGAACATGTCAATTAAAGATGTTCCTGAATTCTGAAGTTTATTAAATCCTGGTGAACAAAAAGAAGTCCAAATAAAGCCTATAAATGAAGTAACTAGACTAAGTTTTCATTTACAAATAGGTGAGTTTGAGACAGTTGGTCTAGGCCTCAAGCACTTCCCTGTTGCTTTAATTACCTGCTTTTCTTTCTGAATCTTAGAAGACATTTCAGGAACTGAGACCAAGGAGGAAAATCAAACATTAGGACATTGATAATTAGATAATGACTTATGAGTTTTGTTTCCAAGTTTGAATCTAAGGAGACCAAGTTGTTAACTTAATTTTTCCATTCTTATTTCTATTTCTTCAGGTTGGGTGGGTCATATCTTTGGAAAGTAGGTAATTTAGAGTCTCTGTAGTACTTTGGGAGTTTAGGGATCTGAAGAATAAATTCATTGTTAATGCTTTAATTTCCCTTTTCTACCTGTGTTCTTCCTAGCAATGATTGTAGTGTCTACAAAAGACTATTCTTAGAACAACATTTAGGCATAGTATGGTGTCATTTGATAGTGCCATCAAGACTTAGTGGAGGCTAAATGCTCCAGCTACATCACTACAGAGAACAGCACACTAGTAGGCTCTCTTCTCCTGGCTAAGATGAATACATTTCCACCCAGCATCTAACACGTTGTCTTTGGCACAAAGGTGGCAAGGCAGTGAAACCTGAGCATAATTGACTCTGAGTCTGTGAGTCTCCCTTTCTTGGCATTGTCTCACAAGCACCCCACAACCATCTACTGGCTCTCAAGTGCTCTGCTAAGTTTCCCACCATCTCTACATAGAGAATTTCTGAAAATTCACACTTTCCACTTTAACAGCCAGAATATACAAATACTTTCCAATTGACACTAAGCTTAGAAAGACTTCTTATTTTTGAAGAACTGGATGGAAGGAATAAAAGTTGTAAAGACTGAAGTCTAAGGGTTTTTAAGATTTAAATTGGATAAGAATAAGTATCCCTCCAAACTGTGTAACCACCTTTACCATAGTTTCAGCTGGCTTCTCTTCTTGGTATGCCTGAGTTTGAACACAGCTGGAATTCATAAGATACCTGAAATGACCAGAAACTTGTATCTGTGGCAAGAAAAGGCCTAACTTGATATGAAATACTTGGATGCATGAAGTGACAAAAGAGATTTCTTGGAGGACTCTAAAATGAAAGCCAAGGTTAATTTTTATTTTCTGGGAAAAATACAGCGATTAAGAGTGCTTAGTGCTTTTGAGGAGGACCTGTGTTAGTGTCACAGCACCCACATCGGTGCCTCATAACTTCTTGTAACTCCAGCTCCACAAGATTTGATGCACTCTAGTTACTATGGACAACTGCAAGCATGTGGTGCACATAAATTTACAAACACACCACATGCACACATATACTCTCTAATACACAAACAATAAATAAATAAATCTTTTAAGAAATACTTCTTCAGTTGATATCCCTGAGATGATTTTCTGAAGGAAAACAGAGGTAGGAGTGGATCTGGGGTAGGAGAGGTTTTCTGGGAGGAGAGGAGGGAAGGGAAAGTATAATATATGAGAAATAAACAAACAAACAAACAAACAAACAAATAAATAATGAATAAATGCTTAGTTTGAGTGAGAAGCCATATCCAACTCTGGGTAGTCAAGACACATTTTCATTATAAACAGCTTATAAAATCTGGAACCTGCACTATTTTTAGATTGGGCCAAATACATTTGACTCATGCTTCTCAGAAACTGGAAAAATCTGTTACTGATACTTTTGAGTTATATATGAACCTCAGAGTAGGGGAATTCCATCTGAAGGATGGATAAACCAGTGACTCAATCAATCCTTAAATGTGAAATTTATTCTCAAGAGTCTGTAGTTGAGGAGTGTGATGATTACTATCATTAACTTGGCAGTATGCAGAATCCTCTTGGAGATAAACCTTTGGTCATGCCTGTGAGGGACTACCCTGATTAGGTGAATTGACTTGAAGACCACCATAAAGAAGAGCAGCACTGTTTCCCAGGTGTGAGTCTTGCCTGCATAAGAAGGAGACTAGCTGAGAGTCAGAATTCAAAGTTCTGTTTCCTGGCTGTAGACAATGTGAGCAGCCGCTTCAAGCTCCTGGGACTTTGACTTCCCTAGTACAGTGAACTGGACACACTCAGACTGTGAGTCCCTCAAAAGCTTTTCTTTCTTTAAGTTGTTTTTATCATTATATTTTATCACAGACACAGGACAAGTAGTTTATATAATAGAAGGACAGAAATAGTACTTCCTCTGTATCACCCACTGACTGGAAATTTGTAGATCTAGTAAGATACAGCTTTGTGAGATTACTGTGTAGCTCATAGAGTTTGGAGGAAAGTAAAAGTCATTAAGATGTGCAAGTTTCATTTGTATTTGATGGTCTCTGAACATCACTATTTGTTTCTCTCAGAGCTCTGCTGTTCAGTCAATCCAGCCTCTTGTTCTCTGGAGTACCATACGCTGTCTCTCATGGGGTACAACCAGTCTGTGTAGATATTACCCAATTCCCCTGGAAAATCTTGCTTCTCTTCTAGGTGTTAGAATATCAATTCCCTGCTGTGTGGGTGGCAGGGTGGTGGTGGTACTGTATTGCCCATTTTCAAAGTTTTTTTTTATCCACCTTAACTTCTGTCCCTGAATTACAATTTTCCATCTTATAAGGGATGTTGTCTTGGCTTCCTGGCCACTATATAACTGTGTAACCACCTTACATCATTTTATTTTCTTATTTAACATTTGAGATGTTACTTATCCAGTTTGGCGAGTTTAATGATTTCAGAGTAGAAGGCTGTCTACCTCTCTGCTAAAGATTTCCAAATGTATTTCCCTAAATGAACAATATATCTGAATTCCAGATTCATGTATTTAGTGTAGCATATGCCATCAGTACCTCACACATAGACTCCTGGAAGTCATCATCCATATGCTGAAAGCTTCATACAGTGCACAGCTGTTGCCATCTACCTGTAGCCTTATGACTGACTGTGGAATATTTATCATGTACATGGAGGCAGTTAGCAGAACTCAGTGAGATAGTGACTATAGACACAGCTGTCAAACACTAAGGATGGAGATCCAATGGGTAACAAACCTAGTGCCTAATTTCAAGGTATAATAACAATGAGGTGCATCCTACATTTACTTTAATTTAAATATCCCTATATTTACTCCAGAGTTACCAGTGGCACTCCTCCTTAATTTTCTTTCATACAGTGGTTTTCTTCATTTTCTATCTCATTAATCTAGTGAAGTTCCCCAGAATAAGCTTTAAAGTAAACTACTTGTATCTGAATCCTTGATAATCTGCTTATGGAAGAACACAAAGAAAATTGTGTAGCAAATGACATGATTTTTCCATGTAGATAGTGCTCTGGTTTTCTTTCTATTGCTGTGATAGAATGCTCTGACAAAAAAAAATGTTGTTTTGTTCTTTGCTTTTTGTCTACCTTTCTAATTCACAGTCCATTATTGAGGGAAGTCAGGGCACAAACTTAAAGCAGAATCCATAGCGATTGCTTGCTTGATCTCTGACTCACTCACAAGCTGGTGTTTAACTCCTTTTCTTAAACAGCCCAGGACCATCTGTTTAGGGAATGATACCACCCACAGTGGGCTGTACCCTCCTACATCAATTAACAAACAAAATAATTCCTTACATTCATGCCTGCCAACTAACCTGATAAATGTATTCACTCAATACTCAATTGCAGGCCCTGTACTTCCTATGAAATCATATTTATTTATCCCTCTCAGGTCTCTGAGGTGGTTGAAGAATAGATAGCTAGAGGCTCAAAATTAAATTTTGAGTTGTTTAGGAGTCAAGAGAGTGTTATAGATCTAAGAAGATGCTTTTAAAATTGTGTTGCAAGTTAGTATAAATGTCGAGTTAGATATAGAACTTTAAACTCATGGAGATGGTTAGATAGTAGAATGTTAAAGTCAGGTGCCAAATACATATGGACTGGACATTGGGAATGTATGCTAAGCCATATAACCCTCATAACTGTGGCCTAATTACCTCTGTTGTTTTGTATTGTATCTATTATTATAAGAGAAAGAGCCATTTGTTGGACTGAAAGGGGGAGCTGTAGGGGGAAATAAGATATACCTTAAACTTAAAAGAAAAAAAAAAGGGAAGAGGATGGGGGGTTGAGGGTGGGAGGGTGGGACTGGAGGGGGGAGTAGGGAGGGGATTGCCATTGAGATGTAACTTGAAGAAATAAAAAATAAAGAAAAAAATTTTTAAAAATACTCAATTGAGATTTTTTTTTTCCAGGTAAATTTAGGCTGTGTTGAGTTGCCAGTTAATGTTAACTTGGAATTGATGGTTAATGCTAACTTGGACAGATAGTTCATTCATAGGTACCTCAGGAATAACTTGAAAACAATCTCATTACTTAAAAAATGTGTTAAGGCTTTTGGAAGGTTACTTTATATCCAGACCATCACATATTACATTCAGTCCATGCAGCAATTAAAGAAAGTTGACAGTCTAGTCTTGTTTCGTGCCTCCATTCATTTACCTCTTTATTACTCAACAGTGCACTTCAGTTTCCCAGGTAAATGTAGTTTTCAGCATTGTATGCTTTCAATACCTTTAAAGAGAATGTTTACTAGTGCATGTTTTTTTAATGTTTATTTATTACTTTAATTTACATCTCCATCACAGTCCTCTCCCTCCACTCCTCCCAGGCCACCCTTTTACCCTCCCACCATCTCACCCTTCTCCCACCTTTCCTACTCCTCCAGTGTGGGGTGCCCTACATATTAGCCCCCTTCAGTTCTGCAGCCATATGAGGGCTAAGAGCTTTCTCTTGCACTGGGGGTCTACATGGCAGCTCCACTAGGGCAAAGTATCCCACTAACAAATAACAAATAAATCTATGTTCCTGTTCCATTCAGTCTGTTGGTTATAGAATAGCTATCCTGTACTAGATGGCTAAAATCCAGTTATAAGTGAATAGATGCCATGTGCATCTTTGTGGGTCTGGGTTGCCTCATTCAGGATGAGCTTTTCTAGTTCCATTCATTTGACAGCAAATTGCATGATTTCCTTGTTTCTGATAGCTGAGTAGGATTCCATTGTGTAGATGTACCACAGCTTTTTTTTTTTTTTTGGTCAAATTTCCTTTTTCAATGTTTATTTATTGCCTCAAATTATATCTCCATCCCAGTTCCCTCCATCCACCCCTCCTGGCCCCACTCTCACTCTTTCTCCCCCTTTTCCCAGAACTCATAATTCTTTTTTTTAAACAATTAGGCCTGGGCGGTGGTGGTGCACGCCTTTAATCCCAGCACTTGGGAGGCAGAGGCAGGTGGATCTTTGCGAGTTCGAGGCCAGCCTGGTCTACAAAGCAAGTCCAGGACAGCCAGAGCTGTTAAACAGAGAAACCATGTCTCGAAAAACCAAAAAAAAAAAAAAACCAAAAAACAATTAGGCCATGATTATGAAAATTATAAGGTATAACATACATTTTCAATGTCCAGTCCATATTTGGCAGTCCTCTCCCTCTACCCCTCCGGGGCCACCCTCTCACCCTCTCACCATCTCCACCTTCTCTCACTTATCCTACTCCTCCAGTGTGGGGTGCCCTACATATCATCCCACTTCAGTTCAGCAGCCATATGAGGGCTAAGAGCATTTGATAATTGGTAATTGATATTAATATTCTATTATCTATCTATCTCCATGAATTTAAAGTTCTATACCTAACTCTTTTTTCCATCCTAACTTGATTATTCATCAGTTGAGAGACATCTGGATTGTTTCCAGTTTCTAGCTATTACAAATAAAGCTGCTATGAACATAATTGAGGAGATATCCTTGTGGATTGGTGAGGAATTATTTGGATGTATACCCAGGAGTGGTATGGCTGGGTCTTGAGATACAGCTATTGCAAGTTTTCTAAGATATGGCCACACTGATTTCCATAGTGGTTGTACAAGTTTTCATTCCCACCAGCAATGGAGGCATGTCCCCCTTTCTCCACAACATTGTCAGCATGTGCTGTCATTTGAGTTTTTGATCTTAGCCATTCTGACAGGTGTGAGATTTAGTCCAAGAGGGTCAAAGACCTTAACATAAAACCGGACACACTAAATCTATTAGAAGAGAAAGTGGGGAAAAGCCACAAACTCATTGGCACAGGTGACAACTTCCTGAACGGAACATCAATAGCTCAGGATCTAAGAGCAATGATCAATAAATGGGACCTCATGAAATGAAATGCTTCTGTAAGGCAAAGAACACTGTCACTAGAACAAAACGGCAGCCTACAGACTGGGAAAAGATCTTTACCAACTCCACATCTGACAGAGGGCTAATATCCAAAATATATAAAGAACTCAAGAAATTAAGCACCAAGAACCAAATAACCCAAATAAAAAAAATGGGATACAGAGCTAAACTGAGAATTCACAGAAGAGGAATCTTTATTTATTTATTTTTTAATGCTTATTTATTACTTCAAGTTACATCTCCATCACAGCCCTCTACCTCCACCCCTCCCAGACTCACCTTCCTACCCTCTCACCCTCCCCCCAGAATGCATAATTCTTTTTTTTAAGTCCAACAAATGGTTCTTTCTCTTATAACAATAAATACAATACAAAACAACTAAAATAAATAGGCCACAATTCTGAGAGTTATATGGCTTAGCATACATTCCCAATGTCCAGTCCATATGTATTTGGCCCCTGACTTTAACATTCTACTATCTAACTATCTCCATGAGTTTAAAGTTCTCTATCTAACTCAGCTTTCATACTAACCTGCATCACAATTTTAAAAACATCTTCTTAGATCCAGAACACTCTCTTGATTCCTAAACAACTCAAAATTTAACTATGAGACTCTAGCTATCTATTTTTCAACCACCTCAGTGACCTGAGAGGGATAAATATATCTGATTATATAGGAAGTGCAGGGCCCACAGCTTAATCTTTAATGGCTGAGAGACACTTGAAGAAATGCTCAGCATCCTTAATTGTCAGAGAAATGCAACTCAAGACGACTCTGAGATTCCATCTCACACCTGTCGGAATGGCTAAGATCCAATACTAGCACACTTTCAATAGTTTATTCCTAGTCTGTAAAAATGTAATCGGTCTATGACCACTAATCTCTCATGTGTAATCTTGCTTCATTTTCATATTCTTCTTTTTTAATGTTTATTTATTACTTCAAGTTACATCTTCATCACAGTGCCCTCTTTCCACCCCTCCAAGACACCCCTCCCCCCTTGCTATCCTACTCCTCCAGAGTGGGGTGTCCCTTCATATCAGTCCCCCACCCCAGTTCAGCAGTCATATGAGGGCTAAGAGCTTCCTCATTTACTGGGGGCCTACATGGCAGCACCTCTAGAGAAAAAGTGTCTCATTAACAGGTAACAAAGCCTATGTCCCTGATCCTTTTGGTGTGTGTTGGTTGTAGAATAGTTATCCTGTACTATATGGCTATAATCTGTAATAGTTTGTGAATTCATTGGTATTTACACTGTAAAAATACTTGCATTTTAATGATCATTTTACCTTTTCCTTTTGGATATTTGTGCCTTCCATTTATAGGTCTCCTTCATTATGATGAGTAGAAATGTGATATGTGTATTCTTGACTTTCCCTAGTAGTCTGGAGGAAAGTTCCTCTTCCTTACCATTCAGTGTGACATTAGGTTCAGGGTTTCAAAAGAACCCTTTATCATGATAAAGAATTTTGATCCGAGAACCAGTTTGCTGAGATAGATACTTTGCTTTAAAATTATGACTGGACATTGAAGTTCTTTAAAGTTCTTTGATAATCCTTTGAAATGATTATAGTACTTCCTCCAACTAGTTGAATACAGTAAACAACACTGATTGGTTTCTAGGTCCTGCATCCTGGAATAAAGTTAAAGATGCTGATGATCTCCACATGATGTTAGACTCTACAGTCTCCTATTTTTACCTTATGTGTATGTACAAGGGAGATGTTTCGTTTTGGGGAAAGTTAAAGATTTTCTCAGATTCTGTTGAGAATTACACAAGATTTTTAAAGCAAGTTGGACATTTTTTCCTTTATATTTATTTAACTTTTTGATTGGCGATAATTGCACATATTTCTTTATCTTAGCCATTCTAATGGGTATAAGATGAAATCTCAAAGTTGTTTTGAATTGCATTTCCTTGATGACTAAGAATATTGAGCATTTCTTAAAAAATAAAGGAAAAAAAATGATTCTTCACCAAACCACAAGGACATTTCCTCATCAATGTTCATAGCAGCTTTATTTGTAATAGCTAGAAACTGGAAATAACCCAGATGTCCATCAGCCGAAGAATGGATAAAAACAACAACAACAACAAAAAAAAAAAACTGTGATACATCTACACAATGGAATACTAATCAGCCATCAGAAACAACGAAATCATGCAATTTGCAGCCAAATGGATGGAACTAGAGGAGCTCATCCTGAGTGAGCTAACCCAGACACAGAAGGATGCACATGGCATCTATTCACTTATAATCGGATTTTAGCCACATAGTACAGGATAACTATATTACAACCAAGGCACCAGAGAGAACAGGAACATAGACTTTGTTACCTGTCAATGAGACACTTTGCCCTAGTGGTGCTGCCTTGTAGGCCCCCTGTGTACGAGGAGGCTCTTGGCCCTCATATGACTTCTGAACTGAGTCAGGGGACTGATATGTAGGGACACTACACTCCAGAGGAGTGGGATGGACGGGATGGGAATAGAGGGTGGGAAGGTGGGAATGGGAGGTGTGGAAAGAGGGCACTGTGATGGAGCTGTAACCTCAAATAATAAATAAACATTAAAAAAAAGAATATTGAGCATTTCTTCAAGTGCTTCTCAGCCTTTAGAAATTACTCTATTGTAAATTCTCAATTTTGCTGTGTACCCCATTTTTCAATTGGATTATTTGGTTTGTTGGTGTTTAATTTCTTGAGTTCTTTATATATTTTGGTAAAAGGCAAAAGATTCATATAATCTTAAGAGAAACCAGAATGTAAGTTCTGTATGTATTTTGGATATTAGCCCTCTGTCTGATGTGGGGTTGGTGAAGGTCTTTGCCCAATACATAGATTGCTTTTTTGTTCAAATGACAGTGTCTTTTGCCTTACAGAAGCTTTTCAGTTTCATGAGGTCCCATTTATTGATTATTGGTCTTAGATCCTGAGCTGCTGGTGTTCTGTTCAGGAAGTTGTCACAAGTGCCAATGAGTTCAAGGCTTTTTCTCACTTTCTCTTCTATTAGATTTAGTGTGTCCATTTTTATGTTGAAGTCTTTGATTCACTTGGATATAAGATTTGTGCAGGGTGATAAATATGGGTCTATTTGCATTCTTATACATGTTGACACTCAGTTAGACCAGCGCCATTTGTTGAAGATGCTGTCCTTTTCCCATTGTATGGTTTTGGCTTCTTTTTCAAAAATCAAGAGACCATAGGTGAGTGGGTTTATTTCTGGGTCTTTGATTTGATTCCATTCATCAACCAGTCTATTTTTATGTCGGTACCATGCTGTTTTTATTACTATTGCTCTGTAGTATAGCTTGAAATCAGAGATGGTGATACCTCCAGATGTTCTTTTATTGTACAGGATTGTTTTAGCTATTCTGGGTTTTGTGTTTTTCCATATAAAGTTGAGAATTGTTCTTTCAAGGTCAATAAAGAATTGTGTTGGTATTTTGATGGGAACTGCATTGAATCTGTTATTGCTTTTGGTAGGAAGGCCATTTTTATTATGTTGGTCCAATTGCACATATTTCTAAGGCACAATGTGGCATTCCTATGCATGCATAGAATGCATATCAATCAATTCCAGGTTGTATTTACATATCCTTATCAATTCCTCTTGTTTAGGGCCTTTGAGTTCCTTTCTTGGACTGTTTATAAAATATATGTTATTAGAACTGTAGTCATCCTACTGTGCTCAAATAACTGGAATTTATTCCTCCTGTCCAGCTGTTTTCATTCCTATTTTCTGGCCTGCCTCAATTTACTCCCCAGCCAGTTGTAATTAATATACTACTTTTAGGTAGACATTTTTAGCCTCCCTATAATAGCACATGTAGCTCTTATCATTCTGAGTTTGTCATTTCACTTAGGTGGTGTTCGTACTGGTTATTATTTTTTTTTTTTTTTGTCAACTTGACACAAGCTGGAGTCATTGAGAAGAAGCAACATCAATTGAGAAAATGCCCCCATAAAATGGGCCTGTGAACAAGCCTGTGAGGAATTTTTTTTGATTTATGATTGATGTGGAACAGTGCACCATACTGGGCATGATGCTATCCCTGGGCTAGTGTTCTTGGGGCGTATAAGAAAGCAGTCTAAACAAGCCAATAGGCAATGCTTCTCCCTGGTCTCTATGTCAGTTTATGCCTCTAGATTCTTGCCTTGCGTTCTTATACTGTCTTCCCCCTAGATGATAGAGTTTGATCAGGATATATAAGCCACATAAATCTTCTCTTTTCTACATTGCTTTTTGTTTTATTTAGGATTCTATTGCTCTGAAGAGACACCATGGCCACAGAAACTCTTATAAAGGATAAAGGAAAACATTTAATTGGGACTGGCTTACAGTTCAGAGATTTAGTCCATTATTGTTATGGCAGGAAGCATGGTGGCCTACAGGCAGACATGATGCTGGAGAGATAGCTTAGAATTTTACATCTGGATCTGCAGGCATCAAGAAGAGAACTGAGACACCCTGATACCTCAAAGCCCAGTCCCTAGTCCCTCCAATAAGCCACACTTACTCCAACAATGCCACAGCTCCTAACAGTGAACTCATGGGGGGCATTTTTATTCAAATCATCACAGTCTAATATTTATCACAGAAATAGAAAGCAAACTAAGACATTATCTTACAGTTCTATTTATTTTCTTTCAAATGACACAGTTTTATTTTATAAATTTATTTATAAATTTATTAAGATTTATTCATTTATAGATATCCTGTACTATATAGCTAAAATCCGGCACCAAAGGGAACATGGACATAGAATTTTTTTGTTTGTTTTGTTTTCCCTCCCTGTCAATGAGACACTTTTCCCTGGGGGTACTGCCTTGTAGGCCCCCAGTGTATGAGGAGGCTCTTGACCCTCATATGACTGCTGAACTGGGGTGGGGGACTGTTATGTAGGGACACTTCACTCTAGAGGAGTGGGATGGAAGGGTGAGGGGATAGAGGCGGGGAGGGCAGGAATGGGAAGGGTGGAAAGAGGACATTATGATGGAGATGTAACCTGAAGCAATAAATAAATAAGTTAAAAAAAAGATTTATTCATTTATTATGTATACAGTATTTTCTCTGCAGGTATACCTGCAGGCCAGAAGAGGGCACCAGACTTCATTGGGGATGGTTGTAAGCCACTATGTAATTGCTGGGAATTGAACTCAGAACCTCTGGAAGAGCAGTCAGTGCTCTTAACCACTGAGCCAGCCCCACAGTTTTATTTTTAATGCTAAATAATATTTGGACATATACTATATTTACTTTATCCATCCATACATTGATAGGTATCTATTCTAGATTGAAAATAAATTTGGGCTACTGTGAATAGTACTGCAAGAAGCCAAGAAGCACATCTCTGATACTTTTTATTTCTTTTAGTATTATGGGGTTTCTATCCTTTTTTTAGATTGGCCATTAAGGATCTTTGTGCTTTCACATGAATCCTAAGAACTCTTTCCTGGTTCTTTGAAAAATGTCATTAGTATTTTTTTTCCTCTTCCTTCTTTTATGTTTTTTTTTAATTAGGCCACAATTATGAAAATTATAAGGCTTAGTATACATTCCCAATTTCCAGTCCATACATATTTGGCAAATGACTTTAACATTCTACTATGCATCCATCTCCATAAGTTTAAAGTTCTATATCCAACTCAGCTTCCATCCTAACTTGCATCACCATCAGATAGGTGGTCTTCAAAAACCTCAAGAGATCTATAGAATATGCCATTCAAAGATGTTCTCTTAACTACAGATTTTTTTTTATATTGATACATGTCAGCTCCTGACAGCACCACCTTTTCTACTCCAAGTACATGATGGGCATCAAAGAATCTCCAATTGGAGATGGTTGCATTAGTGGCAAGCCTGTCATTTGCCAAGGAAAATCCCTTGCTTCAACTGTAGACAGCATGCTGTCCAAAAGGACAAAACTTGGAAGCAGGTAAGTCAATAGCCTAGCTCTGCCAAGACAGGGTAGGGAAGTCCTTCATAATTCCTCCTTTACAATTTTTATCATTTTAATATTCTAATTTTAAGTTTCTCCCCTGGATGTGATGTTATTATATATATATTTGAAGAAATCATGTCCCACTAGAAAATACAAGCAGGATAGAGGCTATTGGAGAGGAGTAATGCATGTCTCCTAACTGGAGAAATTTTTCCTAGCTGGAGAAACTAGAGGTATTTTCTTTATGTTTTTTGCATAGTACGCCTTGGATATATTTTACAATGATTTCATCTCGCTTGGGCCTGCCAGAATGAAGAACTGATCTTTCTTAGACCCTCGTTGTGAGAATGTGGTTGTGTTCCTAGGAAAAAATGTCAGCAGAAGGGTGCAATCACAAAGAGTGTGGGACTCTCAGCCTAGTCCATGTCTGTCCTGTGGCAGATTGCTTACATGACAATTTAGTGCTCCTAGAGTTTCTAGCATCAGCTGCTTTGAACCTAGGTAATCAGGTCTTTGCCCCGTCCCTCACCAGTGGTTCTCAACCTGTGGGTCATGATCTTGACAGGAGTTACATATCAGATATCCTTCATATTAGATATTATGAAGGAGCAATGAAACGATTTTATGGTTGGTGGTCACCTCAATATGAGGAACTGTATTAAAGGGTTGCAGCATTGTGAAAGTTGAGAACTGCTTCCTGTTCACCAGCCTCTTCTGATCCAAGGGTTGTAGTTTGTCCTGTGGGATCAATGTTCTTGATTGGCCCCTTAATTATTTTGTGACTTTCTCTGGGGATATATGAACAATGATTTAATCACCCCAGACAGGGCACTCATAGCACATACACACAAACACTCACACACAGTCTAGTTTTGGTGAACCAATAAATTTACTGGAGTTACTTATAGAAACATGGATTTGGGGTACCTTAGAGGATCACTATTCAAAGGCATCTGTTTCAGTAGAAGGCCTTCCCCATGGCTGATGATTCATGAAAGCTGAATTCTTGGAGCTTCCTCCACAATTTGCAGGTAGCTTGTTGGATCATACTTCTCTTCTCCCCAGCAACTGTTCACTGACACCTTTTAATCATAGGAATCTTGCAACTTTCTAACTTTAGAAGTTTCACTAGCATCTTGAGCTTTTAAGTTTCATTAGCTTCCTGTGCCTCCTTCCTCCAGGAGAGAATATTTCAGTTTAGAGGAAATGGGTCTATTCTACTCTTTTCTTTCAGTCTTAGTCTTTATACACAATATTTTGAATCATCATTGAACTTTGGAAAGAATGATAATCTGATTATGTTCTTCCATTTGTGGCTAAACAATGGGCTATAGCAATAGTCACTTATTCTTGAGAGCTAAAGTGGTTATGAGTCTCTATAGAAATTACCATGCACTGCAAAAAATTTTCCCTTTCATGAATGACTTACTAATTGACCAAAAGTGTCTGCAGAAGTAATCTTTTGATATAAATGCAATTATTTTGATGGCAATTTGACAGGTGCATAGTATGCATTTAATAAAGCATATAAGCTGTTTCCCACTGAGGCCTATACTCTCCTCAGTTACAGGCTTTGCCATGGCTTACACTATTATATGTGAATTCCCACCAATGAAATACATATAAATCTAATTGCAACACATATAATTTTGCCCATAACAGATATGCCACTATTTCACTACCATGTAAATATTGCCTAGTATGTTGTATTCTCATACACAGGTCCATAATCAAACAGGAGTGCTGGTGATAATTCTCCAGTAGTCTTCCTGGTTCCTTCAGGTACTCTGGGCACCGTTCAGTAAGGAGTGAGCTATCAGCCTCAGCTCGATTTATCCACATCCTGCAAGAAAACCTTGCAGTGTCTTCAGCAACTGGGCAGTTGCTCACCACACAATTCTGGGATACAACTAACAACAATGGCAATAGAATTATGGTTTATGGGACCTCAGGGACCTCCCTACACAACAACTCATGAGTAAGTAACCCAACTCTGGTACTGGGATTTCCATCTGACACAGTAACTCTTGAGAGTCTCTTTTCCAATTTGTGCAGGGAACCTTTAACAATTAAACTCTTCATATGATTTTTTTTTTGTTTTTACTATTCTTCTAGGTGATTTGTTAGATTTGTAAAGCATTCTAGTGTTAGCATATGTAAACAAATCTTTTGGCAAGATTTGACAGGATCTCTTGAATCCCCCTATTGTGTGCTCTAAAGTTAGTACCAGTTAGTACTGAATAGCCAAGAAGATACTAAAAGAAAAATTACCAAGTGTTGATCCAACATGAAAATATATCATTACTTGTATGATCTACATGGACAGAAGCCACTACTCCATCTAGCTGTGTTTAATGAATAACCACTTTCTGGGAGCTAGCCAGCTTCCTCTTTTTTGGTGTTACTAATGCTGTTGGAATATACCAACTCTGATAGCCTCAATGAAGTCTGCTTGTACTGTTTGCCTTGACTCAGGCTCAAAGGGAAGGAGAGCTGCACTCTTACCTGCTGTGCCACCATTGGAACTAGATCACCAGCTCTAATAGGCTCTAGGCCAGCACCATGGCCACGTTAGACTGCTGAGATAGTCCTACCTGTGTGAACAATTTCTACTCACAGTATACTCTGGGGAGATATGCCCAGCTGTAGAATTAGCTTGATTTTTTCCATCTGTACTATGTTATTGCTTGAGTATCCTACAAACTGTTCCTCAGGCTTAAAAACCTCTCCACCTGTGCCAATGAGTTGAAGGCTTTCCCCCACTTTCTCTTCTTTTTTTTTTTTTTTTTTTTTGGTTTTTCAAGACAGGGTTTCTCTGTGTATCCTTGGCTGTCCTGGACTCACTTTGTAGACCAGGCTGGCCTCGAACTCACAAAGATCCGCCTGCCTCTGCCTCCCAAGTGCTGGGATTAAAGGCGTGTGCCACCACCGCCCGGCTCCCACTTTCTCTTCTATAAGATTTAGTGTATTGGACTTTATGTTAAGGCCTTTGATCCATTTGGACTTAAGTTTTGTGCAGGGTGATAAGTATGGGTCTACTTGCTTTCTTTTACATGTTGACATTCAGTTGGACCAGCACCATTGGTTGAAGATTCTGTCCTTTTTCCACTATATGGTTTTGGCTTCCTGTCAAAAATTAAGTGACCATAGGTGTGTGGGTTTATTTCTTGGTCTTCAATTTGATTCCATTGATCCACTGGTCTGTTTCTATACCAGAACCATGCTGTTTTTATTACTATTGCTCTGTAGTATAGGTAGAAATCTAGGATGTTGATGCCTCCTGATATTTTTTTATTGAACAAGATAGATTTAGCTATTCTGGGTTTTTTGTTATTCCATATGAAGCTGAGAATTGTTTTATTCCAGGTCTTTAAAGAATTGTGTTGGTATTTTGATTGGAATTGCATTGAATCTGTATATTGCTTTTGGTAAGATGGCCATTTTTATCATTTGACAAAATCCAACACCCCTTCATGGTAAAAGTCCTGAAAAGAGCTACAAGGACCATATCTAGAAATAATAAACGCAATGTACAGCAAGCCAGTAGTCAACATCAAATTAAATGGAGAGAAAATTAAAGCATTTCCCCTGAAAAAGGGGCAAGGCAAGGATGCCCATTCTCCCCATACCTCTTTAACAGAGCACTTGAAGTTCTAGCCAGAGCAATAAGACAACAAAAGGAGATCAAAGGAATACAAATTGGAAAGGAAGAAGTGAAATTATCCCTATTTGCAGATGATAGATAGTATACATAAATGACCCCAAAAATTCCGCCAGAGAACTAATACAACTGATAAATACCATCAACAAGGTGCCTGTATACAAAATTAACTAAAAAAAAAAGAAGCCCTTCTTTATATAAATAAATAAATACACAAACAAACAAACAAACAAATGGTCTGAGAAAGAAATTAGGGAAGCAACACCCTTCACAATAGCCACAAACAACATAAAATACCTGGGCAAAACTCTAACCAAGCAAGTGAAAGACCTGTATCACAAGAACTTCAAGTCCTTGAAGAGAGAAATTGAAGAGGACATCAGAAGACGAAAAGATCTTCCGTGCTCATGGATAGGCAGGATCAACATAATAAAAATGGCCATCCTACCAAAAACAATATACAGATTGAAAACCTTTCCAAATCTCACCAGCACAGCAGTTGGCTTTTCATTAACTGCAATTCCATAGGAACTTTGACTCAACACAAATCCTGTCACATTTATTCTTAAGTGACCTAGACAGACCCTCTGTCTACTTTGCCCTTCTCTTATTCCTTGTCCCTTGCATGATAAAGATCACATAACACCATAAGAGGCTTAGCACAGTCCCAAAGGCTCCACAGCACTCTTGAAGTCAATGCAGAATTAACTCTTTAGTTTTCCCGGGAGCTATCATATACAATCCAGTGACTTGTTCATCAAGAAAATGACCTTTCTCACATTCTGTTCTCTTAGTCATGCATGTGCTTTCTGTACTATCTTCCAGTCCTTGATATTTATTAAGATAACCAAATGTTTCTGATGGTTCATTTGAGTCAGTCTGTCTAGGATGGATGTCCCTTATATTATTTCAAGGCAGGACATGTAAGACTCCCTTCTACATGCCGAGTTATGGATTTTTTTTCCCTTCTACTGGATTAAATGTTGAACCCAAGGGATATCTTTAATAGTTTTATCACATTCTTTTATCTTCATCACCTGGCTTTTCCAACAGCTTCTTTGTTTTTGTGGGTACCAGGAAGGTCACTTAGGATAGATCAAGCTGGTACTCTTGTTCCTTTGCCATGTGCTAGCTGAGATAACAACATGCTAAAGCTTCTATTTCATCTTCACCCTTTTCCATTTCTGCCACAGCAGAGGTTGACATGGAAGACTACATCCATGTCCCTTTCTACTGTAATTATTCCTATTTGCAGGCAAGTTCTTTCTTGTTTACCAGTATTTAGGTTATATTTAATTGATTCAGCTGCTGTTAGTCCTTAACCTGCCATTATAAATGAGCACACAGACACCAGATGGATTTTAACAAGCCTAGGCCTGAGTTGTAAAATCCTAGCCCATCTAAGCTAGCTCATAATTCTATTACCCAAATATGATCCTATATATACATATGTCCCATTGGACTGCTATTTTCCACACTATGCCGATGTTCCAGACCACTTGGAATGATCTTCTTTAATCTACCCCATGGCGTATGTTCTTCTTTCTGCCCTTGCCTTCTCTCCCAAGATGTTCTCTGTCTCTGAAGCCCTTGCACCTTAGTCCTGTCTACCTCCATCTTTTCCCAATCTCCAGGCCTCAAGATTTATTTAACCAATCAGAGACAATGTAAGTAACAGACAGCAAGCAGGACCAATTAACATTTACATGCTTAACAGCACCCCATCACTTTGCCATGTGCTAGTTGAGATAACAACATGCTAAAGCTTCTATTTCATCTTCTCCCTTTTCCATTTCTGCCACAGCAGAGGTTGACATGGAGGACTACTACATCCATGTCCCTTTCTACTGTAATTATTCCTACTTGCAGACAAGTTCTTTCTTATCTCAGCCTATGTTGCATGTTTGACTGCCCAGAGCAGAAGCCTCAAGATAGCTCCTACAGTCTGCTTATGATCCTATCCTATACATCATGCCTTTTGGGATTGAAATATATTTTCCAGTCCATTGACTATTTTGGTACCCTATACTCACATGTTAGGCCACAATCATGAGTAAGGCATGCTATTCTATATTATATGGATGCAGATCACAACCTGGGATCTTCCTCAAGGATACTCCACTCTCAGACATTCGGCTTTGGTTGCATGTCTTATCACATCTTGCAGGGAGTGTGTACTCACCATTGCTCAAGGAGGTATAGCACTCATACCACATGGAGGGCCCATCTGAGGTTAGGTATTCTGTCACAGCCAGAAGTGAGTGTCCCCATTTACACAAATGCAGAATAAAATGCAAATTACCAGGTTTTACCTCTAAAGACAGATGATCCAATATGTCTCTATGGAGACCCATGAATCTTAATTTAGGAGCATCTCCTCCAATTTTTAGTGTGACTGTCATGCTTGGGTAAAGAGGACAGGTGAACCAATACCATCTGAAGTTTATATTATCATGATGGGAGTCATATCTGAGGCCAAAATGTCAGCACTACTGTAACTCTAGTGATTCAGATAAAGTGAAGAAAGTTGACCAGCAATAGCAGAAGCACAACCCTTTTAGAGACTGGCAGAGATATGATTAGAATTTGGGACCACAGAATTAAAAAAAAAAATGCTGTTTGAAATAGTAACTGGAAGTAACTGAAAACAGAAGAGGATGGTGCTCTAGCCAGGCAGGGAAGATGCGGGTGGATCACAGGTTTAAGGAAGCTTGTCTCTAGCTTTGACTTCCAGCCACACTCAGCATAGCACTTGAGTGCAAACTCAAAGCCACAGGGACCTGAATCCCTCCGAGTTCTTGTGCCATATTTCTCACCTCAAGAGCTTTGCAGCCAAGTTCTTCCCGAGGCACGATGGGCTTCGCTAAGCAGAACCGTCATGCTTCTTGTCAGTTAGTCCTGTTTATGTCAACCTGTTTTCGAGAGATGTCTGGAAGAACAAAGGGATTTAGTGCTGGAAGGAGATGAAAGATTGGAGAAGCCATGGATCTTACTCAAAGAGGACCTATTAAAGGCATTCCGCCTCATCATAGATTGTCTCCATGCCAACTTGTAAAATAAGAACATCTAAAGTCAGATTTATAAAAGGATAGAAGGGCATATAAGAAGATATCAGCAAAAACTGCTTCCCCAGAAGGCACAAATAGAATTTACACATCTATGTGGTCATGCAACAATTGCCATTCTTAACTGATAATTTTTGTAGATGTTTTATTACATCTTTTATTGACATAATTTTTCCAGAGACTGATTTTCTGAATGCTTGATTTTGCATCTTCCATCTAAGTCACCATATCTAATCCCAACTTATGTTTTGAAGGCAAAGTTGAAAATAAGTAGACACAAATAATTTCCTACACTATACAAAAGCAAAAATGAAACAAAACATGTCCCTGTTCCTATACACATGCAAACAAATTTACTCTTAGTTAGCTACAGGTTCCAAGGTGAAAGGTGAACCATATAGGTTGTAGGTCTCAAGTTCCTCTGGCCCATTTCTGTTTTTATAAGTCCCCCTAAGAACTGCTTTCCTATACAGCATTGTCCCCAAGAATGCCTTTATTAGATACCAGAAATGCTGGCCTTGAGGTTCCCTTGTAGCACCCCTGCCACACTGCCTTCTGCATCTAGTTGCCAAACCTCACTGCAGGGTACATAGCAGGAGGGGGATGGGTAGGGTTCTGTCATGTGGAATCATAAATGAAAATATCAGCCAGTTCTGAAGGCACCAGATTATCTCCCTAGTTCAAACTGCCAGCCCCTGTCAAGGAGTGACTCAGTGTTTCCTGATGTGTTGAAAGCAGCTCTGTGATGAAAGGAAGATAATGCCCCATCTAGCTGAAATTTTGAACTGGATACCCCAGGGGAGGTTTGTATACAGTCCTTGGCTCCTCACCATAAACACTGGCTGCTGACAGCCCATCAACTTCAACTTCTGGCGAAGACTCCCAGACAGGCTTCCTCCCTCCCATCAGCTCCCTTCTCCAAGTTCTTCCACCTTTCCTTTTTAACTTCTTTCCTCCATTGCTTAGAAAGAGAGGGTTTCCCTTTGTCTACAAGCAGCTCTCACCACAAAATTTGTCTGCTGACTTACTATAGCAGATTTGAATTTTTTTTGGTCTCTAATATTTGCAAAGTAGCTAGTAGTAATTGTACTCTGCAGAAAATTAGGAATGTAGAAGCAAGCAAGCAGTTGATGTTCTCATGGAATAAATCTTCTTTTTCTATTTTTTTAATTGAAAAGTAATTCTTTTCACACAATATATTCTATTATGGTTTCCCTTCCCCCAGCTGCTACCTGATCCTCTTCACCCAAATCCACATCCCTTTTTTCTCTTTCTCATTAGAAAGCAAACAGACATCTAACAAATGATAATAATACAGGATTAATTTTTTAAAAACCATACTGGAATAGGACAACACAAACAAAGGAAAAAGAGCCAAAGAAAAAGCACAACACACACATATACATATGTATGTATATATATATATATATGCAGAAGCACACATATCACACACAGAAATCCCATAAGAACAAAAAATGGAAACCATGATATATTTGCAAAATACCTGTAAGGTTAAAACAAAAAGAACCCTGACAAATCATTATGGGAGAAGGAGCTCCAAAGATGGGATAAGTTCTTTTTGTGTTGGCCATCTATGGCTTAGCATTGGGCTTAATCTTAAGTGTGGTTTGTAGCTCCAGTGAGACTCCATTTAAGAAAAATAATTTTTCATTTGCAAATGGCTATAAATTGGATATAGCTGTGGATTAGAGGCAAGGACCTGTATCCACTTCACTCAGCATGGGACACAATCTAGTACAGACTCATTCAGACTCTGGGTACACTGCCCCAGTCTCTGAGAGTTTCTATGTGCATCATCCTGTTTAGAAGGCCTTGCTTCCTTGGTGTCCTCTATTCCCTCTGGCTCTTATAATCTTCCACTTCCTTTTCCACAGGGTTCACAGAGCCCCAAGGACAGAGATTTGGTGGAGATATTCTATTTAGGTCTCTCATTCTCTGTACATTGGCTGTGGGTATCTGTAATTTTTTTCCCAAATACTACAGGAGGAAGCTTCTCTGATCTTGGATGATTGCTGAGAAAGTCACTGATCTATATGTATAACAGAATGTCATTAAGAGTCCTTTTTTTTTATTTGTTTTTTTGGGTTTTTTTTTTTTTTGGTTTTTACCTAGGTTCTTGGCATATCTAGTCTCAAGTTCTTGACCACCCAAGCAGTGTTGGGTACAGGTTCCATCTCATGAAGTGGGCCTTCAATCCAATCAGATATTGGTTGGTTATACCCACAAACTTTGTGCCACTATTGCACCAGTGATCTTGTAGGCCGGTCACTGTTGTAGATAAGAGTGTTTGTATCTGGGTTGATATTTACCTTTCTCCTCTCATAGAGTGCAGAGTTCCATTAGCACTACTTAGGGAATCTTGATAAAAATGCAGATCTCAGGTCTTAATTTAGATTTGCTGGGTGGGAATTTCTCAGGTTAGTGCAAGAATCTATTGTTGAAAACAAACAAATCAAATTCTATTTGTAACAAATTAGACAAATATTGTAAGTATGGATTGGTATAAAGTATCTTAATATTAATATCTTATATATGAAATATTATTATTAACTACTACACTTTAGAATAATGAACATGATAGTTATTTTATATAAAACATGATTTTAAATTAAATGGATATGCTTGTGGTTGGATTTCTCTTTCTTTTTTTAAGATTAAAATAATTGTATAGATGTGGATGTGTCCTTGTATGCTCACATCAGTGCAGATGCCTGGGAAGGTCAACATGTTGTATCTTGTGGAGCTGGAGTTACAGTTAGTGTGAGTCACCTAACATCAGTACTGAGAACTGAACTCAGGTTCAGTTTGAGCTCTTAACCATTGAAGCATTTTTGTAACCTTTTAGCAGTTGTATATCTGTGGTTAAAGATACAGTCAATTGAATACTACTCAACTATCAGAAACAAGGAAATCATGCAATTTGCAACCAAATGGATGAAACTAGAAAAGCTCATCATGAGTGAGCTAATCCAGACCCAGAAAGATGCACATAGCATGTATTCACTTTTAATTGGATTTTAGCCATATAATACAGGATAACCATCCTACAATCAATAGACCCAAAAGAACAGGAACATGGACTTGGTTAGCTATTAGTGGGACACTCCACCCTAGTGGAACTGCCTTGTATGTCTCCTGTGCAAGAGGAAGCTCTTAGACCTTATATGATTAACAAACTGAGGGGAGTTGATACAGAGAGGCACCACACACTGGAGGAATAGGATAGGTGGGAGAGAGGGTAGAGGGTGGGAAGGTGGGACCAGGAAGGGGTGGAGGGTGGGGGAAGTAATGGAGATGTAACTTAAAGTAATAAATAAATGTTAAAAAAAGAAAAAAGGTACCGTCAAAAGTAAAATAACATATACACACAACATAAACACATACAAATATATACAACTTCATTATGAGATATAAGATCATTTTATTTTCCTTTCTTTGATTTTTACAATTCTGTCTATTAAAATTTCCATGTTGGTCTTTTGCAAATAATAATGCACTTCATACAAATTATAATGCAGCACTCAGGATAGTGAGCTCTACCCCTTGCCTGGTCAGCACATTAGAGCTGGCCCTGGTGGTCTGGGTATGGGTGAGTCAGCCCACCCCTTGTTGACTCTGGCCCTTGGGTAAGCTAGCCAGGGCAATGCTGGAGAGCTAGCCTCAGTGGTGTGGGTGTGGGAGAGCTGGTGGGCTGACTAACCCAGGTACCACCAGGGCCCCACATCTAGAGCTTTGAACTGGCCCACCCCAACATGTACCTCATCTATGAACTGCTGGAGCAAGTGAAGGGGCCAGTTCTACAGATCCAAAGCTGCAGGATCTCCATGACAAAGGGCAACAACAGGATAACTGGGAAGAGTCTCAGTGAGGATTCAGTATTGACAACTTAGCAGAAGCCAGAAACCTCACACCAGATCAATGACTCATTGCAATGATCATTTGCAAGTAAAGATGTTTGGACAAAAGTTTATACTGTGTGATATACCACAACAGACTGCAGCTTCTAAGGTGAGATTGTTTTTTTTTCTTTAATTTTTAATTTTTTTTGGTTTTCTTTTAGGGGGAGGTTACAAAGTCAGAGGGCAGATATGAAGGTCTGGGGAGATGAGTGGGATTGGGGTTCATTATGTGAAATTCCCAAAATCAATAAGAAGCTAAAAAAAACCTTTATCTATGTATACCTATTTTAACATTTGAAAGTAAAAACTATCAAACACTTCTATATTACTTAAAACATTATCATAGTAAATTTTTTTTCTTTAGTTTTATTTTTTAAATATTTATTTATTACTTCAGGTTACATCTCCATCACAGTGCCCTCTTTTCACCCCTCCCAGTCCTGCCCTCCCACACTCTACCTCTATCATATCCATCCCACTCCTCTGGAGTGGAGTGTCCCTACATAACAGTCCCCCACCCCAGTTCAGCAGTCATGTGAGGGCCAAGAGCCTCCTCATATACTGGGGGCCTACAAGGCAGCACCACTAGGGCAAAGTGTATCATTGACAGGAAAAAAAGTCTATATTCATGTTCCCTTTGGTGCACTGGTTGTAGTATAGTTATCCTGTACTATGGCTAAAATCTGATTATAAGGGAATAGATGCCATGTACAGCATCCTACTGAGTCTGGGTTAGCTCACTCAGGATGAGCTTCTCTAGTTCCATCCATTTGGTTGCAAATTGCATGATTTCATTGTTTCTGATAGCTGAATAGTATTCCATCATGTAGATGTACCACAGTTTTTTTTATCCATTCCTCAGTTGAGGAACATCTGGGTTGTTTCCAGTTTCTAGATATTACAAATAAGGCTGCTATGAACATAGATGAGGAAACTTCCTTGTGATTTGGTGAGGAATCATTTGGATGTATATCCAGAAGTGGCATGGTTGGGTCCTGAGGCAGAGCTATTCCAAGTTTTCTAAGATATCACCAGACTGACCTCCATAGTGGTTGCACAAGCCTGCACTCCCACCAGCAATGGAGGAGAGTTCCCCGTTCTCCACACCCTTACCAGCATGTGCTGTCATTTGAGCTTTTGATCTTAGCCATTCTGACAGGTGTGAGGTGGAATCTCAGAGTTGTCTTGAGTTGCATTTCTCTGATGATTAAGGATGTTGAGCATTTCTTCAAGTGTCTCTCAGCCATTAGGGATTCCTCCTTTGTGAATTCTCTGTTTAGCTCTGTTGCCCATTTTTTGATTGGATCATTTGGTTTCTTGGCATTTAATTTCTTGAATTCTTTGTTAATTTTGGATATTAGCCCTCTTTCAGATGTGAGGTTGATGAGGATTTTTTTCCCAATGTGTAGGTTGCTGTTTTGTTCGAATGACAGTGACTTTTGCCTTACAGAAGATTTTGAGTTTCATGAGGTCCCATTTATTGATTGTTGGTCTTAGGTCCCGAGCTGTTGGTATTCTGTTCAGGAAGTTGTCACATGTGCTGATGAGTTCGAGGCTTTTCCCCACTTTCTCTTCTAATAGATTTAGTGTGTCCTCCCTTATGTTAAGGTCTTTGATCCACTTGGACTTAAGTTTTGTACAAGGTAATAAGTATGGGTCTAATTTCATTCTTTTACAAGTGGACATCTAGTTATACCAGCACCATTTGTTGAAGATGCTGTCCTTTTTCCATTGTACGGTCTTGGCTTCTTTGTCAAAAATTAAGTGACCATAGGTGTGTGGGTTCGTTTTTGGGTTTTCAATTCAATTCCATTGAGCCACTGGTCTATTTATATACCAGTACCATGCTGTTTTTATTACTATTGCTCTGTAGTACAGCTTGAAATCTGGGATGGTAATACCTCCAGATTTTTTTTATTATTGTACAGAATTGATTTAGCTATTCTGGGTTTTTTGTTATTCCATATGAACTTGAGAATTGCTTTTTCCAGGTCTAAAAAAATTGTGGTGATATTTTTGATAGGAATTGCATTGGATATGTTATATTGTTTTGGTGGCCAAGAGGTTTCATTATGACATTTCCATTTAGGTATAAAACATATATTGAAGAATTTACATGTCAAAGAAATCCTCATATAGTCTTAAACACACTGATGTTTGAAAATGAGTAAACATACACATCTGAAGTACACATTTATAATAAAGAAGTTTGGCTATAACAAGATAGTTTTGGATAGATGAGCTTCATTTGTGACATAAAGACTAAAAATGGTCCAAGAAAGTGCTTCTTCTTTTTATGCATTTATTTATTATTGAAAGTTACATCTCAATCACAGCCCCTTTCTTCCTTCCCTCCTGGTCTCACCCTCCCACCCTCTACCCCCTCACCTACTTATCCTACTCCTCCGGTGTGGGGTACCTCCACATATCAGTCCTCCCTCAGTTCATCAGTTACATGAGAGCTAAGAGCTTCCTCTTCCTGTGAGGCCCAACATGGCAGCTCCATTAGGATAAAATATCCCACTAATAGGTAACAAAGTCCATGACTGAGACTGCCCCACCCCTACTTGCTAAGGGATCTGTATGAGGACCAAGTTACCTATCCTGTATATTTGTTTAGGGGGGTCTAGTTCAAGTCTAAGCTTTTTTCTTCTTCTTGGTTAGTGTTTCAGTCCCTGTAACCCTCTAGGGGCCTCTAGGGTTAAGTGCTTCTGTTGATTTTGATGTGTTGATTTTGACCCCTCTGAGTTTCTCTATTCCTCTCCCCTTTCTTATATAGGACTTCCAGAGAACCACCTAATGATTGACTGTGTCTCAGCATCTGTTTTGATCTGCTGCTGGGTGGAATTTCTCATAGGATAGTTATGCTATGTTCCCATTCCTTTGGGTCTGTGGGTTATAGGATAGTTATCCTTTACTATATGATTAACATCCAGTTGTAAGTGAAGACATGCCATGTGTATCTTTCTGGGTCTAGGTAAGCTCATGCAGGATGAGCTTTTCTAGTTCCATCCATTTGGTTGCAAATTGCATGATTTCCTTTTTTTCCCCCAATAGCTGAGTTAGTATTCATTAGGATTTCATTGGGTAAATGTACCAGTTTTTTTTTTTTTTTTAAATCCATTTCTCTGTTGAAGGGCATCTGGGTTGTTTCCAGTTTCTAGCTATTACAAATAAAGCTGCTATGAACATAGTTGAGGAGATGTCCTTGTGGTTTGGTGAGGGATCTTCTGGATGTATGCCCAGGAATGGCATGGTTGGGTCTTGAGGGAGAGCTATTCCAAGTTTTCAAAGGTATCGCCAGACTGATTTCCATAGTGGTTGCACAAGCCTGCACTCCCACCAGCAATGGAGGAGCGTTCTCTTTTCTCCACAACCTCGCCAATATGTGCTGCCATTTGAGTTTTTGATCTTAGACATTCTGACAGGTGTGAGAAACAATCTTAGAGTCATCTTGAGTTGCATTTCTCTTTCTTTAATGTATTTTATTTTTTTCTTTTATTTTTGACATGATAATTACATTATTTAGCCCTTCTTGTTCCTTCATCCCAAATCTCCCACAAATGATTCCCTGCTTGATTTCAAATATGGGACCACTTTGTTCATAAATTGTTATCACCGACATGTGCATATATGTATATATACACTTTCAAATATAGGACCACTTTGTTCATAAATTGTTATCACCGACATGTGCATATATATGTATATACTTAAATACAACCTATTAAGTCTGTAATTTTATTTGTATATATGTTTTAAGAGATGATCATTTGTTATTGAATATCCAGTTGGTGTGGTCTTCCTTGAAAGAGACTGCTTCTCTCAGTCTCAGTATTCCGTACTGGCCTATAATTCTTTGTGTGCAGTTTAGATCCCATAGGCTATACCACATCTAATTTATCATGTGTATTGCTGTAGTCCTTAATCACCTCATGTTTAGACAGTCATGTTGGTGGGAGTTTATAAGAGTAACTTCTGAAATTAAGAGGAACATAATCTCACAACAAACTCCCTGGTCCTCTGGCTATTACTGGCTCTTTCTGTTCTCTCTTTCACAGTGTTCCTAAGCCTTAGGTATACAATTGCTTCACAGTTGTACACATTGAGACTGAGCACCACAACTCTGTGTTTTGGTTGCTTGTGGTTTTCTGTGATGGTCCCTATCAGTTTCATAGAAAACTTAGAAGTTTCTTTCATGAGGGGTAAGGATTATAGTTATCTGTGGATGTAAGGGTATATGATGAGCATTTCTGAGATTTTTCCAAGCAGAAGATGGAATATAAATATTCATAAACAGAAACGTTGGGCATATTTTGGAAGGGATCCTGATATAGACAGTACTTTAAAGCAAGCTGTACATTTTTCTTAATGTAAACTTAGGTTGGGTTGTAAATTAGTATTTTTATTTAACATATATTTACTAATATTTAGCAAACCCTATAAAACTCCTATATCTTTTAACCTATAAAGACTAATACCTAATATCTAATACCTATAAACTATAACCTAATACCTATAAACACATCATATCAAAGAATACCTAATCAATCCTATTTTAACCCTCTTGAAAGGATGTTCAGATTCTCAACTGCAGGACTGTGCAGGCTCCTTGGTCAGCCTTCTATCTGGAGGCACACTTCAAGTGTTCCCTGTCTGCCTCTTGCAGTGACAACAAAATTATCTTCAGCTTGGCTCAGCTTCCTCCAGGCCTACTATTGCACTGCCCAGCAGTTTGTGCGTCCAAGTGGCCTCACCACTCAGTCCGCATCGACTTCCTCAGTCAGCTGAGAAGGTCACTTCCGCAGTCTCCTCAGCCCATGAGTTCTTTTTTGTCTTGTCTTTTACTTTAAAGCCTTGTACAGTCTCAGGTGATCGCAGCCACCCTATTTCCTGTTTTTGAGGTCCTCTTTATGTCCTCCCATCTCACCTGCCTCCTTGCACTTTGCTCACTTGCCCAGCACTCTCAGGCCTCTGTACAGACAGCTTTAGTGTCTGGTTTTCACAAACTTTCTTCCAGAAGGTTCTACATCACCCCTTTTCCGTCAGCCTTCTTGGGCTGGCTTGGGGCAAGAGTCTTTTTCTCAGACTCTGTTTTTCAGTTTTCTTGGCAATTTTCAGTTTACTTCCCTGGGCTTCTGACCACTGATTGGCCTCAGGGCTATTGCAGTCTAAAGGTTGGCAGATGGTACACCTTGCTTCACACTTCTCCAGGGCATGCTTCTGTCTCCTCCGAACATCTGAGCCAAGAGAGCCTCACATGGATCTCCCTGGCTTATATAAGGTATGGTCTTTCGAGGTGTTCCAAGGACTCTTTTTTTTTTCTTTTCTTTTAAAAAAATTTTAAAATTTTTATTATTATTATTATTTCTTCAAGTTACATCTCAATCACAATCCCCTCCCTATTCCCGCCTCCAGTCCCACCTTCCCACCCTCTTCCCCCTCAACCCCATCTGCTTTCTTTTATTTTATTTTTTTTAAGCTTAAGGTATATCTTTTTCCTCCCAACAGCTCCCCCCTTTCAGTCCAACAAATGGATCTTTCTCTTATAACAACAAAAACAATGGAAAATAACAAAAATAATTAGGGCACAATTATGAGAGTTATAAGGCTTAGCATGCTTTCCCAATGTCCAGTCCATATGTATTTGGCACCTGACTTTAACATTCTACTATCTAACCATCTCCATGAGTTTAAAGTTCTATATCCAACTCAGCTTCCATCCTAACTTGTATTACAATTTTAAAAACATCTTCTTAGATCCAGAACACCTTCTTAATTCCTAAACAACTCAAAATTTAACTATGGGTCTATAGCTATCTAGTCTTCAACCACCTCAGAGACCTGAGAGGGATAAATATATCTGATTATACAGGAAGTGCAGGGCCAGCAGCTTCCAAAACTAAGAAATGACAAACAACTGGCTGCATGGACAGTTCCCAATTTCTCTCCATACATTACAGCATCAATCTTCAGCCATTTGGCTCTGGTTCTCTAACAGACATTAATTGTAAAGCAAGAATTATGAAGGATTTAGATACCATGTCTTGGCAGAGCTAGGTTGTCGACTTACCTGCTTCCAAGTTTTTTCCTTTTTGGACAGCATTCTATCTACAGTTGAAGCAAGGGATTTTTCTTGCCAAGTGACAAGCTTGCCACTAATTCAACCATCTCCAATTGGAGAATCTTCAATGTTCATCATCTACTTGGAGTAGAATAGGGAGTACTGTCAGGAGCTGACATGTCTCGATATAAAAAAAAAAATCTTGAGTTAAGAGAACATCTTTGAATGACATATTCTACAGATCTCTTGAGGTTTTTGAAGACTACCTATCTATTTCCTTATATTTGGATAAGCAAATGTTGCTTTTCTCTTAGCAACTTGATTTCTGATTAACTTAGAAAATAACTGTGATAGACTACCCTAGTACCTAAAAAAAAATGACATGCTTGAATGACTATTAGTTTGCATTTCTTAATTATCCTAAACAGTTTATGACAGTTGCTAACAAAAGGTTAAAACTTCATTTTTAATCATTACCTTGGTAAAATACGTTAAAACGAGTTAACCTTAATTTTGTATCAATATATAAAGATCAATGCAGATGTAGCCAAATATAATCTTAATTTTGTATCAATATACAAAGATCAATAGTGATGTGGCAATATATAATCTTAATTTTGTAATATACAAAGATACAAGAATATATTCAATAATCTGTCCCTTTTTCTTTATCATTTCTATATTATGTCTATATCCCATTTTTCTCGTCTGTTCACCCCTACATAGGAGAGAAAGAAGGATACAGAAAATAAAAAGAGGGAAATCCCTGGGTCAAACGTCAAAAACCTATTTAATAAGACCATTTAACAACATGTAATCTCTTCCCCTAAATAACAAATATCTATAATCAAATGACCAAAGGCGGGGGGAGGGGGAAATCACCCACCCCGCCTTCCAAAGATGGGACATGGCTCTCTTAAAATTACTTCCTGCTGGTTTGGGATGTAGTAAACCTGCTTGGGGCCCAAATAAGAATGGAAAATGGTTAAGTATGCTAATAAAATCATTTGATGTTTAGTCCTTTTATGCTCAGTTATTTAAATGTCCTAACAAGTTTTTAGACAGAAGATGAACTTCGGGGCTTTACTGAAGTTTTGGCTGGAACATTCTGTGGGGCTGAACAATCTTAGAGGTTTTTGAGTTGTTGTGGTTGTAGATATTGGAGGAAATACCTATTGAGGAAGTCTGTGAAGCTGGATCATCTGGGCTACTTGTCTTTGGTGTCTGATCTGTTTTCTTCTGAGGTTTCAGATGTCTAGTTGTCCCTGTATTCCTCAGATGGATGCTTTAAATCTCCTGGAAAAATATGAACACAGCCCTGCCCTAATCCTAGCTCTAGGACAGTACTTATTTTTTTTGGGAGGGAGGTAATATTTTTCCTGGAGCAAATTGGGTTTTTTTGACAATATAAAAAGTATTGTCTTTCAATTGAGGTTTAAAAAGAAATTATTTTGATATTTTGGAACTAAACAAACCTTTAAGTGTATATATTTTGAGGTCTCAAAGGAAAATTCACTTTAAATTTCAGCATGCCTTTTTTGAGTAGCTTTTAAACTTAAATCCTTCCAACTCCTATGTGTCTGTCTCTGCATTCTAAGTATTGGGATCAAAGGCATGTGCCTCCCAACTGATGTGATTAAAGATGTGCACCACCACCCCTGGATCTAAGTTTTTCTCTATTCGGAGCTTGCTTTGTGTCAGGCTGGCCTTGAACTCAGAGATCTGCAGGTTTCTTTCTCCAATGTGTTGGGATTAAGGGTGTATTCCTCTGAAGTGATGGGATTAACGGTGTGCACCGTTACCACCCTGTTCCTTGTAACTCTAGAATTTACAAGACAACTAACTCTATAGTGATCCTCCTGTCTTTGCTGGAGTTAAAGGCATGGGCTAACACCACCCTTTTCAAATGTTTTACCTTAGCTCCAAATTACTTCAACTCTTAGGGGTGAGTTGCATTTCTCTTATAGTTAAGGATGTTGAGCATTTCAAGTGTCTTTCAGCCATTAGAGAATCCTCTTTTGTGAAGTTTGATTTAGCTCTGTACCCCATTTTTTGATTGATTATTTGGTTTGTTGGTATTTAATTTCTTGAGTTCTTTATAAATTTTAGATATTAGCCCTCTGTTGGATGTGGGGTTGGTAAAGATCTTTTCACAATCTGCAGGTTGCTATTTTGGTATTTACATCTATCTCTGTGTGTATATGAATGAGTATGTGTACATGAGTGTAGGTACTCTTGGAGACCAGAAGAGGGCAGATGTCCATGTACAGTACTTGTATGCTTGCACTTCTTGAAGCTTTGTATAGGGCTGTGGTTCTAGCACTCTTGTGTTAGCTACTGTCTGGCAATTGTATGCAAGAATACTTCTTACATAACATCCCATGTTTGTTTATTGTGATTAGGTTGATAAGAGTGATTGACTCTATGTTGATTTTGCTGATATCTGCAGTTCCCAAGACAAAGCAAAGTCACGGATTTTGAAGAAGTCCATGCCATTTAGAGTTTCTATATTTACAATGTGAACAATAAAACTCCATGTGTTTGCTAATTTAATGGCATTTTAAAGTTATTTGAGGTTTAAATGGAATGATAAAATATACCAGATAGCCAAAGTTTATGGCATATAGATAAAATAATATACAAAACTCAGTTTCTTTAAGTCCTATATTATGTTAGGAGAGAAAAGATTGACTGAACAAGTTGAACATAAAACTTATAAATTAGACAATTTAAAATAAAACATACAAAAAATAGTAGGACAATTAATTAAAAATAAGATTAAGGTATCTTGGTCAGCAGAAGCATAGAGTGTTTTTTGAGAAAATGAGGTAGACACACACCCCTGGCAACAATGGAAAAATAAAGAGACAAAGCCCCAAAAGTCAATTTTAACATGAATGAAATTTGCAAAGAGAATTCAGAACAGAAATAAAATGGAAGATTCGAAGAAGGGGCTTGGAAGTATGGCTCAGAGAGTCAGAACTTTCAGTGTTCTTACAGATAGTATGAGTTCATAGCTATGTGTAACTTCATCTGGGTGCTCACAACTACTTGTAACTTCAGCTCCCAGGGATCTGATGACCTCTCAGGACTCTGTAAGTACTGGCAAGTGCACAAGTGCTTGCATGCCCTTGCATGGGTAGACACACACACACTTACATACATTCATATGTTAAACATGTTTTAAAAGGTGAGAAAGTTTTAAAATATGCAAAATTTAAATATGTAATTTAAATTTTAATAAAATATGCAATTTAATAAAATAAGCAATTTAAATGTAAATGCTTATGTGATAAAGCTTTTTTATGAGATTAAGGAAGTGCTAGGCACAAGCTGGGAAGCAGTGGTTCTCTTTGGAAAGAATGGAGAATCAGAAGCTTCACTGCAGCTTTGAGCCCTGAATTACATCTACTCTTAAGCTGGGTGCAGGATGCTAAGGGTTGAAGTTGCAAGTAGAAGCAACAAAGAATCCTGGAGGTGGAAAATCAAGGGAAGAGAACAGGAACTACAGACATGATTATCAAAAATAGGATACAGGAGATGGAATACAGAATCTCAGTCATGGAAGATTAGGTTGAAGAAATCAGTACATCAACCAAAGAGAATGAGAAATCTAAAAAAGTTCTTACCCATAACATCCAAGAAATCAAGGACTCAACGATTAGATGGAACCTAAGAATTACAGGCATAGAGGAAAGAGAAGACTCCCAACTCCAAGGTCCAGGAAACATCTTCAACAAAATCATAGAAGAAAACTTCCCAAACCTCAAGAAAGAGATACCAATAAAATTCAAGGAGGCATACAGAACACCAAACAGATTAGATCAGAAAAGAAACTTCTCTTGCCACATAAAAATTGAAACTCCAAATGTACAGAACAAAGAAAGAATATTAAAAGCTGTAAGAGAAAAGGGTCAAGTAGCATATAATAGCAGACCCATCAGAATTACACCTGACACCTCAGAAATGTTAAAAGCCAGAAGGGCCTGGACAGATATCATACAAGCCCTAAGAGAACATAGATGCCCAGCCAGACTACTATACCCAGCAAAACTCTCTATCAACATAGATGGAGAAAACAATATATTCCATGACAAAATCAAATTTAAACAGTATCTACCCACAAATCGAGCTCTAGAGAAGATCTTAGAAGTAAAATTCCAACCCAGAGAAGATAACTACACCCAAGAAAACAGAAGAAGCAAAAAACTCCACTGAGGCTAAACCAAAAGAAACACTCAACCACCCCTATACCAAAATAATAGGAAATAACAACCTTTGGCCATTAATATATCCATCAAAATCAATGGACTCAACTCCCCAATAAAAAGGCACAGACTTACAGAATAGATCTGTAAACAAGACCCATCATTTTGCTGCATATAAGAAACATATCTCACTAACAAAGATAGATGCTACCTCAGAGTAGCTGGGAAAAGACTTTCCAATCAAATGGACCCAGGAAGCAAGCTAGAGTAGCCATCTTAATATCAAATAGACTTTCAACTGAAGTTAATCAAAAAAGATAGAGAAGGGCACTACATACTTGTTAAAGGAATTATTCATCAAGATGATATCTCAATATTGAATATCTATGTCCCAAATATAAGGTCACCTACATTTGTAAAAGAAATTCTTCTGAAGCTTAAACCACACATCAATCGCCACACATTAATAGTGGGAGACTTCAACACCCCACTCACGATAATGGACAGGTCATCAAGACAGAAAGGAGAGAAATAATGAGTCTAACAGAGGTCATGAACCAAATGGACCTAACAGATATCTACAGAACATTTTACCCAAACACAAAAGAATACACCTTCTCCTCAGCACTGCATGGAACCTTCTCCAAAATCGACCATATAGTCAGACATAAAGCAAGCCTCAACAGATACAAGAAAATTGAAATAACTTCTTGTATCTTATCAGACCACCATGGGATAAAGCTGGACTTCAACAACAACAGAAATAACAGAAAGCCTACACACTCATGGAAACTGAACAACTCTCTACTGGATGACTACTTGGTCAGGGAAGAAATAAATAAGGAAATCAAAGACTTCTTAAAATCCAAGGAAAATGAAGGCACAACATACACAAACCTATGGGACACAATGAAAGCAGTACTACAAGGAAAGTTCATAGCACTAAGTGCCTTCAAAAAGACAATAGTGACAACTCATATTAGTGAATTAACAGCAGAACTGGAAGAACTGGACAAAAAGAGAAGCAAACAGTCCTAAGAGGAGCAGAAGGTGGGAAATCATCAAACTTAGGGCTGAAATCAAGAACTTGGGAACAAAAAGAACAATAGAAAGAATCAATGAAACCAAGAGTTGGTTCTTTGAGAAAATCAACAAAATAGACAAACCCTTAGACAAATTAACTAAAAGGCAGAGGGAAAACCCAAATCAACAAAATCAGAAATGAAAAGAGAGAAATACTGTAAAAAAATATGGCTAATAAGTTATTTAACCAGTATTTATATGATATTTAATTGATTTGGTGGCTGTTAATCTTTAAGCAACCATTATAAATGAGCACACAGACACCACATGGATTTTTATAAGCCTTGGCCTGAATTGTGCAATCCTAGCCCATCTAAGCTAGCTCGTAATTCTATTACCCAAATATGATCCCATATATACATATGTTTCCTTGGACTGCCATCTCCATGATATGCCAATGTTCCTGGCCATGTAGCATGAGGTTCTTTTTTCTAACCCATGGCATGTGTCTTCTTCTTCCTGCTCCTGGCTGGAATGAATTAATTCTCTGTCTAACGCACAGGCTTCCTGTTCTAATCTCAGGAAGTCCCACCTTTCTCTGTCTTTGCCCAATCTCAGGCCTGAGCATTTTATTTAACCAATCAGAGTCAATATAAGTTACAGACAGCTAATGGGACCAATTAATTAACATTTAGAATGCTTAACACTACCTCAACAAAATACTAACAGACATTTAGGAAATCCAGAGGATCTTTAGGTCCAACTTTAAAAATCTGTACTCCACCAAATTTGAAAACCTAAACGAAATGGACAATTTTCTTGATAGATTCCAACTACCACTGTTAAATCAAGATCAGGTTAACAGATTAAACAGCCCTATAACCCCCAAGGAAATAGAAACAGTCATTAAAAATCTCCCAACCAAAAGAGCCCAGGATCAGATGGTTTCAGCACAGAATTCTACCAGACATCCAAAGAAGAGCTAATACCACTACTCTTCAAACTCTTCCACAAGTAAAATCAGAAGGAACACTGCCAAGCTCATTCTATAAGGCCATAGTCACCCTGATCCCTAAATCACACAAAGACCCAACAAAGAAATAGAATTTCAGACCAATTTCTGCCATGAACATAGATGCAAAAATCCTTAATAAAATACTGGCAAACTGAATCCAAGAACACATCAAAAGTATCACACGCCATGATCAAGTAGGCTTCATCTCAGGAATGCAAGGTTGGTCCAACCTACGAAAATCCATCAATGTAATTCACCATACAAACAAGCTGAAAGAAAAAAAAAACACATGATGATCTTGCTAGGTGATGAAAAAGCATATGACAAAATCCAACAACCCGTCATGCTAAAAGTCCTGGAGAGGACAGGCATAAAAGGACCATACCTAGAAATAATAAAGGCAATAATATACAGCAAGCCAGTAGCTAACATCAAATTAAATGGAGAGAAACTTGAAGCATTTCTTCTAAACTCAGGGACAAGACAAGGATGTCCACTTTCACCATCACCATATCTCTTCAACCTAGTAGTTGAAGTTCTTCCTAGAGCTATAAGACAGCTAATGGAGATCAAGGGGATACAAACTGGAAAGGAAGAAGTCAAATTATCCCTGTTTAAAGACAATATGACTGTATACATAAGCAACCGCAAAAATTCCACCAGAGAATTCTTACAGCTAATAAACACCTTCAGCAAGGTGGCTGGATACAAAATTAATCAAAAAAAAAAAAAAATCAGAAGCCCTTCTTTATACAACAAACAAATGGGCTGAGAAAGAAATTAGGGAAACAACACCCTTACGATAGCCACAAATAATGTAAAATACCTGGGGGTAACTCTAACCAAGCAAGTAAAGGACCAGTAAAACAAGAACTTCAAGCCCTTGAAGAAAGAAATTGAAGAGGCCTTTAGAAGATGGAAAGATCTCCCATGCTCATGGATAGGTAGGATCAACATAATAACAATGGCCATCCTACCAAAAGCAATATATAGATTCAATGCAATTCCTATCAAAATACCAACACAATTGTTTATAGACCTGGAAAGAGCTATTCTCAATTTCATATGGAACAACAACAACAACAAAAAAAAAAAACTAGAATAGCTAAATCAATCCTGTACAATAAAAACATCTGGAGGTATCACCATCCCAGATTTCAAGCTGTACTACAGAGCAATAGTAGTAAAAACAGCATGGTATTGATATAGAAACAGACCAGTAGATCAATGGAATCGAATTGAAGACCCAGAAATGGACCCACACACCTATGACCACCTAATTTTTGACAAAGAAGCCAACACTGCACAATGGAAAAAGGACAGCATCTTCAACAAATGGTGCTGGTCCAACTGGATGTCCACTTGTAAAAGAATGAAATTAGACCCATACTTATCACCTTGTACAAAACTTAAGTCCAAGTGGATCAAAGACCTTAACATAA
>CAJQZJ010016855.1:2430957-2464822 GCA_907164525.1 Lophiomys imhausi | reverse complement strand
TTTGTATTGTATTTATAGTTATAAGAAAAAGAACCATTTTTTGGACTGAAAGGGAGAGCTGTTGGGGGGGGAAGAAATACCTTAAACTAAAAAAAAAGAAGGGAAGAGGATGGGGGGTTGAGGGTGGAAGGGTGGGACTGGAGGGGGAGTAGGGAGGGGATTGTGATTGAGATGTAACTTGAAGAAATAAAAAATAAATTATTAAAAAAATGAGTTCTATTATATTCCCTAATCCTCCTCCTGGATCAGAGAGTTACTATTACTATTATTATTATTATTATTATTATTATTATTATTACATTTCATTTTTCTGGTTGGTAAGACAATAAAGCTATGACTAGCAAATGAACTTAATTGTGAAAAGACTCAGTTTATTAAAAAAAATTAACAAATGATGGCTTCTTGGGACCATGTTGGAAGGTTTATCCTGAGGTTGATCTGTACTGTTGTTGTTTTCTTTCTTTTTTTCTTTCCTTTTTTAGTTTACTTGGATTATTCTGTCTTGGTACTGTCTCTGTGTCTTCTAATGGTAACTGTTACAAAATTTTCAACTAATATCATCTGTCAGTCTCATCTTCAACACTACCATGGCCATTTTCACAAATCATTACCCTATTTCCCATATTCCAGCTATTCATGTCCACCTCTAGCTCCACCTTCTTCAATCCAAACTACTGCCATCTCTCATCGAAGTTATAGCTATACCTTCCAGAGTTTCTATTATCATGTTCCCTTCCATTCCTCTTACTTGGTTAGTTTTAAAAATAAACTATAGCAATTAATTTGTAAAAAGTGTACTGCTGTAGCTTTTATTTCTGGGAGAACTGAAGGATAGAGGTTTTTTCTATATAGCCATGAGGGACTCATCTTCTATCCTGGGTACAAGGCTTCTGGTATGTCTGATTTAAAGTTTAAAGTCACATACACTCCTGCCTGTAACTCACCAATTGCTGTGTAAATTAGCCTAACAAATGCATGGATTCCGTGGAGTGAACTTTCATGGAATCCAATTTTGGTTTGTTATTGGGACTATAGAAGGAGAAGGAAGATGTTGCTTAGATTTCCTCCAACCCAGGAAGAAAATTCTCATAACACAAACCAATAGGTCCCCAAGGAACTCAATCTACCAGTAAAGAAAACTCAATTAGACAATCATACACTCAAAAAGTCAACAAATACTAATAATATAATGACAAGGTGTGTGGTGCTAATTAAATACATCAGCAGGAAGGTAGGGTTAGCATAGAAAAAGTCTACAGCAAAAGAGAAAATGTCAAGTCTGAAGAAATGAAGAGGTAGACAGGCAGGAAAATGGCATGGTGGAGATGCAGAGAGTGAATGGATTGTGTAGCATTCTTTGTGCCAGGTGGGGCAGGGGTTTTACTCCTTTACATTGAGAATGAATTGAAAAAGATCAGAGTGTGTAAGAGGAAAAAGTCCTGCCATTGAGCAGGAACAAAGCCTGCTGCTAAACAGCGTAAGAATGGCCATGCTTCTGTATGCAACTGTCCTGAGAGATCTGTCCTGAGCTGCCTGGAGATTGATGATGCCACACCAGGTAATGAGACATGGGCCAATGAGGAAGGGCAGAGCAGCAGAAGCCTGCAGTTCAGGAGCCAAAGGGACTCTGGGTGGAGGTTCTAGAGTGAGCACCCTCTTCTTGAAGTAAATGGGGTTGCTTTTGCCACTTACTGGACCCCCCCGCCCCAGAATCTGGGTCATCGACTCTGTGCCAGCTCATGTCCACTCTCAGCAATCCTGGCAACAAGAGTGGACATGGGATACCATTAGGATGCTGCTACTGAGTTCCAGAACATGGTGTCTCCTTCCAGCATGGACAATGGAAATGAAAGGAAGGTGGATGGGTTCAGAAGACACAGGAGCATCAAAACAGACACAACTTTGGGGGGGTAGTTTGGATGTAGGGGTAACAAGAAAACAGTCATTGATGGATCCTAGGCTTAGGATTTACTGCTAAGGGAAGCTTAGAATGATTCCAGACAGATGTTTTGGCATTCAGATTTGGGAATGCTGACATTTAAGTGTCACAAATTGAAAGCCATGAATTAACTTTTTCTCACAGTAAACCTAAAGACCACCATATTGCTTGGAACATAACTGACATAAAGGCCTTGAATTCTTGCCTTCCAAGTGAATTTACTGAAGAACGTTATGCAGTCGGTAGAAGCAACCCCTATTTTGGCTTTGGAAATTGCTTCCTTTCTGAATTACAAGTTAACCTCTGCTTTGTCTCTTTCCTTTTCCATTCAAGCATAAACTCAGTCTGCCACTGAAAATAAGGGTCCAAACAAATGCCGGCTCCTTTTGCTAGACATCACTCTATCTAGTGTGTTTTCCCTCTTAATTTTTTTTCACCAGTATGAAATTCCAAAATATTTGCTTCCTGGCAGCTAAAAGTATTGCTCTAATACTTCTGGGGAAATCCCTGCATGTGAAAAATCCCTCCTGACACCCAAGGGCACTTCAAGGGCACTTCTTATGTTCCTTCAAAATTCCCAAAGCTTCTTTGACCAAAATTTGCCCTTGATATGTAAAAATTTCAGTCTTCTAGTTGTATAGTAACATTAAATTCACACGAAGTCATCTTTATCTATAGTGTATAGTAGCAAGCTAAGTAGGTCAGATTCTTGACAAAAATCGTCCTATTTTTTTTAAACAGGTAAATAGTGTTTATTGGACTCAAAAAAAAAAACAACATAACGGGATTTTTTTTTTTTAAAAAACCAAGCATATAAATGGCTACATGGATATAACGCTACAATTGAAGTAAGCAAGGAAACAAGGGATTGGGGAGATGTCTCAGTTGCCAATAAAGACCTGGGTTCCTATTTCCTAAACATACATTTTCCTCGGTTTCTCACTAAACAACCACTGCCATATATAAAGCATGTACTCTGCTCCTGCCTTACTCTTAGCACTTGTGATTATTTATCTAATCTTCACAAGCCTACGATGTTGTCACAGAACCCTGGTTATGGGTGGTGAGGAAATGCAGTCAGGACAGGCACATGTTCAGGAAGGTTAGGGTCCCATGGTCTGTGAAACTCTGATAGAGAAACTCCAACTACTACAGCAACAGGGAACCCCAGCAGATTTATAATGTACAGCACAGAGCTAGCTAGTCTTCCATAGGTGGTCTCCATAGTAAGCACTCTCAGGTTGTAAACATCTAGGGAGAGGAAGCCCAAATGGTAGCTTTTGTAAACACTTACACCTGCACCAGAGAAAGGCTTTACAAATTTGCCATGGGTCCAATTCCTTGGACCTTGACAAGGTTGTGCCCATGCTAATGATACAGATTTCCTTAGGACTTCATTCGTTTTTTGTAACCGAACTTTTAAATTATTAACACTTATTTATTTATTACTATATTCACTTATAACAAACACCAAAAATGTCTTAACTATTAATCCTATAAGTTCCTACAACCCCTTTAACCTATCCACTAAACCTATTGATAATTATTTTTCTAACCTTTTAGAATGATACAGTCTCTGAGGCAGGTCCTCAGTCGTCAGGAACACAGTCTTTGTTGTAGATTCTTTAACGCACTTAGCAGTCCTTTTTCTGGATCTCTCAGATGCAGGTTCGTCAGGGTAAGTTGGTTATTGCAGTCTCATCTTAAATAAGGCTTCATGCTTTCTTCTCTGTGGGAGACCCCAGCCCCTTCGCATCAGCCACTCTGCCTCAGAGTCCTTAAAGCCAGGCACAGTTTCCTATAGGCCACTGTTCGGACAGATCAAACCCCTCTAGGCAAAAGCTGAGCCACAGGGTTTAGTCCTTGGCCTTTTGGTGTCTTGCTCAGGCTTTCTTTGCTCACCAGCTTCTTTCTGCCTCAGGGAGAGCTGGCCATCAAATGATGGCCAGCACTTTTTTTCAGCAGGACTCTCAGAGCTCTCTAGCATCAGGAGCCTCTTCTCCTGGGGCTCCATGCACTGTCCTTAAATAGGAGGAACTCTGTTTCAACTTAATTTGGGCTCCGCCCACTTAGCAGCTGAAAACAATGTCAAGCCAGATACTTTGTTTCTTTAAGTCCATTAAGTCTTTCCAGTTTTTCTGACAACCTTGTTTTTCAGTCCATTGAGTATTACCTATTTTTCCTGACTTCAACCTTGTTTTTCAGTCTATTAATTCTCCTGTTTGTTTCCTGTTTTTAGTCCACATGCTGATAATGATCTTCATGCCCCAAATTAAGAGACAGTATCAGAAACCCCTATATATTTTCTAAATCTAATTTAATTTATCTAACTCCCTACAGTTTTTGGACATCCACTCAGGTCCTCCTCAGCTCCCCATGGGTGGCTGCTGTTTTCTTTTCACAGACAGTAAAATTGAGGCATGAACAGGTAACCTGCCTAGTGTTTGCCTGGATAGAGTGTGGCACAGCTGGTTTTCACACTTGTAATCTGTCTTCAGAGTTCTTACTATCAAATGACCTGCCATGGTGTTTCTCCCTAGCTTTCTCTCATAGTTTGTAAAGTAGTTTTCTAATTTTTAAAAAATTTTTGCCTTAAGTGAAAAAAATCATTTAATATTTTAATATACATTTTAAGTGTTAGTGAAATATAATTCATACAATCAGTGTATCATTCTGGAAAACTATATAAAATCACATACCATAGAACTAAGATAAATACACATACTTTGAATAATCTATAATTCTGAAACAGGCCAGTAGATCAATGGAATCGATTTGAAGACCTAGAAATGGACCCACACACCTATGACCACCTAATTTTTGACAAAGAAGCCAACACTGCACAATGGAAAAAGGACACCATCTTCAACAAATGGTGCTGGTCCAACTGGATGTCCACTTGTAAAAGAATGAAGTTAGACCCATACTTATCACCTTGTACAAAACTTAAGCCCAAGTGGATCAAAGACCTTAACATAAGCCCGGTCACACTAAATCTACTAGAAGAGAAAGTGGAAAAACCCTCGAAATCATTGGCACAGGTGACAACTTCCTGAACAGAACACCAACAGCTCAGGACCTGAGATCAACAATCAATAAATGGGACCTCATGAAACTGAAAAGCTTCTGTAAGGCAAAAGACACTGTCATTCGAACAAAATGGCAGCCTACAGATTGAGAAAAAAATCTTCACCAACCCTACATCTGACAGAGGGCTAATATCCAAAATTTACAAAGAAATTAAATGACAAGAAACCAAATAATCGAATTAAAAAATGGGGGAAAGAGCTAAATAGAGAATTCACAAAGGAGGAATCCCTAAGGGCTGAGAGACACTTGAAGAAATATTCAACATCCTTAATCATCAGAGAAATGCAACTCAAGACAACTCTGAGATTCCACCTCACACCTGTCAGAATGGCTAAGATCAAAAGCTCAAATGACAGCACATGCTGGCGAGGGTGTGGAGAAAGGGGAACCCTCTTCCATTGCTGGTGGGAGTGCAGGATTGTGCAACCACTATGGAGGTCAGTCTGGTGATATCTTAGAAAACTTTCTTTGTCTCAGGACCCAGCCATACCACTTCTGGGTATACATCCAAATGTCTCCACACCGAATCACGAGGAAGTTTCCTCATCTATGTTCATAGCAGCTTTGTTTGTAATAGCTAGAAACTGGAAACAACCCAGATGTCCCTCAACCGAAGATTGGATTAAAAAACTATGGTACATCTACACAATGGAATACTACTCAGCTATCAGAAACAAGGAAATCATGCAATTTGCAACCAAATGGATGGAACTAGAGAAGCTCATCCTGAGTGAGCTAACCCAGACCCAGAAGGATGCACATGGCATCTATTCACTTATAGTCGGATTTTAGCCATATAGTACAGGATATCTATACTACAACCAATGCACCAAAGGGAACATGGACATAGATTTCCAATTTTTATGGCTTATCTACTTTACAATCTTTAACACAAACCATTTGAACACAAATAAAGCTTAAACATTTTGATCCTGGGACAGAAGTACAGTTTTGACCCATATTCCTACCCTGACCTCTGTGCTGCCCAGCATCTCATCAACCGGCCTTCCATATGTTCTTGTTCCCATATCTGTGATGAATGCTGCCCCTCCTTCTCCATTTGGGACTCAACTGCTAGAGTTATTTTTATAGAATTGTGTTTATTTCACAGTTTCTCTCTTAACCCAGCTAGCATCCAAATACTTAACTTTATAAAATAAAGATTTACAACACAATCTGGAGCAGTTTTAAACTGTTCTTAACCCTCTCTGCTAGTCTGACTCCTTTTGGCCAGTATCTCTGAGATGCTGTCAGTTTAGTTCTCTCCTTCCTCAAGCTGAATCTTCCTCATGTCTCCTGGACCTCTGTCTGTGGCTTCAGCCTCACCTTTCTCTGTAACTCCTCCTCCCCTGAAGGACAGGAAGTCTACCGTTATTCTCTCTGTTGGTCACTAATTGGGTGTAAATTGCTTTATTGGCACATCAGGAGATAATTTGGGAGCAGTGTTTACACAACATTGAGACAGGAGATTCTCAGAACAAGGATTGCAACCAGATATGGGGGTACAGAAATCATGAATTACATAATAACCTTATGCCTACAACCCTCCTTGTCCTTCAGAGCCTGTGTCAAATGTCTCCTTCACAAAGCTGTTGTTCTTTGCCAGTTCTTCTTGGGATACTCAGAACTTTCCATTTTCCTTAGTATTTGTCAGAGTTAAAAAAAAACCACTTCTTCTGTAGGATCATACTTGTATAATATGAGAGTTGAGATGGATATTATCAGCAATCCCACCATATCTCATTCAGAAAAAACAAAATAAACAAATGGAAACTACAATGAAGTAATTATTTGAAGGAAAGCCAATGAAATTTACAATGTGATATAAACCACTACATCTATCTAGTTCCAAAACAAGTCATGACTCAAAAGAAAATTGAGTATTTACTTTTTGGAATTGAAATAAGCCATTTCATTGCATATTATTCCTTCCTCAGTCCTTATGAACCACCAGCTTGAATTGCCTTTAAATTTGTTGACTCAGTCATGCCACACAAATGGACTCCCACATGTAGACTTGTGTGCCTGGCTCCTTTCACTTAACACAGTGCTTTGGAAAATCACTGATGCTGTTACCATGTGTCAGCATATCATTCCTTTTCATGAATGAATTATATCCTACTGTGCCTACATATATCACACTTTGTTTATCCATCAACCTACTCATAGACCTTTGGGTAAGTTCCACTTATTAGTTTTTGCAAATTGTGCTCCCTGTAGTTTGGAGCTTCTCTGCTCTGCTCTTTTCTTCATCTCTAACTACAGCTGCTGTATGAATGGGTTACCACTAGATGATAAGTCACAGGTGTCCAAAACCACAGATGGCCAAAGCAGATAGATAGAGTGTCTCTGTTTGAAGCTTGGGGTGCAGCAATTGTCCCTGACATGGTGCACCAGGCCCTTCCAGAGTTCTCCATAGGCCCCCTTTTAAGACCTGAGGAGTAGTCAATCTCTCCTGTGTTACCAGTAAAGAGACTGAAGCCTGCATCTTGCACTAAAACCAAATAGCTCATGAGTGTCACAATGTGCCCTCCCCTCAGTGCAGTCAAGTGACAAGAACATGATATAACAAGAACTAGACAAACTGGGATTAGATGACACATTTTCAGAAAATATAATTTGTGATATATATCAAAGATCTTGGCTCAGGAAGACTTACAGAAAACCCAAGACCCAAAACCTGAACTCCTAAACAAAATCACAGACTTACTTCTTTTATCAAAGAACTAAGACATCTCATAACTGTAACAAAAGTACAACACTTTGCCTCACATTAGTAAAGTTTAGAATGCTCAGTTCAAGCAAATACCTGAGGGTAGAGCTTGGGAGTAGAGTGTGAAAGTCTCTTTTGGTGATCCTAAGGGACTCACGGAGCCGAGAAACTTTGGGCTTGGTGGTTGCTGCAGGTGCATCATTCTGACTGGACAACTGTATCCACTTGTCCTTCCCAAAAAGTCCTAGCATACACATGGACCTTCTGGGCTATTTAAAGTCATGCTGACTCCATTCTTCTCTGAATAAACAAGAGGTTCATGAGTTCTAATCATCTTCCTTTTTGTTTATTAAATGTATTCCTTGGCATCTTTGTACATATTAACAATGCATTCTGATCCTATACTTTAATTATAATTTTTAATTTAAAAAGTAATTGCATCACTTCCTCCCAATTTCCTTCCTCTAACCCCTCTTGTTCCTGCCATGTTCCTTCTTGCTATCCTTTCATATTCTTTTTCAGCTTTCTCCCCTTTTTTGAATCTATCAATCATCTATCTATAGATAGATATAGATCTACATACATAAATTAAACTGATGAGTCCATTTAGTGTGCTGTGGGTGTATAAATTTCAGGGAATGATAACTTTATATTGGATAACCAACTTCCAGGCTCATCTTTGGGAGATATTAACTTCCCCTCTCTTAGTTGTCACTAGTTGCCTATATTTCTTTGTCTAGGGGGTGGGACCCTGTGAGGTTTCTTCCTTCTGTGTCAGTGGGTCTACTGATACTGTCATTGTTAAGGACTTGTTTATGTAGCCACACCTTGCTGAAATATTATGGGTATAGCTTCCCTGTCATGTCTAGGAGATACAATCTCACATCAGGTCTTGAAGCACTAGTTAGAGCAATATAGTACAAAAAAGGAAATCAAAGGAATATTATAGTAAAATAAGTCAAATTATCTCTGTTTGGAGATGATATGATACTGTACATAAGAGATTCCCAAAATTCCATCAGAAAATTTCTAGAAGCATACAACAATTTCTCCAAAGTACCAATATAAAATCAACTCACAAAACTCAGTAGCCTTTCTGTATACCACCAACACTGAGAAAGAAATCATGGGCACACTTTCATTTGTAGTGGTCTCAAAGACAATAAAATGTCTTGGAATAAACTTAACCAAGAAGGTGAAAGGCCTTTATGATTAAAAACTCCTGATCTTTGAAAGATAACCAAGTAAGTCACTAAAAAATAAGAAGACTGCTACTGTTCATGGCACAGTAGAATGAATATTGTGAAAATGACCATTCTACCAAAAGCTATCTGCAGGTTCAATGCAATCCCAATCAAAATATCCAGGACACTTTTCACAAAAACATAAACAAAAACTCCTAAAATTCTATGTAATCAGAAGGATCCCAGATGGCTGACTGTACTCAGCCATTTCATGGTATTTGTCTTTATCATTGGCTATTGCAAGCATTGGACTTGTTTTCCAACTAGAACTTAAGTTCTTGGAAATGAGATGTAGAACTAGACCCCTGTGTTCCTGTCATTCTTGTTCCTCTTGTTTCTAAGCCACTAGTCCACTGTATTTATTTTCTATGAAATCATAGCTATCCACCTATTGACTGAAGGTTGAGCAGACTGCATTTATGTAATGTCTCAAGGCTAAATGTGGTGCAAAATGAAAGTGAATATCCTTGGGAGAGTGCCACAAGTTATTTAGGAATATTATATCATATTTCTAATATAATTGGTAAGAAAATGAACTATTTCTATCTCTGCTTTCCTAGAAAATAACATAGAAAATTACAGAGGAGAGAAGGCAAAACTTTAACCTCTTTTCCATTTTAATTCAAACTGGCTTCAGTAGAGAAAAATCATTGATACTTCATAATTATCAGAAGATTTAGGATTTATACACCTCATTTAATATCTGCAGTAGCTTGGTGGGAATTATCTATATCACCAACAAATCATGTGTGTTTGTGTGTGTGTGTAAGATGTTTAAGTTCCTACTTATAGGTTATAATCTGAATACAGGTTTGTTTTATTCTAAAACCTATGCAATTTTATAAATTACCCATGTCCTTTTAATAGTACAGCTTGAAGTACATGATCATTCCAATTCTGTGTATAGGGTTTCTTATGCCAACATTGGCATGATAAAATTGATAGAATAGGAAGTGATAAATTTTCATAGAATAGTCTAGAAAGGTTCCTTACCAAAAATATGAGTGAGAATAAAAGATGAGGTGGAATATAACCTTCTTATGACTCAGGTTCATCATCTGTAACTTAGATCAGTCCCATATGGATTGCATTCTAGGGCTGGTACTTTGTTTGCTGGGCTCCTTTCAGAATCTAATATTGGATGTAAAATCCTCATCAGGTACATACAAGAAACAGACAGAGGCATGTGACTTTTCTTTGTGACTGTGATTACCTTTGTGAGATTCTAGCCAGCGTTTTAAAAGGAAGCAGGTAATTCCTCAAGTAGAGAGAGTTGAACAGAGTGAGTATGACCTGCCTTAATAATATTTCCTATATGAGTGCCTCAATCCACAAACTGTAGATGTATCTAAATAGCTTCCATGGATCCAAAGACCATTTACCTAATAAAAATAAAATGGCTTTTCAAACACTGGCAACACAAACTTATCTCAATGGGAACCAAGAAAAGGGGCAGGAGGGAGGCAGAAAGCAACAGTCTTCATCAGAGATTAGAGACAGAGACCATCACAAGGAGTTCCCCTCTCCATCCCCAAGCCAAGTAATCCTCATCCTTGATTTTCCAGTGAGGCTTTCTGAGGGCCCCTGAAAGGAACAGTTCATTCCAGACACACTTCTGAGAAACCAGAACAACAGACACTCCCTCTGAGGATGGATTTGGACACTCCTCCTTAGTTACAGACTCCTCAACAGTCCTTCCAAGCAAAGTAATAAATGGGGGCTTCTGGCAAGCACCTGGGAACAAGCCCTGCCTTCCAGGCTTGGGTTTCAGAAAACAGCTTAGGAGGATGCTCTCCAGATCCAGTGCCTCTTGGGACTTGTCCTGGGATCTGTGGGAGAATGGAGGCTAAGAGGGATTAAAGCTGCCCTGAAACTCTGTAGCCCCAGGAGAATTGGGGAGTTGAGGTAGAGTTGGTAGGTCAGCTCAGCTGCTTCAGCTCCCCAGCTATCCATCACTGCCACTGTAGCTGCAGGAAAGCCATCCCCTGAACTGTCTGTCTGGAAGGAAGGGTAACCTGCCGCTGGCTTGTGTTTTCAGTTGAATTATAACACTTACCTTCTCGTATGGCCTTTCATCAAGAGGCTTAAGTGTTTTTCTTTCTGTGGGACTTACTGGGCCACATTTCTCCCTTCTATTATCAGCATAGGAGCCTGCCATGCTGAGCCCATATGCAACACCCCCAGCTCCCAACCCCCAGGGGCTCTTTAGCAGCAACAATTTTCTAATTCAGAACAGACTCTCCTCTTGAGTGATGGATTGCCCAAGTACAACTGCCCTTGACAGGAGTTATCAAAGTCAGGGATTTTAGAAACAAGATGTGAACTCCCCCAAAAGGTAGGGAGCCATAAATACCTCCAACATATTTGAGTTTACCTGCACAACTGTATAACTTAGGGATTTTCTGTGTGACTGGGTTTAGGCCGGGACTGTGATGTCATTTGAAGATCATCATTAATATGGCTTATTACCTTCAGGAATGAGCTGGGGATTGTTTAAGTCAAGGGGCTGTAAGAGATCCATAGTCAGAATACATGTGTTTTAACCCTGTCTTAATATCAAATTTATTTATTTTTATATAGTTATTTATCTTAAGATTCTTATTTTAGGTGTATAAGTTTATTCTCTGCACATATGTCTATCACAGGGGTGTAGTGCCTGCAGAGGCCAAGTGACGGCATTGGGGTGTTGGACCCTCAACTGGAGTCACAGGAAGTTATTTTGCTGCCCTGTGGACGATGGGACCTGAACCCAGGAATCTGCAAAAGCAACAAGTGCTCTTAACTTCTGAGCCATGACTACAGCTTCATATTTATTTTAATTGACAAACAGTTGATTACATTTTTTTGTAAAGAGATGAATATATCCACTTAATGTATCCATTATATCAATTACAATTCCTCTACGAGGAGAGTGTTTAAAATCCATTGTTTTAGCAATAATTTGTTATTTAGCAAAAAAAAAAATGTATTTAACAATTCAAGATATTGTTAGTAACTATGGTCAATCTTCAGTAAAGCAAACCACTACAATTATTCCTCTTATCGGACTGAAACTTTGTATCCAGTGGTCACGTCTATTACCATCTGCTTGCCTTAGTTCTTGTGCTCCTGCCTCTGGCAACCATCATGCTATTTTCTGCTTCTGCGACTGACGTTTTATGTTTCACAGATAAGTGAGATCATGCTGCATTTGTCTTCCAGTACCTGTCCTATTTCTTATAGCACAGTGTCCTTTCAGGTTCATTTAAGTTGTTGCAAACAACATAATTTTTTTTTTTTTTTTACTGTGGAAATATATATGAGGCAAGCAATCTTGGAAAACCATACGAGAGTTAGCTCCTCAAAATAAAAACAGAATAATTACCATATAACCCAGCAGCCTCATTTCTGGACACAGAGTTTAAAGTACTGAGGTTAGCATGTTGAACGATCATGGCTGTTTTGACAATTATTGCAACCATCAAGTTAGGAATCAATCTAAGAGCAAGTCAACTGATGTACATATAAAATGTGGTATATATGAGCAACAGAATTCATTCTATGAAGTCTTTAAAAAACATACTGGATTCAAAATATTTGTCAAATCATGAACAAATGACGATAAGTCTCATCCACACAGTAGATATAGCAGAGTTCATTATGTAAGATTGTAACCGACCTTTTAAATTATTATTTATTTAACTCTTATTTATTTATTACTAAATTCACTTATAACAAACACCAACAATTTCCTAACTATTAATCCTATAAATTCCTACAACCCCTTTAACCTATCCACTAAACCTATTGGTAATTATAACAACTAATTTCATAACCTTTTAGAATGATACAGTCTCTGGGGCAGGTCCTCAGTCGTCAGGAACACAGTCTTTGTTGTAGATTCTTTAACACACTTAGCAGTCCTTTTTCTGGATCTCTCAGATGTAGGTTCGTCAGGGTAGTTGGTTATTGCAGTCTCACCTTAAATAAGGCTTCATGCTTTCTTCTCTGTGGGAGACCCCAGCCGTCTGCAGGCCAACTTACTTCTTTTGAATCAGGAACTCAGCTGCTCTGCCTCAGTCCTTAAAGCCAGGCACAGTTTCTTTTAGGCCACTGTTTGGACAGATCAAACCCCTCTAGGCAAAAGCTGAGCCACAGGGTCCAGTCCTTGGCCTTTTGGTGTCTTGCTCAGGCTTTCTTTGCTCACCGGCTTCTTTCTGCTTCAGGGAGAGAGCTGGCCATCAATGGCCAGCCCTTTTTTCAGCAGGACTCTTGGAGCTCTCTAGCATCAGGGGCCTCTTCTTCTTTTGGGCTCCATGCACTGTCCTTAAATAGGAGGAACTCTGTTTCAGCTTAATTTGGGCTGCGCCCACTTAGCAGCTGAAAACAATGTCAGGCCAGATACTTTGTTTCTTCAAATCCATTAAATCTTTCCTGTTTTCCTGACTTCAACCTTTTTTTCAGTCTATTGAGTCTTTCCTGTTTTTGCTGACTTCATGCTGATAATGCTCTTCAGGCCCCGAATTAAGAGACAGTATCAGAAACTCCTATATATTTTCTAAATCTAATTTATCTAACTCCTACATAAGATTGTTGTGAAACTGAGTGTCACACATGCACAAGAAAAGTAACTCTATAAAATGATGAACATGGTAATTGCTGCACCATCTTAGCCACTTCATTATGCATATGAATATTATTAATTATTAATTATTATTAATATGAAACAGTATTCTGCACATCTTAAATATCTACGGGGAGGACACATCAGACATCAGTTAAGCAGTTAAGTAATCTTAGATGGTTCTGTTTTACTAGTAACAAAACACTACTCTTAACTAATACCTAGATCTTACATATAAAATGTTGAACAGCAAGAAAGGTATACTCATTTGCTACAGTTTTTTTCTAATGTCTCCAGAAACTGTGTAAACAAAATAAATATGAAATCAGGAAAAGAAATTAACTGCAAGCCTATATTTCAATTCCAAGTCCTGTGCTCATAGGACCAAAATGTAAGTTGATTTTCTACATCCTGTTCCTCTTCTGCTGTATATAATAGTCTCCAATTGATAAGGTAGTAGTCATTCAATATTCTGCTGTTTAATTCATTGTAACCCTAGTAGCATTTTTTCTTCATTTGTTTTCATTAATGCATTCACCCTAAAGTCAATATAGGCTAGACCACACAGATTGAAGAGTAAATTAGAAACTATTCTTGCACTTGAGAAAATTATAAATTTCTAAGTGTTATAGATAAGTAAACATCTTAGATCATGGACCAAGAAGTGAAACCTGGGTCTGAAATGAAATCTTAATGACCAGTCTCAGTTTCTCATCTCCTGAGTTATTTTACAGGACAACTAAATTAATCTTTTTATTATGTGAACTACTTTTGATTGTTCTGAATTATTCATTATACTCTTCCTAATTGTTGCCCTGATCTTATGCAAAATAACTGAGCAGCCAGGAATATAAACTCATTTAACTATATTTTTATATGTCTGCAACCAATATTTAAAACAAATATGGAATTGGAAAGGTCAATTAACTATGCATCCATTTCAAGTTAGCTATATAAACTAAATCCTGCTTTAAAGAATACTATGCTTCATTTCTTAAATCATGTTTTACAGTGTCAAGCTCTGTATAGTGAACAAACACAGGGATTTTCATATTGGACAACTGACTGTTGACATCCCAGAGAGCTCCAGGTTCTGGCAGCTAAATTGCTCTTTGGTCTTGTTATGTGAATTAGACACATTCTCAGATCCTCCTGCTTGCCTCTGGGAAAGAGACGGGTTTCTTACTGATTCATTTGCAGCTTAACTGAAAACTGGTATCTACCAGGGAAGGAAGCAGGGCGTGATACACCTCCTGAGAATGAATAGACTCTTGATCATGGTGTCTCCCCTGCCAGGTAAGTATGATGAATAGACTCTTAACTCGTAAATGTGAACACTTGCAGGGTCTAGAGTATGTGAGGGAGGAGAGTGAAAAACACCATTCTTCTTTTCCATTAGTGAACAGTTGGAGGAAAAGATAGACACTGCGGGGCGAATTCTGGCTGTGCTTAGAAAGCTGTTCATTGGTCTTTTTGGCACTGTCCCTACTAAGTAAGTAACTGAGTGACAGGCTCTTACCCACCTCCGCTCTAATTTCCAAGTGTTTACTTTGAGGTATATGGGTGCAGGAGCGAGGAAGATTAATGTCTTTGCTGGCATTTATAGTCAACTTTGTAGATATATCATCTTATACAGACTATTAGAGTCCTGTTTGTGGCTTTTTGAAGATTTGTCTGTATTAAATGTGGTCTCATTTGCTTTGAAATGAATTAAAATACCCTGACATTACAATTTCCTTTGAAACTACAACCCCATTGAATATAACTGTTTGGAAAGTGGGTATATTCCTCAGAAATAGAGTTGGATCAGGCTGTTAGAGTCTTCAGGCTTTTTTTTTTTTCATTTATTTTAAGAGGAAACGATGTCTTGATTTCCAAGTCTATTTATATGTGAACTTTCAAATGAGAAGAGTAGCAACCAAGCAGGTTTAGTAATTTAAAAGGAGAGCAGTTGGAGATACTTGTAATTAAGGATAATATTGGTAATTTTGTTTCAAAAGTTTGTTTGAACCACAGAATTCTCAGTCTTAATTTAGCAGCATAGCCCAGAAACCAAAGGGATAAAATCAGAAAAATTTACCATGCAGATTTGGAATAAATATTTCTTCTGCTTTGTTAAATTCTCTAGATGCTTCAAGAGTTGAAATGTCTTCCTCCATTTACAGAAGAATGTGCATGCCAGAAGGAAACACTTTAGGGTGAAACCTGGGAGACTAAGTCGTGGAAGTCTTTGTCTAGGCATCAGCTTTTGAGAGGGGAGAAATACAGGGTTGGGTATGTATGTTCAGTGGGACAAAAGGGTTTCATTCTTTGCTGGTGAGAGTGGCTGTCCCAGGAGGGAAGGACAGTGGATCCTTCTCTCTTAAAGTCCATTTGATTTCTGAAGACAAAGAATTGGATGATGGGGAGTAAGACGCAGTGGTTTTGAAGGAGTAACCCCCTAAGTCTGATCACTGGAGAGCTGCCCATATGAGTCCGGTAGTACACTGCAGATGATCTATGTTCCCACTCCTTAAATTTGGCTAGAGCGAACTTCTGTGACCAGCAGTGTGTGTCAACAATACCATTGACACCGATGGTGTTGTCTAATTCTGCCTGTTTGCACTCAACCTTCAGACAGGCCAACCACCTCTCACAAGTTGACCACATTGGGATACCCTGTGGAAAAGAAAGGAGAATTCTCAAAAGTCTAGAAATGTCCTGCAGATACATAAATGTGCAGCCATTAGAGGCTACCATACTCTACCCAAAGAATCAATGAAGCTGACAATACATGGAACCAAACGACTTTTATGAAACTTGGAACAATTTGTGGAAAAATGAATGGTGTAATTTTTAGGTTTCTTGAGATAGTTGACTATATATCAGTAGTTAGCAGTAAACTGAGATCATTAAGTGTAAGTCTACAGGGAATTTTCAATGTTTCAGGTATTTACAAAAAAAACTTTTTAGGCTCAAGAAAATTTAATATTAGCATAAGATAATTTTTAGTGACTTATATTGTGTGTGTGTGTGTGTGTGTATGTAAGTGTGTAGGTGTGTTTTCCTGACTGTGGCAAGCTCATTCAGTCTTATATGCACAAAAGCAAGAGAAAGAGCAAATGTAATTATCTTTGCTGTGACTTTTAAAGAACTTGTTTTTAGATTTATTTATTTTTGTGTGTATGAGTGTTTTACCTGTATATGCCTGTATATCACACACATTCTTGGTGCCTGCAGAGGTCAAAAAAGAGTGTCATATTCCCTGAGACTGGAGTTACAGACAGTTGTGAGCTGCTTTGTGGGTTCTGGGAATCAAAATCGGGTCGTCTGCAAGAGCAGCAAGAGCTTAATGGCTAAGCCTTCACTCCAACCTTGCTGTGACTTTTTTTTTAAATACACACTTTATTTTGTGTTGTGTGTGTATGTACATGCATGTGAACACATATGTCTGTGTCTGCTCCGATGCATGGAGTTCAAAGGACAACCTTCAGAGGTAATTCCCTTTCTAATCTGTGGGTACTAGGAATACAAATACAGTTGTGGCATTCAAGCTTGCTCCCAAAGTCATTGTGCTGGCCCCAGCTGTGTAATTTTAAATCATAACATTCCTTCCCCTTTCCCAAATCTTAAATTCATCTCATAAGTAAAATAAGATCCAGCTTGAAAGATCCAGAATACTTAACAATTACAAGAGATTAAAAGGCCTCTATCCACATTTCATCACAGACTCAAGGCAATCTCTTAACTGTGAGCTTCTATAACTCAAAAACAAATTTCATACTTCCACCAGTTTCACAGAACAAACATTCCCATTCTAAAATAGAATAATTAGAACATAGCAAGGAGGATCAGATCAAAATCCAGGAGGCAAGTGCCCAGCCTGTTAACTACACTGTTGACATCTAGGACTTCTGCTGCCCTGGTGTTGGCTCCAAAGAACTTAAATGGTCCCGTCCTTCCAACTTCACCTGAATACACATAGCCTCTCTCCGTGGTATACTCTACTCATTTTTTTTTTTTTTTGCAGCTTTCCATAGTACAGGATCCACCCTGCTGTGACTTTTAAAAGAACTTGTTTCCAGTGAGACACTAGGTACAGTGAAAGGAAAGAATCTTCGGTACTTCTGTCTATGAATCTAATAGTTCCTAGAAAGATGTTAGAATCACTGTTTTCAATTATAGGACAACTTTACCTTTGCAAAAAAAAAAAAAAAAAAAACCCAACCTGGACCCCCCTTTTTTGCATAAAGGAATGCCTATTAAAAAAAACAAACCCAACTAACCCCAAATTTAGCAGGTGCTTTTTATGGATTGAGAAAAAGAAAAAAACTATTCCTAAATCCATAAAGTTCACAGGCTACCAAGAGAAAGCCAATTAATAAAACTAACCCTATTTAAAAAGCCTGAAAAATAAGACTTTAAATCTTATTAACATGTGGGATATGGGGATAGTAACAGATTGACAGAAAGTGAACACAAGAGAAGGTGGGAAAGCAGCCTGGTGGATTTGGTGCAGTGTAAAGTCAATGACTCACAACAGCACCAGTGAGCCACAGTAGTGGTGGCTAGTAGAGCTAGATGACTTTCTTTTTTCTTCCTTTTTTCTTGAGGTTTCTCTGTGTAGTCCTAGCTGTCCTGGACCTCGCTCTATAGACCAAACTGGCCTTGAGTTCAGAGATCTGCCTGTCTGTGCCTCCAAATGCTAAGATTAAAGGTGTGCACCACCACTGGATAACTTTTAAAAACTCACATATAATCCTGAAATTATTTTTACTAAACTTCTCTGTGCACCGATTGACATGGGTTTCCAGGGAACCAGTCAAAGTTGAAAGCCCCCACCCTTCCAAGCCAGCTGTTGTGACTCTGGTCTGCAGAGAGGCTCTCGCCACCTATTCCTCCATGGATTATCTATGTGTAACTGAAATCAGCATTTTGTATGTGCAATCTGTTTCCCAATCTTCACTTCTTGCTGACCAATAAATGTGGCAAAACTTAAACTAATATTTAGATTTAGAAACAAGCATTCCTCCTTTGTGTATGACATGTTTTTTCCCCTTCTAACCTGTACTTCATGGGGTTTTGTTGTTGTGTGTTTGTCTTGTTTTTAATCAATTAATTTATTTACTTTATGTCTTGATTGCAGATTCTCCTCCCAGCCCTTCCCTCTCTCCTTATCTGTCCCCAGACCCCCTCCTCCCTTTCTCCTCCCATGGATATCAGCCAGTCTTGGCATATCAAGCTTCATTAGAACTAGGGATGTCTTCTCCTATTGAGGATAGACAAGACATCCCAGTGAGGGGAAAGGGATCCAAAGGCACCCAACAGAGTCAGATACAGCCCATGCTCCTGCTGTTATGAGTCCCATATGAAGGCCTGACTGCACAACTATTACATATGTGCAGAGGGCCCAGTGGACCTGTTCTTTGAGTTCCCCTGGTGCATAAATCTTCCTCTGCTCCATGTTGGCATGGTCTAGCCTGTCCTGACTCTCCTGCTCCTGGCATAGCTCCATGTGGTTGGTGTCTCCAGCTACTAATCATCGAGGCTGATGCTTACTATAGAGATCTGAAACCAAGACCCTAAAAAACCCCTAACCCTGTACCAGATCACCCAGGACCCACAGAAGCAGAGCTGTATCCCGATCTCCTGAATTCACTCATAATCCGGTACTATGTTTGCTTCTTAATGTTTGAAAACCACAGTCTATGACTCTTCAGAAAAATCTATGGCTATCACTATTTGCTATAACATAGTTGATGCAGTGTTTCTGGCTCCGACCTTTTCATTTCTCATTGGTATGGATGTAGTTAGAATTGCTAAGTTGTCTCTGCTTTGTCTATGTGCAATTTAGACTTTGTTATAGGTGTTACTCAGCATCCACTATTGTGAAAATGTCCAAGACCATCAGAGTGTGGAGAGAAAGGTTTACTTTGGCTCACGACTCTAAAGGCTTTAGTCCATGATTGGTTGAACCCATTGCTTTCAGTGTGGGGTGAAGCAACATATCCTGGCAGAAATACATGGTAGAGCAAAAGTGTTCACTTCATGGCTGCAAGGCAAAGAATACAAAGGATAGCAGGAGAAAGACACCTGGAATCCACATCTTTCTAGGGCACATTTTCTATTACTTGATGGCTTCTTACTAAGTCATCTGTTAGAGTTCCAACCACCTCATAATAGTGTCAAAGAGAGAACCAAGTGTCTAGTACATGGAGCTTAGGGGGACTTTCAAGATCCAAATAGTAGCATTATCATGCAGACACTGTATTTCTCAAAATTAACCTGATCTTGGTTTTCTTTCTTAGTTTTGGGTACATAAAACCATTAAAGAATAAAAACCTCGTTGCTCACTGAGCCTCATGGACTATTTGGCCTGATAGAAAGCAAGTATAAATGACTTCACTGTGGTAGAAAGTCATACCCACACAAAGTAAATGTCGTCTGTGATTGTTTTGCTCAATATACCCAAACCCCAAGAAAATGTGAACAGGAGGAAAATAACTCTGGTCTCTCTGGCAGCTAGCCCTTCTGGATGTTTCCCAAGACAGAATGGACAAAGTGCATTCTACTGGAGCTCTGTATCTAACAGATCTGTTTATACTCAGGATGGTTTGTTTATACTTGAAGTCTTCAAGTAGATCCATAGGAGCTTTGATACAGGGAAATAACTCTTTTTAGAGAAACAAGAAGAAATCATGAAGTGATATAAAAGTCAAGTGAAATATAAGGTTAGAATCTGCTACTCATCCTATAAGAAGGAAACAATGCTCTGTTCTTAGATTTGTAATAAGTGAGGTCGTAGTGGCAGACTGCATTCCTGGAAAATTTATTGAAATCGACAGAGAATCGTCGTGACAGCAAATTAGAGAAGGGCCACTGGGGAATGGAAGACAGCAGGAAATTTGAACTATAATTGACAAATGGGTGTAGCCTCAGCATGGACAATTTAAATGTTAAAAATTTGAGGAGAGAAAATCATGACAAGAGTCCTGCATTTTCTCTAGTTTCACCTACAGGGGCTGTACCAGGTCCTAGCAACAGATATACAGGGAAAAGGTCCTCATGAGAAAGGAGGGGGGAAGTAACCAGTTGGAAATATGTTAGAGTTTTTTGTTCTTGGTAAACAGTTTATTTGTGGGAATCCACTTGTCTAAAGTGGTACATCCTAGGGTTTTATCAGAGTCTAAACTACCATGGGGAAAGAAAATACCTAGCTCTAGCATCTCCTGCTCATCCTGCTCTCTTTAAAAAGGCAGCATTAGGCATCGGTGAAGTCCACAGTCCAAGGCCACAGCCTCACGGAGAGACTGAGACCCAATACAGAGAAGTGTCTCCCATTTATAAATTACTACTGCATTGTAGAAGGCCTATTTTGCACAGGTTATTTCACATGATACCTAAGTCTAGTTTTCAATTTTAAAAAACTGAAAGCAAATTTGAGGCTAGTTAAAGGAAAGAACACAGTGTGAAAGTATAAAGCAAAGCTCAGACTCAGACAGACTCAAGTATTCCAGGAATTTTCAAATCATTGGATTTGCAGTTAATCTGTTAAGGCCTTAATTCAAGAAATATACATTATGCAACAATAAATAAGCGAACAGAGGGGTGGTAAGTCAAAGAATGAAGCAGTACTAGAGTTGAAAAGCATCATACCAGAAGTGAAGAATGCCGTGGTTGAGCTCTGGGCACTGAGAAAAGCTGAGGGAAGATTATCTGAGTTTAATAATACCAAATGAGAAACTTCTATAAATGGAAACCAGGGAGGAAAATAAGACCGAGAAAAAATACATTCAATAACACAAAAAGTACAATGCATTCAGACTGGAAGTACTAAAAAGAGAGAAAAAAGGGGGAGGGGGCAGGTGATAGAGCCATGTTTAAAGAAACAACGATCTAGATTTTTTTCAGATATCAAATGAAAAAATGCCCCCCCCAAAATACAAAGATAAAGGTTAAAGGAAAAAGGAAAAAAATCTTGAAATCCCATCAGTCTAGACTTCTTTACTCTGTAAAAGTACCCCCCACAATTGAAAGAGTAATGAGCATTTTCTCAAACAAGCAAAAAAATGAGTGATTTCTTTTCACTAGGCTTGCCCTGCAGGAGATGCTAGGACAAGTTTGTCAAAGAAAGAAAATTACATAGATCACCACCTCTGACCTGAATAAAAGAAGCATCAGAAAGTGAACAGGTGATTTTGTTACAGTGAAAACCATGTTTTTCTTTTACTTGTTCTTTAATTTTGGTGCTTGGAATTGAAACCCATTCATGCTAGGCAAACACTCTATCAACAATATCTATCTGCACCCTGATATTTTCTTCATTCAGCCTTGCTTTGGCTCAGTCTTTCTTGCTATTCCCCATTCTTCCCTTTTAGAGCTATGATATTTGGAATTGAAATGTTTAACAAGTACTGTTGCATATTTAAAGTATGTAATTTACTTTTTAGTTTTTGCAGGGGCTTACAGTAAAGGGATTTACTTGAATTTCAGAAAAAAATTTAGGCATTGAATTTTTGAAAATGCTGATTTTATTCAGATTTTATAGATTTTTCTTTACAGATGAATTAGATGAATTTTTCACTATGAGATATCCATGGGACTTTGAGGACTACTGACTGAGTACTGTTAAAATACTCAGTGGGTTAAAAATACCTTTTTGATGTAGACACTCAGTTTTATGCTGGCTCTTAGAACTGCCTTCACAATTTCCTCAAGAAGCTGGAAAAATATTTACCTCACTATACAGGTTTACCACTCCAGGAAGCTGGGAATAAGTCTACCTCAAAATTCAGCTATACTACTCTTAGGAATATACCAAAGGGTCTACATCCTACTACAGAGATGCTTGCTCATCCATGTTCATAGATGCTCTATTTATAATAGCCAGAAATTGGAAAGAGCCTAAATCCCATCAATGGATGAATGTATACTGAAAATGTAATAATACATTACACAAGGGGATTTTATTCAGTATTTAAAAACCCTCAAAATTATGAAATTCATAGATAATTGGATGGAACTAGAAAAAAACATCCTGGGTAAGGTAAACTAGACCCCATAAGGCAAATATTGTAGTTTTCCTCTGATATGTGGATGTTAGTTTTTAAGCTTTTAATAGGTATGCTATAATTTATATAACCATAAAGGTTAGGTATACAGTGAGGGACCAGAGGAGGGAAAAATCTCCCAAGGAAAGGGAAATAGAATATATAGTTATGGAGAGATGGGGGAAGATTGGAACAGTATTATTAAACAGGGAGGGGAATGGGAGAGGGGAATGAGGGAGGGAATGCCAAGGAGGATGATTAGCACTAAGGGCCATTTGTGGGGTTAAATGGAAACCTACCACTGTAGAAGCTTCTTAAAATATATAGACCTATAAATAAAGTCACCAAATAACAAGGAAAGACAATGCCCCAACTAGACATCTTTTACCACCAAGTGAAACCTCCAGTGTCAGGCATGGGTTACATCAAGGATATACCATGAGCACCCCAAACATCTCAGGCTATTGCCAAGACTATTGGTTCTTCTTCACAAATTGATGCTAAGGTTATATTTCTGAAGACAACACTCACATACCTCATTGAACACAGAGAACTTGAGAGTGGTGTCTAAAATAGACCTTTTACTCTTATTGATTAGTGTTCATTGTACTGGAAGGAACTTTGCATGCTACCAGATACGAAAGATACCCACCAATGCTTTGATCTCCAACAGTGACCTGCCTGTGTGATATACAGGCACAATAGTGGCACAAGTATGTGAGTAACCAACCACCATCTGAATCCACTCCACAAGATAGAACCCATGCCTGGCAATTCTCAGGTGGCCAAGAACCTAGGACTAGATAGGCCATGAGCTTAGGGGAGAACCAAATACTACTGTTCTGCTAAAGGAACATAGCAATAAATGATTCCTAATGACATTCTGCTATACTCATAAAACTGTGCCTCACTCAACCATCATCAGAGAAGTTTTCTTTTGTAGTAGATGGGAACTAACACAGAGACCCACAACTGTGCAGAGAATGTGAGACTGTGGAACAATCAGTCCTAAATGGGATGTCTTCATAAAACCTCTCTGCTCAAGACTTAGAGCTCAGAGAGCTATGAGGAAGAAGAGGCAGAAAGAATGTAAGAGCCAGAGGGGACAGAAGGCATCAAGGAAACGGTGCCTTACAAACACAATAGGATTGGCACACAAGAACTTACAGATACTGTGGTAGCATGCACAGGGCTGACAATGGTCAAAGCCTGATGGTGTCCTAGCACTGAGAGGAGAAATGGACCTGAGGTCCCATCCCAGCCCAGAAGCTATCTTTAATTGACATTTGCTTGTAAAGGGAAAGTTAGTTTTCTCCAGTGGAGTATTACTATGTATATTAACCACAGTTAAGGGTAGGCCTCACATCCTATAAAAAAATGGACTCGATGGTGTTTTTTTTAAAGCTTTTTGTCTCATAAAACTTTGTTTGGGCATTTTTGCCATATTGGTCCTTTGCTTGCATATTATGGTTTTTGTTTTTGTGGCTTTATGGTGTGTGTGTGTGTGTGTGTGTGTGTGTGTGTGTGTGTGTGCAGGCGTGTGTGTCTGTGTCTGTGTCTGCATCCTGTTTTTTTTCCTTTCTTAGTTTTTAATTCTAGCTTGCTTGTTTTTTGTTTTCCCCTATATTTTCTACAGAGAGGTAGGGAAAGGGGAAAGAAAGGTGTGGAGTTGGATGGATGGGAAGGTGGGGGAAGGCCAGGGAAGAGTTGGAGAAAGGGAAACTGTGATCAGAATATATTGTATGAAAAATTGTCTTCAATAAAATATACAAATAAACAAAGGAAAACATAAAAAAGTGTGTTTTGTGGTGTCACATTGACAAGATGTGGACTTGTGATGGTTAATGTGAGATTGATGGGATTGGAATCACTTAGGAGACATACTTTTGCAGACATGTCTGTGAAAATATTCCTATAGAGGCTTTGCTGAGGGAAGAAGACCCATCCTGAAGGTGGGTGGCATCATCCCATGGGCCAGGATCCTAGAAAGAATAAAAATGGAATAAAAACTACACCACATCCTTCTTCCTAGATATGGAGTCCCAGCTGGATATTCCTACTACACCTTCCCTATCACAATAGACTCTACCCAATCAAACTGTGAGCCAAAATAAAACATTCCCCCTTAGGTTACTTCTTGTCATTTATTTTGACAAAATTATGCAAAATGTAGCCAATATTGAAGGCATACTTTTCAACTATTTGTTGTTATATTATATCTCTACCTCCCTTCTGACCCAGTGACCCAAGGTAAGGGAGAAAAGGGGTTAGTAGAGACAGAAGGTGTACACCTCTTTAGACATAGGTCCTTGGAGCATTTGTCAGGATTCCAGCAGTCCAGCAAACAATATACACAGGAACAGGTACCAGCAACAACAGGCACACAGCCAACCAGGAAAACAGCAGCAGTTCTGGGGAGTACCAGCAGGGATAACTGAAGCACCAGGGGTTCTCAGACTCCTGTTTGGGGCTGAGATCTCAGCTGGACCTGGGCCATAATCTTCAACAGCAAAGGTAGCAGTAAGTCTCTGCAGAAGTAAGTCTTGAGCATTGTCTGGAGTCTTTCCAAGTGAAGCACAAATGAGAGGCAGAGATAAGTGAAAAACAATGCCTCTCTGTCTTTTAGGTCACTTTAAAACACTCTTAAGAATTCACAAGAATGTTTTCCAATTGGTCAACATCAGTCTCTCCTCCCCTCCACACCCCTCACCAGGTACTTCCTGTTGACCAAGATCATGCCCTCTCCTAGGAGTCCATCCATCAAAGGATGTTTTCCAGCAAAAATCAGGTTCCCTACACATGGCAGTTTCTATCTGACAAAATAACATGAGCTCTTCCATTAGAATGTTTTTCACGCTCTTTCCACAAGTCTATTTTTCAGTGGTAGACAAAGCATCACCACACCCTACACTTGAGACCAAAACAAAAATCACATTCATTCAACACAACCAACTGTGTTTTTAAAGAAATAAAAACCTCCACCACATAATATACCATCTTAATAGTTACAAAAATGATATGTCATGATTTTTAGTTGAATTTCCCTGAAGGTTAATGACATTGAGGGAATGCTCATATGTCTGTTGGCCATTTGTATGTCTTGTTTTGCTGAATATGTATTCCACCCATTTACTTACTTTTCAATTATATAATTTTGTTCTTAATAATGAAGTGTAGATGCTCTTTGTGTATTTTATGTGTATTAATTTATGTATTAATCCTTTATCAGGCATGTAGTTTAAAAACATCTTCTCCCATTACTGAGACTACCTTTTCATTTTGTTTATTTCCTTTTAAGTGCGATGTAGCTTAACTTCTATATTTTGCCTTTGTAACTGTATTTTTAATGTAACATTATAAAAAAATAACATTGCTAAGGCCAATATACAGAAATTTCCTCCATAGATTTTCTTCTGGTTTTATGTTTTCTGATCTTATATTGAAGTCTTTAATCAGTTTTGAGTTGATGTCTGTGTATGACATTATATGAGTCTGATTTCTTCAGAATATCATAACAGTTAACTTAATGTGTCAGCTTCATTAAACTAAAAGATACCTATCATCTATCCATCTATCTGTCTATCTATCTGTCTATCTATCTATCTATCTACACACACACATACATACACATATATATGTATATACTGGCAATCGGAAGTAATTAATATTGGGATAAATAAAGTACCTTTAAAAAATTTACCTTCTTCAATGTGAGGAAGCATCTTTCAGTTCATCTGGTGCCAGGATAAAACAGAGAAGCAGGAGGATAACTAGAGAATCATTCAAATCCATTGAGAAATGACTAGAAAGTTGTAAGAAATATCACCAGAAGTGATCCTAAGACAATCCTAGCACTATTATTGCAGTATTTATGTGAAGCATTCCTGAATTAGGATACTTTCAGATTAATGCTTCCCCAAAATGCCCAACTGTTGTTCTCTCCAACATTTTGTTTGGGGTGGTATGAACTGGGAGTGATAACTTCTCTTGAGAAGATTGCTGTCCTAGGGAGAATTTCTCCCTGGAGCCAATCAGAATTGTGCACACAAGTTGTCTGTAATTGTTCCCTGATCATGAAGTCCATGATTTCCTTTCTCTTCATGCTTCAGTCTCCTCCTCTATAGAGTGGTCTTAGTAACTTATACCTGAAGCAGTAGCAACAAAGAGTACTTCCAAAGGATCAATAATGATATCTATCAAACACCTTGTAAATTTTGTTTTCTTTTTTTTCTAGATTCTTGTTGCTTTTGCCTTAATGTAGCTGGAGAGTAGATCTCCATTCTTCAACATTTGTTGCACACATTATGTCACAGACGTGACTTTAGTTTTTTTTTCTTTTTTTTTCCTTTATTTTTTATTTCTTCAAGTTAATCTCAATCACAGTCCCCTCCCTATTCCCCCTCCAGTCCCACCCTCCCACCCTCAACCCCTCATCCTCTTCCCTTTTTTTTTTCTTTTAAGTTTAAGGTATATCTTATTTCCCCCTACAGTTTCCCCTTTCAGTCCAACAAATGGCTCTTTCTCTTATAATAATAAATACAATATAGTAAAACAGAGGTAATTAGGCCACAGTTATGAGGGTTATATGGCTTAACATACATTCCCAATGTCCAGTCCATATGTATTTGGTACCTGACTTTAACATTCTACTATCCAACCATCTCCATGACTTTAAAGTTCTATATCTGACTCAACATTCACACTAACTTGCAACACAATTTTAAAAGCATCTTCTTAGATCTATAACACTCTCTTGACTCCTAAACAACTCAAAATTTAATTATGAGACTCTAGCTATCTGTTCTTCAACCACCTCAGAGACCTGAGAGGGATAAATATATCTGATTTTATAGGAAGTGCAGGGCCTGCAGCTTCCCATACTAAGAAATGACATACCAGTGGCTGCCTGGACAGTTCCCATTTTCTCTCCATACATTACAGCATCGATCTTCAGTCATTTGGCCCAGTTTCTCTGACAGACATTGATTGTAGAGCAGGGGTTATGAAGGACTTACCTACCCTGTATTTGCAGAGCTAGGCTGTTGACTTACCTGCTTCCAGGTTTTCTCCATTTTGGACAGCATTCTGTCTACAGTTGGAGCAAGGGGCTTTTCCTACCAAGAGATAGGCTTGCGACTAATTCAATCATCTCCCACTGGAGATTCTTCGATGCTCATCTTCTACTTGGAGGAGAATAGGGGGTGCTGTCAGGAGTTGATATGTCTTGATATAAAAAAATCTGGGCAAGAAAAACCCCTTGCTTCAACTGTAGACAGACTTCTGTCCAAAAAGGACAAAACTTGGAAGCAGATAAGTCGACAGCCTACCTCTGCCAAGACAGGGTAAGTAAGTCCTTCATAATTCCTGCTCTACAATCAATGTCTGTCAGAGAAACAGGGCCAAATGGCTGAAGATTGATGCTGTAATGTATGGAGAGAAAATAGGAACTGTCCAGGCAGCCACTGGTATGTCATTTATTAGTTTTGGAAGCTGTGGGCCCTGCACTTCCTATATAATCAGATATATTTATCCCTCTCAGGTCTCTGAGGTGGTTGAAGAATAGATAGCTAGAGTCTCATAGTTAAATTTTGAGTTGTTTAGGAATCAAGAGGGTGTTCTGGATCTAAGAAGATATTTTTAAAATTATGAGGCAAGTTAGTATGAAAGCTGAGTTAGATATAGAACTTTAAACTCATGGAGATAGTTATATAGTAGAATGATAACATCAGGTGCCAAATACATATGGACTGGACATTGGGAATGTATGCTAAGCCATATAACTCTTATAATTGTGGTCTATTTATTTCTGTTGTTTTGTATTGTATTTATAGTTATAAGAAAAAGAACCATTTTTTTTGGACTGAAAGGGAGAGCTGTTGGGGGGAAAAAAGAAATACCTTAAACTAAAAAAAAAAAAAAAAAAAGAAGGGAAGAGGATGGGGGGTTGAGGGGGAGGAGGGTGGATGGGACTGGAGGGGGGAGTAGGGAGGGGATTGTGATTGAGATGTAACTTGAAGAAATAAAAAATAAATTATTAAAAAAAATCTAAAGTTATGAAAACATCTTTGAATGCCACATTCTGCAGATCTCTTGAGGTTTTTGAAGAGGCCCTATCTATCTCTTATATTAGGGTAAGCAGATGTTGCTTGTCTCTTAGCAGCTTTATTTCTGATTACCTTAGCAAGTAACTATAATAGGCTGTCATAGTACCTAACAGAATGACCGGCTTGCATAACCATTAGTTTGCATTTCTTAATTATCCTAAACAGTTTATGACAATTAGTAGTAAAAGGCCGAAACATCACATTTCATTTTTTTCTTTACCTCCTAACCCTTCCATCCCATTTCTTTGGGATGGGGTGTCCTTATATAACAGTCCCTCATCTCAGTTGAGAGGTCGTATGAGGGCCAAGGGCCTCTTCATTCATTGGGGGTCTACGAAGCAGTACCATCAGTGAAAAGTGTCTCGTTGCCCGGGAGAGAGAACTACTAAACAAACAAACCAATAAGCATACAATAGATAAAAAAGACTAAAAAATAGAAAAAATATAACTAATATATAAAAAATAAAAATTAAAAATAAGAAGTCTATGTCCAAGTTTCCTTTGGTGTGTTAGTTGTAGTATTGATACCTTCTACTATATAGCTAAAATCCTACTAAAAGTGAATAGATGCCATATGTGTCCTTCTGAGTCTGGGTTAGTTCACTCAGGATGAGCTTTTCTAGTTCCATCCATTTGGCTGCAAATTGCATAATTTCATTGTTCCTGATAGCTGAATAATATTCCATTGTGTAGATGTATCACAGTTTTTTAACCCATTCTTCGGCTGAGGGACATCTGACTTTAGTTTTTAAGGTTATGGTGGTAGCTAAGGTAGATACTGATCACAAAGTCTAGCAGGACAGTCAGCTATGAGAACAAAAACTTCTGCTCCAGTGTGCTCCACAGAGGAGGAAACACCAACAGCGCAAAGGATAGCTCCCTGTCTTTCTTTTGACATCATTTCTTCTCCCAACTAATCTCTTCCCCTCCTATGCTCTTCTCTTTCTCTGCAGCCGAAATTGATAGAGAAACGGAGTTGTAAGGAGTTCCAGTGTCTTTCAGCCTCTTTCTGCTGACACTTTAAGGCCAGAATATGGAAGTATTATGCAGTTCTTTCTTGATGCAGGCTTCAGGGTTTTTCCAATGACATCATAAGCCATCTGGATTTGAAGGCAGCAGCTACATCCAGAACACATGCACATGCGTGCGTGCACACACACTCACACAACCTGGCCCCTCTACCCTTCCCTTTAGGGTCTGCAATATTATAAATGTCCTGTAGAGTTGTTGTTTAAATACTCTAAGCTAAGGAGGATGGTATTTTCTCTGCAGTCCTCCTCTGGCTGATACAGTGAATGCTCAGTTCAGAGTCCCTTCCTCCCCACCCGAGGACAAGGTAAGAAGTGACATTTGGAGTTTTTTGTAAAATTATCACATAATCTCCTGTTGAGAAGACGGAAGTCATTTTCCCACAGGAAGCTGGCTTTAACACTTACCACACAAAGAGTTTAGAATGGATATAAGTACATGCATTTAAAGCTGAAATGTTTTAGGAAATGGTTTCTGAGGACTTTTAAAAGAGAAGGAAAAAAACCTATCCAATGATCATAGAACAGGGACTAATTAAAGGAAGAGATTAGGAGGGTCTGCTAGAAAAAGCAGACTAGTTTCTGTTCTTTCTCTCTTGAACACCCTGAAAGTTCAGCATAGTCACGTCCATTCAGAGGATTCTCTTCTGGAGACACACGTGCATTTTTATCTAGATGAGGCATGCCCTGCCCCATCCTTAGAATTAGCTGGTTTATGACTTATATACTTATTCATCACTGGAACCCATATTCTAAATTGGTCTCTTTTAACTTTCATTTGAACAGTAAAAACATCTTTCAAACTGCTTTCTAGGTTTCCACTTCAATTCATCATCTGCCCAGAGGTAAGAAATCAAAAAGTGTCTTGTCAGTTTACTCATATTGTTTGATTTGTAAACCTCTGGCTGTGTATATGGCTCCACACAGAGCACTTGTCTAGCATGCAAGGTCCTAAGGAAAAAATGGAAGAAATCCAGATGTTTGAGTGAGAATACAGTGCTCCCTGTGTCCATGGAGATTTGCTTTGGGAACATTGGTGGGTACTCAAGTTCATAGACACTCAAATCCATTACAGATAAACAGCTTAGTAATTGTATGTAACCTATATATACTCTCTTACATACTGTAACTCATCTCTAGATTATCTACAATACTGGATGCCATATACATTCTGTATAAATAGTTGTTAGACTGTCATTTAGGGATTGATACCTGTACATATTCCTAGAGATGCAATTATATTCTTTCAAACGTTTTCACTTGTGTTTGGAACAATTCTCAGACACAAAACCCCATGGATATGGACTTACAGACTGATACTGTGAGGTGCAAGAACGGTCTTCAGGACTCAGCATGGTGTTAATTTCTTTTCCCATAATGGCATAATGTACCCAACAAAAGCAATTTAGGAAGGAAGGGCTTATCTTTGCTCCTAATCTGAGGATACAGGCATGCAGGCGGTACCACGAGCAGCTGGTCACGTTACATCTGCAGTCAGGGAGCAGACAGGGATGACGGCTTGTGCTCACCTTACTTTCTCCTTTCAGGGTGGGACTCAAGCCTATGGGATGATGGTGTCCACATTTAGGGTGGGTGTTTCCAATGTACTCAATCCAGAAACTCCCTCACAGACCTAGCTATAGGTCTGTTTCCATGGTGACTGACGATCAAGATTAGCCAGAAGGCACTGATTTTGTTCTCAGCACCCACATGACTGTTCACAACAACCTGTATCTCCAATTCTAGGGGATCTGACACCCTCTTCTGGCTTCCACAGGTACCAGGTACACATGTATGCACAGACATACATGCAGGCAAAGCACCCATACACATATAGTAAAAATAAATTTTTGAAAAACATTAATAGGTCTTTGAACATTGGCTCACAGTGAATATTATGAGAGTACATGTTCATGAGTAGATCAAGCAAAGTGAAGTGAATGGCCAGTCAGGAGAGGCACTGGGCCTTTGGAACAGAATTCACTATGGGAATCTCCCAGAGATTGGAGCAGGGAGCAGGATCAATACAGAGGACTGCAGATGGATGGGACACACATGCTGGGATGAACCTCAGTAATTTTTGTATTTGCTACTGCAAGCTTGGTGGCTTAAAAGAGTTAAGTCTAGAGTTCAGTCACTATCAGTGCTCAAAATCCAGTCACTGCAGGACAGCGTCTCTGACACTGGCCATAGGGAGAATCTGACCCTCACCCTGTCACCCTCTGTAATCTCCAATCTTCCTTGGCTTGTGGCTGCCTAATTTCAGTCTCTGCTTCTATGGTCACATCTTCTTCTCTGAGTGTCTGTCTCTCCTTCTGTCCCTGAGTCTCCACCCTTTTCTTCCTAAGACACCTGGCATTACATTTAGGTCCCATCCAGTTGTCCCAGGATGATCTCCCCATCATAAGATATTTAATTTAATTATATTTGAAAAGACTCTCTTGCCTTACTCTGTAACACCGAAAGGTTCTAGAGACTAGAAATTGATGTCTTTGGGTGGCGATTATTCTGTCCACCACAGAATCCTTAACTTACTATTTCTGGCACTTAAAGTGTTTTTAGGGATGCACAGGCTGCTCCTGGGATAGCCCAAGTATAATTGGAGTACTAAGGATGTATTTGACCATGACTGTATCCTACCAGCTCAGCCCTTCTGGTTTTGTGTCCATTGACCACAGTGGATTTTCAACCAGAGAAATAATAAGTTCCCAGGAGACAAGTAGAGAAGACCCCAGAAGGAAGGCTCCAGCTAGCATCTAGTCTGTAGAGGTTAGATATTGCTGGTATTAAACAAACCACAAAATAACCCCATACCAAAATAATCTTCTCATTCTATATGCTATGTAAGTTGAGAACCTTGCTCCAAAGTGAGAAGAAATTCAAACTACATAATTGCATCATGATGACAGAAGAACTGGCCACACTCTAAGGTGTGCTATGGGCTGAAATTGAGGGTTTGACATTACAACTCTTATTGCTTGTCGACTATGATAAAATTTGTTCCCTCAGCAGTCTTCCAGGTACAGTAATCTTAAGCATCTAATTGTTACACATATGGATTCTGTTGTACTTTGTAGAAAGATAGACCATGAGGATAAATATTGAAAGCATTAAACTTAATATTCAGAATACATCTTCATATCCACCTTAAAATGAGAATTCTTTTATCACCTGGATGAAGAAACTGAGTCTTAAGGAAATTAAGTAGGCTTTTCAGGATCCCAAGTGATGGAGTCTAAATTCAATCCAAGAACATTCTCAGAGGCTTTATCATAAGTCTCCTTATGATGTTCTATCTTATGAAATCAAAGAAAGCCAGAATTAGACCCTGAAGAATAGCTAGGTCACCGAGTTCTTGATGAGGAATTAGAAGCAGCTGAGTGTTTCTTTCCATAACATTCTTACAAATAACTCTGGCATGCCAAAGAATAATAGATAAACCAACAAGTTCCCCAAGAAACTAAGATCATTGTTGTTTGGTGGAAAACACTGGTTTTGTTGTTTGTTTGTTTAAAGGGACCCTTAAAAGGCCTGCAAAACTTTCATGCTGGAGAAGTGTCATTTGTAAACTAGAAGCACACTTGAAGGGCATCAGATGAAGTCACGCTGTAGTGTAGTACTGTATTGTCACAGTCTACACAGGCAGCTGGTTTCATCGACTCCATTTAATACCCGGACTTCCTGTTTTTATTTCAATGCACTCAGAGTCTTTCTAGAGACACTGATGGTATAGGCTATGTTGTATTAGCCATTTGTACCCATGAATCTATGAGAGGGATCACCTTCATAACACAGGCATCCTTTAAACTCATTGTTAGACACAGTCTCTGACGTGGATATTAGGAAGGTGGATGGCTATGTAATGGAGGCAGTGCAATGTGGGATTGTCAGTACAACAAGAGGGAGCCTTTTCAATACTTTAACAACTGTGTGATTGAGTGGAATGCTTACACTGTGGTTGGGAACAATTCTTTGAAAAAAAAAATCTTCCCAGCAACATCCATGAAAATGGGCTATTTGTATCTCCAACTATTCTTGTTATTGTTTTGATTTTTTGATTTCCTCTTGTGTGTGTGTGTGTGTGTGTGTGTGTGTGTGTGTGTGTGTGTGTGTGT
>CAJQZJ010016855.1:2408270-2430947 GCA_907164525.1 Lophiomys imhausi | reverse complement strand
TGTGTGTGTGTGTGTGTGTGTGTGTGTGTGTGTGTGTGTGTGTGTGTAAATGGATGCCATGAAGCAGGCCTGGAGGTCATAGGACAGCTCTGTAGAGTCAATTCACTCCTTCCCTCTTTTTGTGGGTTCCAGGGATCAAAACTCCATTTGTCAACCTTATGTGATCTACTGAGTTGTCTCACCTCTCCCCTTGTCCTTCTAGCCTATGGTAGATGCCAACTTGGTGACCCTCATGAGTCACACCTTCATTTTACCTCGAATTAAGGGGGATTCCTGACTTGCTTTGTTCATTAGAACAAGATAACAATAATGGGAAGCCAATTCCCCAAGCACACTAGGTTCGTGTTGTGAGATGTGACGCATTGTACCAGACTTAAAAACCTTGAAGAAGTAAATGCTAACATTGTAGGCTAGTCTGAGACATATATCTGTGCCTAGTAATAGCAATTGTCTCAAGATGCTAACAGCAACCCTCAGCTGACAGAACCTCAAGATTCCAGCACAAGGACTGAGTTGTGCCAAGCTCCAAAGCAGCCTTAGAAGTACAGACAGGAATGCAGTATAGCTGACTCCTTCCCTGTAGGCTTGTGGGAACCTGAGAGGAGGGCTCCAGTTGAACCATGCCCAGACTCTTCACTTACTAAAATCTCCACAGTATAATAAAATGTATCCTGTTTTCAGCTGCTACATCCTTAGCAATTAGTCCATAATAATACAGAGCTGGTGTGCTTCCCTTTAGGCTGTGTTTAATCTTTGTAGTATTTCCGTTGATCCTACCCAATTCCGTTCTATTTAGAACCTGGTTCACTAACTCTCCTCTGATTTTACTTTACATTTGGTTTTCATTCAAAATTTTGCTTCTATGCTTATTGTAAACATTCTCACTTTTACCACTGACTGCTTTTTTTTTTTTTCAGTTAAGTGTATCTACAAAACAAACAGACTAACAGAAATTTTTCCTTCTTCTTCTCTTTGGAAGAGGTGGGAATTTGTTACTTGCTTGAAGGTTACTGTTGTGAAAAGAGCGTCTCTGCTTTCTGAGCTCTAGTTCTATGGCTACTCCTCACTCTCATGTCTATCTCTGTACTCTTGAACCCTAAACATGTGTACCACACTGCCGTGTACCACACTGCCGTGTACCACACTGCCGTGTACCACACTGCCTCCCTACCTGTGCTTCCGTATCCTCTGTTTGTCTATCTCTGTGCTCTTGAACCCTAAACATGTGTACCACACTGCCGTGTACCACACTGCCTCCCTACTTGTGCTTCCGTATCCTCTGTTTGTCTATCTCTGTGCTCTTGAACCCTAAACATGTGTACCACACTGCCGTGTACCACACTGCCTCCCTACTTGTGCTTCCGTATCCTCTGTGCACCTCAAACAAGAATCTCCAAAATGAACTCCAAGTGAACTATTACTCACTGTTATCTAGTTAGTGCATGAAAGATATTTTTATAACAAATGAATCCAAGATGTAGTAGCACAATACAATGAATGTTTGTTATCTCGTAGTTCTCTGGGTCAAGCATATGGGCAAGAATATGGGCAGAGCTTTCTTCTGGCTTTCAGATGATTGACATCAAGGGACTAGATGGAGATCAAATAATCTTTTGAATGGGGGGTGGTGGCAGTGAGATCTACTTGCAAGTTCACTAACTGAGAAAATCTCATAAGACGTACATTCAAGTTCACCCATGTGAAACCCTTGAGAAACCTTGATTTTTCACTAATTCTTGAGAAGAGATGTAAACTGCATGTTGTATGGACCCTTGCTGTTGCCTACTCAACACAGCAGTTGGCTTTTCTCTGAAATAGAGAGAGGGTAGTTAGAGGAAAAGAGGAAAGATAGAGAAAGAGGAGTGAGGAGGAGGAGAAATGAAGAAGAGATATAGGAAGAGGATTAAGGGAGAGAGGAAGAGGAGGGGGAGAAGGAGAAGAAAAACAGGGGGATGACCAAAGGGATCAACAATGTTATAGTGAGGTGGTTCTAGAGGTGACATCTCAACACTCATTCTTAGGACTGGCTCTTGGGGAGGCGTGAATCTCAGGAGCAGAACTCTTTTCGAGTCATAAAAACTGTCTACACATACCCAGCTACTATCCTCCAGTAGTCCTGATGTCTGCTTACAGAGACCCAACCCTTCCAGTTGACCCCCAAAGATCTTTGAGACTAATCTTGGCTTTGCCATTCACCAGTGTACTCCAATACCCTTTGATCTTCTAATTACAATGATTATGCTATTATAATCTGTTGAGGTTGTCATTTCTTTCCATCCCCTGTATGCTACTAAGAATATCACCTACATTTGGAAAATGTGAGTATGTACTAGTGACAAAAATGTTAAAATGCAGATAGAGTTTTTTCCATGTTTCATTCATTGATCTACTTTTACTGCCTATTCCAGTATTTTAGACATAGTAGACATCCCATAAATGCTGTGAAATAAATGAAGCAATGACCTCCAGGTTCACTTTTGGACTGTTTACATAAATTATTTTTCAATTCTTACAACTTTGTGAAGTATAATGAGTTAATAAAAGAAGGGCTGAGGCTTAGAATGTTTATTCATGCGACCAGTAAGAACTCTATGTTATAAAACATTCTCAAAGCTGTTATCAATAAGGCTCTCTATAAATGTGAGTTAGCATCATGATTATCTTTTGCTCTTGTTTTGAACCCTTCATCTTCCCAGCCTTCTCCCAATTCACTTATGCTTCATGTGGAGACAGGAGGAAACATGGTTCTGAGGAGAGGAGAGAAAGGAAAATATTCAGCGGCTGCCAAGGGATCCAAGCAATGGATTCTACCAGCTGAATCAGTTCCCCTCACCAGAGTGGCCTGTCCCTGCTTGGGATCTTGGGCTACTTTCCCACCTGAGGGAGGCGATTGCACAATTTAGTGTTAGTGTTCCACCTCATCAAAGACATAACGTTGTCATTCATTTTAGAGAATAGCCTGCAGTGCAGAAAGAAATCATGTTATGTAGAAAGGGAGTCTCAGCATAGTATTCCATCCTGATGAGAAGACAGAAGAAAAGAACCCTAGCCAGCAAGCAACCATGACATCTGGCTCCACCCCCCCAACGCTGAGCCTGAGCTGCTAGACCTATGAAGAAGTCCTTGTGAGCAGGGGACCCTTTGACTCTTCAATGGGTTTGACTTGTAAAGTTTCTCATAACCCTGTAATTAATCATGAGGAAGACAAGGTGCTGTAATTTTATACTTTTATTTTGTAAATGACGACCCTGAAATCTGGAAGGCTGGGGTTTATTCAGTTCTTTTTTCCTGGTATTTTTGTGTGTGCTGTTTTCTGAGATAGTTACAGTAAACTCAGGAATGGCTGTTGCCCCCATTTTAATGGTATGGAAATGGAATCTTGGTTAAGGCCCTGCTGATTGTACATGATAAAAGTAAATGAAGAATTTATTGACATATTTAATTCTCTATGCCCAATATTCTTTTCAAAGAGGATATGACACACTTTGAGTAGTCTACAGTTCTGAATCTGCTGGTCCAAGAGAAAGAGAGGCATACAGGAAGCTTTAAAGAAAGGCAAGGCAGGTGGGTAGATCTGCAGAAATGTGAGCACTATCACCATCAAAGCATTGTTAGTTTGACTTTTAATCTAAGGAGGTAATGGGAGAGCTTAAGCCTCCAAATGCTGATTGAAGGAATTCAGTTGTGTGTTGCTCAGATCCATCCACCCTGGTGATGTCTCAGGGGACTCACACCCCCCAATGGAGACCCAAGAAACAATGGGCTGTGGCAACAGTTCTTCCAAAGGCTCCCTAAAATATATTAAATAGAACATAACTCGGGTCTACTGAATACTTAGACAGAGCATGATGAAGTGTGGCTGATGGTACAGTTATAGACTTGTTTGTAACAAATAATTTAAGCACTAAGCTTTACCAGCTTAATCACCACAACATGCTTTCCCCACTGCTGTTTAAATCCAGTCCAAGACAAAACCTCTGAGGAGAGACTATTTTGTTCTCAGACTTTTTAGACCCCAGGGAAGACAGAGTGAGCTTGTTCAGACTCCTTAGCCCTAGACTGTAATTGTGAAAATAAAATAGCACTTCTAAATATAACCCCATGGTTCAAGCTAAGCAATTGTCTCCTACCAGCTCAGAAGCATCCCAGACAAGGACTCTACATTCTTCAAAAATATTTGCTGCAGGGTCAGCATGAGGCCTTGGAGATCATACCTGGAGCCAGTTGGGGTGTAAGAGTGCTGAAGCTGTCTGACTTATATGAATGAACTTTCAACTAACTCATTTTCTCTGTTGGGGACCCCAAAGTCACAGCCCTGGCCTTAACTGTCTGAGCTCCTGGGAGTGAGAGATGATGCTGCCCCCTCTCCTGTTGATGAAATTGTACTGTGTGGATCTCAAAATCCCCAAGGCCATCAGCAGATGTAGAGAGGGCCAGGGCCAGGTCATACTTTGCCAGCCTACATTCTAGACAAACTTAGACCAAACCTTGCCTTACTTACCCCGGATGTATTTGGATTTAGCACTCCCTCTAGCATCTCCCGCAGGACCATTTTATCTCTTATTCCCTTTTCTATATTAGAGTTATCTGATAAGTAATGCTTTTCTTGGCTTTGTGAGCCCACTTTCTGGGACAGGAATTGTGTTAACATATTAAAAACCAGGAAATATGAAAAGTGCCTAGGTACTATCATCAAAAAGAATAAAACCTTTCCATGTTCTTTAGATCTAAACTCATCTTTAGGGGAGTGAATACTTTTGTCAAAGGCAATATGTAGAAAGCTTGGAAGATGTGTTAGCAGAGAAAAAAGGAGTTGGAAAAGGGAGTGGTGGAGCAGATTAGGAGTGCATTTTCTGAGACCATGTTTTTAGGCACTTATGAGGTGCAAAAGGCCAGTGTGCTTATCTGTTCACAACATTTTAGGGAGCACAGTTAATTGATGTAAATGTAACTTTTAGGTTGCCATAGATGTGGGTCTATGTGTGGAGGTGCTACTAATGGGCCCACTCCGTACATGAGAAGAGGCTGAGACACAGAACAATCAAACTATTTCCCTAAAGATGTACAATGAATAGAAAACCAGTAATCAAAATGAGATAACTTGGTGTATCAATTAGATTTCCATGTTGCTATGGTAAAACATTGCCCAAAGAAACTTGGGGATGGAAGGGTTTATTTCAGCTTATATCTTATAGTCCATCACTGCAGGAAGCTAGGGAAGGAACCTGATAGAAGGAACTGAAGCAGCAGCCATGGAGGAGTGTTGCTTACTGGATTACTCCCCATTTTTTGCTTAGCCTGCTTTCTTATAAAACCCAGGATCACTTTCACAGTGGTGGCACTGTTGAGAAGGGGCTTCTCACTTCAATCATTAATCAAGAAAATGCCCCTACAGACTTGAGGCCAATAAGGTGGATTTGTACTTGTGTCATGTTGATAAAAATTAATCAGTATGTCTAGCTTCAAAATGAAGACAGAAGACTAAATTATGCTCATTAAAGTTAGGTAATAAAATATTTGAGATTAATGAAAATATAATGGGTATTAAGTAAAAAAGAGTCAGTGTGATCCTTGATAATTAAATATAATATTCATATGGGCCCTATGCTCTGAATAGTTTTGATGACTCTAGGGTTTGTATTAGTGTTAGTGTGACCCTTAAGCAACCCCCCAAAGAGGATACTTCCTCTGGGGAAGGACACAATTAGAGATGTTAACACCCCTGCTTCCTGTTATTGTGACAAAATACCCCCCAAAAAATCAAGGAGGATAATTTTATTTGGACTTACTGTTTCAGAGATTTTAGACCCTGATGACTTGATTCTCTTGTTTTCAGGACATGGGAAGGCAGAAAGCTGTGGCAAAGAGTATATGGTGAATCAAAACATCTCAAGTTGTGGAGAACAAGAAAGGAGCAGGAAGTGTGTGTGTGTGGGTGTGTGTGTGTGTGTGTGTGTGTGTGTGTGTGTGTGTGTGTGTGTGTCTGAAGAATGAAAAAGAGAAACAGAGACACATATGTATATAGCATAGGCACACCAATCGTTCCTCCTTAGTACACATCTTGATGGCATTTCTGCCACTTCTTGCTGCCTGCCTCCCTAAGTGTTTGCCTAGTCAACTTAATAAAAAGAAAATAAAGACCTGAGCACTGTTTGATTATATCCCAGGAACAATTTTGATAGTTCTCTTTGTGAAGCATTCTCTATTGCAGCCTAAATATCAGAACTTCTCTATGTCCAAATAAGAGTTTATTTCCTACCACACCAAAAATATCATGAGACAAATCACTTTAGAAAGGAAATAGGAAAGTAAGGTAAGTCAACAGCCTAGCTCTGCCAAGACAGGGTAGGCAAGTCCTTCATAATTCCTGCTCTACAATCAATGTCTGTCAGAGAAATGGGACCAAATGGCTGAAGATTGATGCTGTAATGTATGGAGAGAAAATGGGAACTGTTCAGGCAGCCACTGATATGTCATTTCTTAGTTTTGGAAGCTGCGGGCCCTGCACTTCCTATATAATCAGATATATTTATCCCTCTCAGGTCTCTGAGGTGGTTGAAGAATAGATAGCTAGAGTCTCATAGTTAAATTTTGAGTTGTTTAGGAATCAAGAGAATGTTCTGGATCTAAGAAGATGTTTTTAAAATTGTGATGCAAGTTAGTACGAAAGCTGAGTTAGATATAGAACTTTAAACTCATGGAGATGGTTAGATAGTAGAATGTTAAAGTCAGGTGCCAAATACATATGGACTGGACATTGGGAATGTATGATAAGCCATATAACTCTCATAATTGTGGCCTATTTATTTCTGTTGTTTTATATTGTATTTATTGTTATAAGAGAAAGAACCATTTGTTGGACTGAAAGGGGGAGCTGTGGGAGGGGGGAGATACACCTTAAACTTAAAAAAAGGAAAGAGGATGGGGGGTTGAGGGGGAAGAGAGTGGGAGGGTGGGACTGGAGGGAGGAGTAGGGAGGGGATTGTGATTGAGATGTAACTTGAAGAAATAAAAAATAAATTATAAAAAATAAAAAGAAAGGAAATAGGAAGAAAAACCAAAACAAGCAAGCAAACAAACAAAAGCCAATCCCAGAGCCTGAATTGTTTTCCTTGGCTCACAGTCCAGGAAGATGAATCAGTAGAACTGCAGGCTGCTCTGCTAAGGAGAAGCATTGTCCATGCACCTAGGTAAGAGCATAACAAATCCAGGAAAACGGCAAGATGAAGCAGACACCAAAGAAGTGTTCGCTTCTCCCACCACATTAGGTTAACCTTTTTGATAGAAGTAGGCATCAGAGATCCTGATGTACAATAAGTCACTAAAAGTGTAAAATTAATTTTAAATAACTTAATATTTGGTCATACCCGCTGCCTTGTTAATACTTAATAATAGTCTGATTCTGCAGAGTTTTATTCCATTCCTTGATTCCTCCTTTCTCAATTTAATCAATCAGGTTGGTCATTTAAATTATAATTATCACTCTTAATAATAATTCTTCATTTCTCTCATGTAATAAATTACAAGCCAATACATTCATTAAGATCTAATGAAGTTACTATGTCATAATAATCTTGACTATTAGCCCCTAAAATTCTAATCTAATTATAAAGATCCCCATATTAAAATATTGAATAAACACCCTGTAAATCAAGCGATCTTCTCATATGGGTTTCTAAAGTTTGGAATTTGTTTTTCATATGACATCTTCAATTCCAAGTTGACATACTTCAGTTAACAAGAACAGTTAGCCAGAAGCCAATAGGCAAGATTAGTACATTTAGAGACATTCCCAGAACTATGACTTTGATGATTAGGCTTTTTTTTTTTTTTTAAGTTTTGGCAGAAGGTGCTGTCTATGTGCTGACTTTTACAGATTAAATGGTACTCCCATTATGGAGTCAGTTGTGTTTAGTTCTGTAACCCTGCTACACCTCCCTGTCACAGCATGGTTTTACAAATCAAAGGACAATTTATGGGAGTCAGTTATCTCTTTCTACCATGTGGGTCACAGGATAAAACTAGGTCATCAGGTTTGTAGGCAAATGCCTTGCCTGCTGTGATGGTTTGAAGAGGAAAGACTCCCATAGGCTCATGTATTTGAATGCTTGGTCATTATGGGGTGGCACTACTTGACAAGGATTAGGAGGTGTGGCCTTGCTGGAGTAGGTGTGGCCTTGTTGGAGGAAGTATGTCATTGAGGATGGCCTTTGATGTTTCAAATGCTCAAGCCAGGCCCAATGTCTCTCTTTTTCTGTTGCTTGCCAATCTCTTAGCTATCTCTCTAGCACCATGTCTACCTGCATGCTGCCATACTTCTTAGTATGATAACAATAAACAAATCTTTGAACTATAAGCAACCCCTAATTAAACACTTTCCTTTATAAGAGCTATTGTGGACATGGTGACTCTTCATAGCAATAAGACATTGACAAAGACACCTGCTAATCCACCTTATTGGCCCAGATGTAGCACAGGTCCTCCTGCCTCCACATCTTCAACTTATCCTACCAGCATGTGCCAGCCACCACAGCCAGCTTTATGTACGATTCTGAATTTCCATCAGGTATTAATTGGTATGTTTTACCATCTTTGTCTTTGTTATTTGGCTAATCACTGATTGGGATTGAGACTATGTGGTAACATTTAAGACTGGAAAACATATACTGAACAGTTGTGAAAAAATAAGCACAAAATCATTACAAGAAATTAATTTGGACTTTCAAATAATCATTAAGAGTTTCTAGATAATTGACAAGGTAAACCCACTGATTTCTTGAGTCTTTTACAAATAGCTAGCTTACCTTTTAACTTAGCTTTCATGCATCTTTGCTCCATTTAATGTATGCTATTAAATCAGATTCAACATGAGTTAATTATTATAAATAGTACAGAATTCCTCTAGTTGGCTAATAGAAGATATGATTCTGAGTTATTTTTTTCATAATTACCTGACTAAAGGAATTCTAAAAGTTCAGTTATGCACCCAAAACAAGAGTATTGTTATTTGCTACTAGCTGTTAAAGAACAAATTAATTCAAATTTGATGACTGTTTCCAGTTTTCTAGCATTTATGGCTAGAATCATTAGCCTTAGAAAAAAGTTTTTCCAGTTATTATTTATTTTTATGTGAAGACTTTATACTGATTATTTGTAAGAAATAGGGTGGTCTGTTGTGAGTAATGAAGGGTCATAAATTAGAAGCCATGAAACTTTTCACAGTGATAATGAAATAATCTTGGTCTTGAATTGACATTGAAGATGGTGATTACCTCATAAGGAAAAAAGAACTCAGATACTTATAGGAAACGCAATGACTGTAGCTTCTTATGTCGTATTTTGTTGGTGTCCCAGGAAGTTCTGCTTTTTTCCGAGGGGAGGTGTTGGGGACGAATCTAGGGAAAGGGAGATTTAGGGAAGAGACTTGAAGATAGGGAAGGAAAACTTCAGTTGGAGTATAATATATGCAAGAAGAATTACTAAAAAGGAAAAAAATCAAAAGAAAGAAAGAGAGAGAGAGAAATAAAGACAGACAGACAATGTTGGTTGCTGGTAGCTGTTCTCATGACAAACGTTTTTGTTAAATCCCAATGATATATGTATTGTCTTCTGTAGAAAGTTTGCTTTATCTGCTTGCTGCCTGTGGGATCAGTTTCAGGAATGTCCTTGTTACTCAACTTTGTACTATTCTTAAAAATTGCTGCAATAACAGTGACATGAATAACCTAAATTATAGAATGGTATATAATAAACCCCAGACTTCCTTAAGCATTATTGTGAGAAAACATGACAGGCTAAGTTAATTTTCTAACTATGTTAGTTAATGGAAACAATAAAACTAAAAAGGGAGTGGGTAAAAGAGTTTATATGGAAGTCTGGGAATTAGTGCTTGGAAATGTCAGAATCAGTGGTTGGTAAACTATAATCTGTGGCTCACTCTCTGTTTTTATAAGTACAGTTTTATCTATACAGCCATCTTATTTGCATATGCACACATTGTAGTTGCTGCCTTTGTGTTTCAAAGCAAGATTTGAGTTTTTAGCAGAGACCTCATGCATTGAAATATGTACTACTTAGTCCTTTAGAACAAACTTTTGCTGGTCCCTATAATACAATATTACCAAAGGCTGTTAATTTATCTACTGACTGTAGTTAACTTCTTCCAAAAATATTAGGATCATAGTCACCTTCCACATACTATCTGATATGAATGTTCCTGCTGTACCTTAATTTAAGGTCTTCAGTTCCTCAAATGCAGAGTTTGGGTCCTGGAATCTAGATCAGCACCTGTTAAACAGTTTAAAATGTATGCTATACTGCAGACATTGATTTCAGCATTTAAACATTATTGGGCAACACAGCCACAAACATAAGGGATGAAAGTATTAAAAAGTTAGCACTTATATACGATCAGAAGGTTATAGGTTATATAATATGAGGAACCAGGAAATAGAAAGTGATTAAGAAAGATGAGAAACACATCCCTGGAAAATGAGCCTTTGTGAGGAAAACTGTCAAGGCAGGACAACAGAGAGCCTATCTGATATTCTGTGAGCGAACGTTTGTGTGCCGCTGTTTATTGTTCTTAGTGGGTACTCATTAGGAACTATGGGGGAAGGAAACACGTTGTCTTCTTGGTATTGGACTTATGTGGCAGTATGATAGAGTTGGCGCAGAAATTATCAGAAATATTAGATCTTTAGTAGATTGAACTTGGCCATCCTGAGAGTATTTATACTACAGAGATTTTTTAATTGTCACATACAAAGATTTTTTAATTGTCACACACAAGTGCCTACACACTCTCTTGCAAGCCCTTAGGAAGGCTCTCTGTCTTAGAAAATAAGGTTTTTGGGGGGTTGTTTTTTTGTTATATTTTGGTTTTTTGTTTCTATTAAACAGCAAACATCAAGTGATTATAATCACATGACAGTTGAACTGCTTATTATTCATTCAGGTGAGAACCTCAGTTCTAGACTGTCATGCTTGGGCCAAGGTGACTCTTCTGAGACTGATGGTTTGCAAGCAAGTGAGGCCATGGAGGTTCTGTAAGGAAGAAAAGGATTTGTGAGTTCCTGGGGTCATGAGCAAATTGATGTGCACTCTTGGAGGTGAGGGAAACCCTGCCTGATGTCTCAGGAATAGAACATTAGTGCTGTAGGTGGGAATTATTCCGACCTCAGTGTCCACAGAAACCTATGAGAGCAGAAATTGGAAGTAACTTATAGCAAGTACAACAGTGAAAGAGATGGAAAGGAAGAGGAAAGACAAAGAGAGACAAGAGAGCAGCTGCAAGCATCACAGAAGGATGATGTACTGATGTCTCAAAGAAGACAAGAATATAAGTTTAAACTTGTGGATGAATTTACATTTCAAATGTATTTGAAAGAGGGAAGCTAATTCAGTCTATAGTGGAGAGATCATATATAAGTAATTTATGGACGATGTCTAAATATTGTTCATAGAGTCAAAATCCTGTTCTGGTGATAAGGACATAATAGGGAGAAAGACGTTTGAATGGAAGAGCCAGATCATTTCAAGCCACTATGTGTCCAGGAGAATGATGTTAATACCTGTTACCTTCCAGGAGCTGGGGAGGGTTAACGAATGTCACTGGAAATTGCTCTGGGCTCCTTGTAAGGCATGTGCTGTGCAAACAGCAGCTCTCAGGTTTATGGGTTTATTGGAAGCAGACAGGCTAAGAAATGCTTTTCCAGAAAGCTGCTCTCTCGGAGAAGATATTGTGTTTGGATTTCAGCTCCAGAGATCAGCACTGTGGAGTACAAACACAATAGGGAGAACCAGAGCCTGTGATAATGGCCGACAGCTGATTTTCAGAGCTTCAGGCCCCAGGTGATGAAGCCAGCAAAGCCATCCTGGAGAGCAGTGAGTCCTGTCCCATTGATAAATGCTTGCAGGAAGAAAGGATGCTTGAGTTTTCCAGGTGAAATAATCAAGTCCCCAGCAAGAGGGTCATTTTTTATGGCCCGGAACACCTTACTGACAGTTCTCCCTGGGGAGTCCTGAAGAGGGATACGTCTCAAAGACAGGCAAGCTAGGGCCCTTGCCCTTCACCATCAGCAGTATATAATGGAGTCAGCAAAGTAGAACCCCTGCCTGGGCAGGGTGAGGACAGTCTACCCCAGGTTCCATCAGGGTAGCTTTCTACTTTCAAAGATGGTCTTAAAATATCAGCCCCTGGGGAGGAAGCCTGCTCTGAGCACATGGTAGTCAAATGACTGCACAGACATCCCCCTCCTGTCTCTTCCGTGGCTCCATGCTTTCTCACATGCCCCACAATCCAACTGAGAACCAGTTTTAGTCCCTCTGAGCTGCTATAACAAAATGCTACAAGTGGATAGCTAATGAAAACCAGAAATTTACTTCTCACAGATCTGGAGATGGGAAGTACAGATCCAGGGTTCAGTGAGGGCCAGATTTCTGGTTTGTAAATGTCATCTTCACACTGTGTCTTCATGTGAAGGGGCAGGCCTGTCCTCTGGGCTCCATTCATAAACACATCAATCATAATCCTGGAGGGATCACCTCATGATGTATTAACTTCCTAACATAGCCATTCCTTTGGGCTTAAGACTTCTATGTAGGAAATATGGGGAGCACACATATTAACATCATCTAAAGCCTGATTTTGAGTGTGTTTTCTGACGCTTCCTCTATTTCTTTCCCTTCCATAGATTCTACTCAATTCTCAGAACATTACTTGACACAAAATAATGAAAAAAATTTAGATCTAAGGTCAACTTCTTTGGTTCCATGGGCCACTGAATATTTCAGCTTTGAATATTCCAGCCAAGTAAAACCTCCCTTTCTCTGTCTTTCTGTCTCTCTTATTGTATATTTCTTGTCTATTATTATTTTAATAGAAGTGTGTGTATCTGTATATATTCTATCTTGCTTGGTAACTAACAGATTCTTATAAAACTTTGTCTTTTTCATTTTCTTATGAACTATTTCTAAAGTGACAGTATAATAAGATTTATTGTTTATTATCTGGAAGGGTGGTTGATACTAGTAAGTCCTAAGTATTAACCAATTCAAAATTGAGATGCCGTGTGTGTGTGTGTGTGTGTGTGTGTGTCTGTCTGTCTCTCTCTCTGTGATGTGTGTGTGTCTGTGTGTGTGATGTGTGTGTGCCTGCATGAGTTTATATATAATACATGTATGCAGGTACCCATGGAGGCCAGTAGAGGGCATCAGATCCCTTAGAATTAGAGTTACAGGAGGTTGCCTGATGCTAAATGTGGGTGCTGGGAAGTGAACCCATGCCCCCTTCAAGAGAAGTTCTTAGAAGCTGATTTAGCTCTCCAGTCCCCAAAGTGAGATGCTGAAAATTGTTTAAGTCTGTCTAACAGGAAATGGAGAATGGGTACCAGAAATACACTGTAGGCTTACTCTCTCACAAAAAAAAAGTAATTGAAAATTTCTGTTGGCCAGGAAAAAGGCACATAAGTAGAAATTTGCTTTATATTAAGAGTTAACAGGACTACATTGTAGGTTCCTTTGGGGATCATCTAACATGAATAATTTAAAAGCATAGGAAGTGATTCCCATTCACTAGAAGAAATGTCTTACATGTTACTCAGGGGTAGAAAGTAGTACAATAAAATTTTCATTACTCATAACTTATGGTTATTTGCTTGGGAAACAGTCTCACATTCACCTCTGTTCTCACTTATCATTGATGGACATTAGAATACAAATGTCTGTTGTGTGATGGGAATATAACCTGAAAATATTTTCATTGCTTCTGAAAGTATTTTTTCAGACATATCTAACTGGATTTAAATGTTTATGGTAAACCACTCCTATTAGTTAGGCTGAAATCCTTAGGGATATAGATGGTTGGAGTTATTTTATATTTTCCAATTTTATTGGAAAGAATAATGTGTTCTTTGCAAAGCATCTGCAGTTTAATCTCCTTGTTATTCAGGTTAACTGTCCTCAGATTCTCAACAGCAACTTCAAAGTCAGTAAAAAAAAAAAAATTGAATCAAACAATTATAGCAAAAATGATGACGAGATAGGATGTTGAGTCACCTTGGCCCTTTGTGATTGAACTCTGTCTACTTGGTTTCTTTAGGCCCTCTGACTTTTAGGGTGGTTGGTTTATAAGACTAGTACAATACCTGGAAGACTGTGTATGTCCTGAAGCCCCTGCTCCTATTAAAGGATTACTGAATTCTGTGAGTTCCTGTGGGCAGAGCTCCTCTGACTCATGTCAGCCTTGATGGAGTCTTGTGATGAAGAAGGTGAAGAAGGAAAGGATGTGGATTTCAGCATTGCCCAGAATTAGCTGGAGAGGAGGGGATGACTTACAGTGTGCAGCTAATCAGAGGCACCAAGATCAAAGGCAACAGCCATCCACGCAGGAAATATGGAACGTGCAGGAGAGAAAGAGGAAAGCAGATGTTCAAATCAAAGAAAACTGAAGGACGTTTAGTAAATGGCTCGAAATGAGCCACGTGGGACGTCTTCGTAGGAAAAGTTAAGGGGAACCATGATGGGTTTGGGAGATGAGTTGATTTCTTTTTTTTTCTCATCTCTTCCTCTGCTTCACACTTGTCTTGTACTCTCCATGCCCCCAAAGGTACAGCAATTAATTGACAAAACCACCAGAGGCCCCCGTGTAGATGCCGACCTCCACCACTTCTCTGTCGTCTACCAGCCTGGCTGAAAGCTGCTGTGGTGGAAACAGACTGTGCCCTAGAAAGTAAAAGAAAAAAAACAAATCATCCCAGCAAAAAAAAAGAATGCATAGAGCTGTAACCCATACACTTATTGTGGCCCAGCTTCCCCAGAGTTTGGTGGGGGTGAGTGGATGGGTGGTGGGGTTGGCACCCTCTTTTGTACTTCCTGCTTCTCTATGTCTTCATCTCCTCCTTCTCTCTGAAGATGCAGGAGCCTGGTTTCTCACTCACATACACCTGACCCTGAGTCCCAGCTCCCACATTTGTTAGTCATATGACCTTAAACCTGTTAGTAATAAGTGATACTCTGTTAACACGTTTGTCATTGTAGCTATGTAGTGGGTACTAGAAACAGGCAGAGACATTGTTACAGTGTTGGGAAATGACAATAGAACTTGGGAAAGGGATCTATTCACTGAACATCTCAGTTTTTCCTTCTGTCCGATAGGAATGGTATTGCCTCTTACTTCATGGGGTCACTGGGTGGTTGAAGAGAGTGACAGTGTGGCCCTGTATCTGCTCCAGGGACAGACTTCTGGCTTAAATCACCCTGTCTCTACCCTCACCCACTCGTGGATTTTATGCAAAGTGTTTACTAGCTCCAAGCTTCACTTTTCCAGTCTGTGAACTGAGGATAACGGTACCATGTGACTTTCACTAGTTTACAGGGATTATATTAGGTTTTAGATTTTTCTATTTCATTTATTTATTTATATTAGTGTCTGTATATAGGTACACATGTGCCATAGCACACATATAGAGGTCAGAAGACAACTTGTTTGTAGGAATCAATTTTCTCCTTCTACCATATGGGTCCCAGGATAGAACATAGGTTTCCAGGCTTAGTGGCAAGCACCTTTACCCACTGAGCCCTCTGTCCAGATTTAAACTAGATTTATCCCCATTTTGTCAAGAACTATTGCCACTATGCAGTGAGATAAAATGCCCAGTAAAATTTAAAAAAGAGATAATAAATAAAACACATTTTCAAAGTACCTCAATCATGATTGGAATCATTGATGTTAGCACAGTAGCTGGTCACAAAAATGATTAGAGGAATCAAAAACAGATGCATGTGGAAAAATGGAAATTAGGTGATGTAGAAAAGAGCAAATTGTGTAATAACTTAACATTTTGAAGTATACACACATTCACACTGGAGAAGATATCAACAAACATTTTACTTGTGAAATGAGATAAAGACAGCTTCCACTTGCCTTGGAGGCCATGAGGGTTGGTTAGATGTGGAGCCATGGAACAGAAGTTGAGACTGGCATCACATTTCAGTTCATTATATGATTTTAGTTATATGTTAAAAGTTCTAAAGAAACTACAGTTCTGTCTAAAGGGCTTCCCCCTTTTTCCCCCTCTGAGGTGAATCATGGTGAGCACATATTATGACTGTTATGGAAGTGGAAGCTAAGGCAGAGGACAGGGAATGGTGTCTGTGGTGTTAGCAGATCAATTCACACACACTGCTTGCAGAAACTTAAAAGGGTGTGAATGTGGATTAAAGAAGAAATTATTTTGTTATTTTAGAACTAAAAAAACCTTTAGTGTATATATTTTGAGATCTCAAAGGACAATTTGTTATCATTGCAGCATGCCTTTTGTAAGTAGCTTTTAATCTTAAATCCTTCCAAATCCTATGTGCCTGTCTCTGCATTCTAAGTATTGGGATCAAAGACATGTGGTTCCCAACTGATGGGATTAAAAATGTGCTCCACGACCCCTGGATCGAAGTTTTTCTCTATTTAGAGCTTGTGTTGTATCAGGCTGATCTTGAGCTCTAAGAAATGCCTGTTTCTGTCTCTAGTGTGTTGGGATTAAGGCTGTATTCTTCTCGAATGATGGGATTAAGGGTGTGCACCATCATCACCCTGTTCCTTGTAACTCTAGTATTTATAAGACAACTGTGTAGTGCTCCTCCTGTCTTTGCTGAAGTTAAAGGCATGGGCTAACACCATGCATTTCATGTATTTTACCTTAGCTCTAAGTTTTTTCAACTCTTGGATGTTTATAAAACCAGGTTGAACAGCTGTAACCCTTAATTTATTTGCAGTGTTTTAAACCTGTTACCTGCTTTTTTTAATTAATAAATTTATTTATTTTTTGCTTCAGGATATATCTCCTTCATATTATATATTGTCAAAAAAACAAACTTGCTCCACGAAAAATATTACCTGACCCCCTCCACCCCCCAAAAAGGTAATTGTCCCAGAGTTAGGATTAGGGCAGAGCTCTGTTCTTATCTTTCCAGGAGATTTAAAGCATCCATTCAAGGAATCCAAGGATAACTGGACAATGGAAACCTCAGCAGAAAACAGATCAGACACCAAAGAAGATGAGTGGCCCAGACGATCCAGCCTTGAAGACTTCCTCAATAGCTGTTTCCTCAAAAGTCTACAACCACAACAACTCAAAATCACTAAGATCGTTCAGCTCCACAGATTGCTCCAGTCAGAACTTCAGTAAAGCCCTGAAGATCAGCTTCTGTCTACAAACTTCTTAGGACATATAAATAGCTGAGCACAAAAGGACTGAACATCAAATGATTCTATTAACATTTTAAACCATTTTTGCATTCATATTTGAGCCCAAACAGGTTTGCTATGTCCCAAATCAGTAGGAAGTCATTTTAAGAGAACGACGTCCCATGCCCAGAAGGTGGGGAGGGTGTTCCCCCCCCTTTTGGTTATTTGATGGATAACAGAAAATTTTGTTATTTAGGGGAAGAGACTACAAGCTGTTAATTGGTCTTGTTAAATGGGCTTTGCAGGTTAGACTGAGGGACTTCTCTCTTTTTCTTTTCTGTATCCTTCTTTCTCTCCTATGTAGGAGTGAATAGACTGAGAAAAAATGGGACATAGACATAGTATAGGAAAGATCAAGAAAAAAGGACAGATTATTTAATATGCCCTTACACCTTTGTATATTGATACAAAATTAATATTATATTCAGCTAAATTGGTATTGTTCATTGTATATTAATGCAAAATTAAGATTGTATTGGACTACATCGGTATTAATTTTTGTATATTGATACAAAATTAAGATTATATTTGGCCACAATGGTATTGACCCTTGCATATTGATGCAAAATTAAGATTGTATTGGGCTACATAGGTATTGATCTTTATATATTGACACAAAATTAAGATTATATTTGGCCACATTGGTATTGATCTTTGTATATTGATACAAAATTAAGGGTAATGCTTCTTAAAGGTATTGTACCTAGTAATGCTTAAAAATAAAATGTGAAGTTTTGGCCTTTTGATACCAACCATCATAAACTGTTTAGGATAATTAAGAAATCCAAACACAGAGTCATGCAAGCGTGTCACTTTGTTAGTTACTATGACAGTCTATCACAGTTATTTTCTAAGCTACTCAGAAATCAAGTTGTTAAGAGATATATAAATATAAGAGATAGATAGGGCATCTTCAAAAACCTCAAGAGATCTGCAGAATATGGCATTCAAAGATGTTTTCTTAACTTAAGATTTTTTGATATTGAGACATGTCAGCTCCTGACAGCACCCCCTATTCTACTCCAAGTAGAAGATGAGCATCGAAGAATCTCCAGTGGGAGATGGATGAATTAGTGGCAAGCCTATCTCTTGGCAAGAAAAACTCCTTGCTTCAACTGTAGACAGACTGCTGTCCAAAAAGGACAAAACTTGGAAGCAGGTAAGTCGACAGCCTAGTTCTGCCAAGACAGGGTAGGTAAGTCCTTCATAATTCATGCTCTACAATCAATGTCTGTCAGAGAAACGGGCCTAATGGCTGAAGATTGATGCTGTAATGTATGGAGAGAAAATGGGAACTGTCCAGGCAGCCACTGGTATGTCATTTCTTAGTTTTGGAAGCTGCAGGCCCTGCACTTCCTATATAATCAGATATATTTATCCCTCTCAGGTCTCTGAGGTGGTGGAAGAATAGATAGCTAGAGTCTCATAGTTAAATTTTGAGTTGTTTAGGAATCAAGAGGGTGTTCTGGATCTAAGAAGATGTTTTTAAAATTGTGAAGCAAGTTAGTATGAAAGCTGAGTTAGATATAGAACTTTAAACTCATGGAGATGGTTAGATAGTAGAATGATAACATCAGGTGCCAAATACATATGGACTGGACATTGGGAATGTATGCTAAGCCATATAACTCTCATAATTGTGGCCTATTTATTTCTTTTGTTTTGTATTGTATTTATTGTTATAAGAGAAAGAACCATTTGTTGGACTGAATGGGGGAGCTGTTGGGGGGAAAAAGATCTACCTTAAACTAAAAAAAAAAGGGTAGAGGATAGGGGATGGGGGTGTTGAGGGGGAGGAGGGGGGAAGGGTGGGACAGGAGGGGGGAGTAGGGAAGGGATTGTGATTGAAATGTAACTTGAAGAAATAAAAAATAAATTATAAAAAAAGTGTGAATGTCAAAGCAGCTGTTTGGATTATCATAAAATTAACCCTTTCCTATATTCCACTACTTATGCTCTTAGGCACTTACTCTCAAGAAATGTGAACATATGAACATAAAAATGCCTGTGCAGAAATGCTTATAGAAGCTTTACTTGCAATGGACAAAAACTGACAATCAGTCAAGCATCTGATTTGGATATATCTGATTATATTATTAGTTAGTTATGGAATAGAAGATTATTCAACAGTAAAAAAGAATGAAATATTTGTTCAGACAACAACATTGATTAATGTCAAAACATCACATGAAAGAAAGTATGGTATAGCATAAAGCAAAACAGTACACATTCATGTTAAATGAGAACAGTTGATAATTTACAGTGACAAAAATCAGAATGTCAGATATATTTATCCCTCTCAGGTCTCTGAGGTGGTTGAAGAATAGATAGCTAGAGTCTCATAGTTAAATTTTGAATTGTTTAGGAATCAAGAGTGTGTTCTGGATCTAAGAAGATGTTTTTAAAATTGTGATGAAAGTTGAGTTGGTTATAGAACTTTAAACTCATGGAGATGGGTAGATAGTAGAATGTTGAAGTCAGGCGCCAAATACGTATAGACTGGACATTGGGAATGTAGGCTAAGCCATATAACCCTCATAACTGTGGCCTATTTATTTCTGTTGTTTTGTATTGTATTTGTTGTTATAAGAGAAAGAGCCATTTGTTGGACTGAAAGGGGGAGCTGTTGGGGGCAAAAAGATACACCTTAAACTTAAAAAAAAAGAAAGGGATGGGTGGGTTGAGGCAGAAGATGGTGGGAGGGTGGGACTAGAGGGGGGAGTAGGGAGGGGATTGTGATTGAGACGTAACTTGAAGAAATAAAAAGTAAATTAAAAAAAATCAGAATCACTACCTATTCAACATAACTGAGAGTGATGAGATGGGAAAGCTGTTTTGATGATTAAGGGTTTTTTCTCTATTTTTTCATTGATTAATTAATGTGTTTATTTTACATTCCAGTTACAACCTCACTCCCTCCTCTCCTCCCAGTCCACTCTCCCACCCACTTCCTCCATGCCCTCCCCACATCCCGGATATGGACCCACCCTGGAACATCAAATCACATCAGGACTAAGTGTCTCTTATTTCACTGAGGCAAGACAAGACAACCCTGCTAGGGAAATGGGACCCAGAAGGAGGCAACAGAGTCCAAGTGAGAGACAGCCCCTGCTTCAATTTTAGGGGACCCACTTAAGGATAAAACAGCCCATCAGCTTTATATGTATAGGGGGCCTAGGTCCAGTCCAAGCATGTTCTTTGGTTGGTGGTTCAGTCTCTGTGAGCCAATATGGATCCAGGTTAGTTGACTATGTAGGTCTTGTGGTGTCCTTGATTCCTCCAACTTCCTCAATCCTTCCCTTACCTCTTCCACAAGACTCCCTGAGTTTGGCCTAATGTTTGGCTGTGGGTCTCTGCATCTGTTTCCATTATCTGCTAAATGAAGTGTCTCAGTGACAGTTATGTTAGGTTCCTGTCACAAGTATAGCAGAGTATCATTAATAGTGTCAGGGGTTGGATCTCTTCCATGAGGTGGGTCTCAAGTTAGGCCAGTCATTGACTGGTCATTCCCTCAATCTCTGTTCCATCTTTTATCTCTGCGTTCTTATAGGCAGGACAAATTTTAGATGGAGTGTTTCATGGGTAGGTTGGTGTCCACCTCCTCCACTAGAAGTCCTGCCTGGATGTAGAATGTGACCACTTTGGTCTCAGTGTCCCTGCTATTAGGAGTCTTACCCAGGGTCACCCCCATATCCTCTCAGGAGCCTCCCACATCTCATGTCTCCAGCTTGTCCCAGAGATGCCCCAACACAGATTTCCTTCCTCTCTCCCAACCCTCTCACCCCTATCCTCACTCTCCCCACACCTGATGCCCCTCCCCCATTACCTTCTCCAACCCCTCTCTCAGTTCCCTTGCTCCCTACAATTCCAATATCTATTTTATTTCCCCTTCTTAGTGGTATTTAAACATCTTCCCTTGAGCCTTCCTTGTTACTCAGCTTCTTTGGGTCTGTGGATTGTAGCATGGTTATACTGTATAGGCTAATATCTGGTTATGAGTGAGTATATACCATGTGTGTCTTTTTGGGTCTGTGTTACCTCACTCAGGATTTTCTCTTCTAGTTCCATCCACTTGCTTGAAAACTTTCTGATGTTCTTGTTTTTAATAGCTAAGCAGTATTCCATTGTGTAAGTGTACATTCTTTTGTTGAGAGACATCTGGGTTGCTTCCAATTCCTGGCTATTATAAATAAAACTTCTATAAACATAGTTGAGCAAATGTCTTTATGGTTTTATGGAGTATATTTTGGGTATATTCCCAGGAGTAGTATAGCTGGGTCTTGGGTAGAACTGTTCCCAATTTTCTGAGAAAGCACCAGATTGATTTCTAAAGTGATTGTACAAGTTTTCACTCCTATTAACAATGGGAGAGTGTTCTCTTTGCTCCACAACCCAATGGAATCTCAGAGTTGTCTTGATTTGTATTTCCCTGATGACTAAGGGCACTGAGCATTTATTTAAGAGCTTCTTGGCCATTAGAGATTCCTCTGTTGAGAATTCTCAGTTTAGCTCTGTACCTCAATTTTTAATTGGATTCTTTGATTCATTGGTGTTTAATTTCTTGAGTTCTTTATATATTTTGGATATTAATCCCCAATCAGATGTAGGGTTGGTAAAGATCTTTCCCCAGTCTATAGACTGATATTTTGTCCTGTTGACTGTGTCCTTTGCCTTACAGAAGTTTTTCAGTTTCATGAGGTCCCATTTACTAATTGTTGATCTTAGTGCCTGAGCTGTTGATGCTCTCTTCAAGAAGTTGTCTCCTGTACCAATGTGTTTAAGGCCATTCCCCTCTTTCTCTTCTACTAGATTTAGTGTATCAAGTTTTATGTTGAGGTCTTAGATACCCTTGGAGATAAGTTTTGTGGAGAGTGATAAATATGAATCTATTTCCATTTCTGTACACACAGACATCTAGTTACACCAGTCCCATTTGGTGAAGATGCTTTTCATTTTCCGTTGTATGGTTTTTGTTTCTTTATCAAAAATCAAGTGACTGTAGGTGTGTGGGCTTATTTATGGGTCTTCTATTCAATTCCATTGGTTTAGCTGTCTGTTTTTATACCAGTACCTTGTTGTTTTTATTACTAATTCTCTGCAGCACAACTTAAAGTCAGGGTTGGTGATACCTTTGTTTTAGGTATCTTATCATACTGTGAATTGAGATCCCCTTGATCTCCTTTATTTGTCTTATTGCTCTACCTAGAACTTCAAGTAATATGTTGAATAGATAAGGAGAGAGTGGAAACCCTTATCTTGTCCTTGATTTTAATGGAGTTGGTTTAAGGCTCTCTCCATTTAATTTGATGTTGGTTATTGGCTTGCTGTATGTTGCCTTTATTATGCTTAGATATGGGCCTTGTATCCTTGATCTCTCCAAAACTTTTATCATGAAGGAGTGTTGGGTTCTTTCATAGGCTTTTTCATCATCTAAT
>CAJQZJ010016855.1:2389419-2401155 GCA_907164525.1 Lophiomys imhausi | reverse complement strand
AAATAATCTCACTTACCTTTGCTCTTGTGGTGCGGCTCGAGTGCCGGTTAAATTTGTTTTTATCATGGAATATTTTGCTTTCTCCATCTTTGGTGGTTAAAATTTTTGCTAAGTATAGTAGTGTGGAGTGACATCTGTGATCTCTTGTGGTATGCAAGATATTTGCCCAGGCCCTTCTGGCTTTTAGAGTCTCTGTTGAGAAGTCAGGTATAATTCTGAAAGGTATACCCTTTTATGTTACATGGTCTTTTTTCCTTGCAGCTTTTAATAATCTTTCTTTGTTATGTACATTTAGTGTTTTGATTATTATGTGGCAGGAGGATTTTCAGTTTTGGTCCAATCTATTTGGTGTTCTGTAAGCTTCTTGTACATTTATAGGCATCTCTATCTTTAGGGAGGGAAATTTTTCTTTGTGGTTTTGTTGAAGATATTTTCTGGCTCTGGAGCTGGGTGTCTTCTATTCCTCTTATTCTTATGTTTGGTATTTTCATTGTGTCCAGATTTCTTGAATGTTTTGTGTCAGGAACTTTTAGATTTAACATTTTCTTTGACTGATGTATTGATTTATTCAACTGTATCTTCTACATCTGAGATTCTTCCATCTCTTGTATTATGTTGCTAATGTTTGTGTCCTGTAGTGCCTGTTTTCTACCCTATGTTTTCAATCTCCAAGACTCCCTCAGTTTTTGTTTTCTTTATTGTTTCTATTTCCATTTTCAAGTCTTGGACAGTTTTATTCATTTCCTTCACTTGTTTAATTGTATTTTCCTGTGTTTCATTAAGGAATTTATTCATTTCCTTCACCTGTTTGTTTATATTTTTCTTTATTTATTTTAGGGGTTTATTAATTTCATTCCTTTGTTTGATTGAATTTTCCCATATTTCTCTAAAGGATTTATAAATTTCATTCAACTGTTTGACTCAATTTTCCTGTATTTCTTTAAGATATTTATTCATATCCTCTTTTAAGTTTTCTTCATTTTTATAAGGTTGGATTTAATGTTATCTTCTTTTGCTTTGGTTGTGTCAGGGTGTCCAAGGCTTGCTGTAGTAGGATAGCTTGGTTCTGGTGATGTTATAGTGCCTTGGCTCTTGTTGATTGTATCCTTAAGCTGGCCTTTAGCTCTCTGGTTGTCCCTGGTGTTGGGTCAATGTTCCTGATGCTGACAAGACTCTTATGGGAGGCGTGCAGAGCCTGAAAGTGGAGCTCAGGGAATAACAGGCTGCTCACTTCTGCTGGCTGGGTGTTTCTGGGGACCCACAGGCTTCAATGTTCCCCTGTTGGCTGTGTCCCAGGTGGGCTTATCAGGCAAGAGAAAGGCTGGGCAGGATCTAACCTGACCGGTCCTGGGAACTCACAGGTCTAGATGTCCTAGGTGCCACTCCCCTCTGTTGGTTTTTGTCCCCTGGTTGATGATTACAGTTTACATATTCGTTAAAACTCATCAAAACACATACCCAAAATTTGTGTATGTAAAATTTACCTTGATTAAAAGAAACAAATGCTTAAATAAGTCCTTTAGTAATTTATCATGTCACATACAATAAAATTAAATTTCCTTTACATGGCTTCTAAGGCCCTGTGTAGTCCAGGCTTTCATCTTTCTGACTTCCATTAGGCTTCATCTCCTTGTAGTCTTGTCTCCTTCCCACCTCAAAAGCATTCTTATTGGTCTTTGTAGGCATGCTGCAGACTTGTGACCTTACACTATTCCTTCTTCTGCTCAGTACTTTCTCTATTTCATTTCAGAGGTGGTTTTCCAGTTTATTGTCAGAAATGTGCTCTTTTATCTCCTCCAATATGAACATTTGTAATCTTCAAAATGTAAGTTATTGCTGTTTGCTCCTTTCCACATCATCTACTTCCTGTTGTTTCCACATGCATCTGTTTTTAATTCCTCTATTTTTTGTGACTCTTATTAGAAGTTCCTCTACACAGACTAGTTATTCAGTTTATTCAATAGCCTTTGCTTTTAAAATAGACTTTTAAATTGTAAAGTTGCTGAGTATCTCTCCACATTTATGTTTACAGAAGCTAGTGTGAATCACTTTTCATGGGTTGTATTTACACTCTTTCTGAGAATGAAGCCATGAGCGTTTTCCAGCCACACGTGCTCCACACGTGTATATGTGGAAATGTTATGTAGTTGAATAAACACAGCTGCACTTATTAAACTGTATGAATACACACACACACACACACACACACACACACACACACACACCTTACATATCAGAAACATTCAGATAAATCCATCAGGATATTTATTTGAATAGGTTATGATGAAGTCACTCAAGTATATCTTTGCTTATTATATTAGATTCTTGTGTTGTTGGGTGATATAAGTACTCTACCCTGATCTGTAATGGCCCTTCTATAACTCAGTTATTTACCCTTTTTCTCCTGGTATCAGACATGAAAATAACTACACCTGCCCATACAAGCCTTATGTGAATGAGATAGGATAAGAACCAATAATCAAAAAGCAAGGCACTATTTTACAATTGTGAGAATTCTACTATATGTAAAACCATTTAATGACCTGGGTATTTGGGTTGTAATTTGATTATTTTTCTTGTCTGTTTCCTAACTACTGCTGTGTAGAAGAGATAATGCTATATTAATTTACTGCATCTTATTTATTTATTTATCTATTTATTTATTTATTTATTTAATTTACTGCATCTTAATTGTAAGTAGGAAACATTAATTGGCATATAATAACTAACCCATTTTTAAATGTTTATTTATTACTTAAAAAGTTACATGTCCATCACAGTGTACTTTTTCCACCCCTCCCAGTCCCACTCTCCTGCCGTCTACTCCCTCTCCCTTTTATCCTACTCCTCTGGTGTGGGGTGTCCCTACATATCAGTCCTGTACCAGTTCAGCAGTCCTGTGAGGGCCAAGGGCCTCCTCATTCACTGGGGACCTACAAGGCAGCACTACTAGGGCAAAGTGTCTCATTAACAGGTAACAAAGTCTATGGTCTTGTTCCTTTTGGTGCATTGGTTGTAGTATAGTTATCCTGTACAATATGGCTAAAATCCAATTATAAGTGAATAGATGCCATGTGCATCTTTCTGAGTGTGGGTTAGCTCACTCAGGATGAGCTTTTATAACTCCACCCATTTGGCTGCAAATTGCATGATTTTATTGTTTCTGATGGCTGAGTAGTATTCCATTGTGTAGATGTACTACAGTTTTTTTTTTTTTTTATTCATTCCTCCGTTGAGGGACATCTGGGTTGTTTCCAGTTTCTAGTTATTACAAATAAGGCTGCTATGAACATAGATGAGGAAATGTCCTTGTGATTTGGTGAGGAGTCATTTGGATGTATACCTAGAAATGGTATGGCTGGGTCTTGAGGTAGAGCTATTCCAAGTTTTCTAAGATATCGCCAGACTGACCTCCATAGTAGTTGCACAAGCCTGCACTCCCACCAGCAATGGAGGAGGGTTCCCCTTTCTCCACACCCTCGCCAGCATGTGCTGTCATTTGAGCTTTTGATCTTAGCCATTCTGACAGGTGTGAGATGGAATCTCAGAGTCGTCTTGAGTTGCATTTCTCTGATGATTAAGGATGCTGAGCATTTCTTCAAGTGTCTCTCAGTCATTAGGGATTCCTCCTTTATGAATTCTCTGTTTAGCTCTGTTCCCCAGTTTTTGATCATGTTAAGTGAATGAACTCTGCATGAACTTCAGTAACAGTCAATGAAGGGTAGGCAGTAGGCTACACACAAAGGTTTTTATTTTACCATCTTGACAAACTTATTCTTGTTGTCCATAGTACCCTCCACCATGGTCAATCCAATGTCAACCACAATTCTTTAATTTTCAACCAGTTTTGCTAATCTGACCTCCATCCTGATGCCCAGTCTCCTGAGCCCCACACTCCCTCATTCCTCAGCTATTTGGCTAAGTAAGATCAGGAGCAATATCTGTTCTTACTATTTTCATATTGGCACATCCTCTATCTAAGTGTCATACTCAGGCTTCCATATCACAGTCATTTTTTTTTCTGGCCAAGAAAATCAGATAAAGTTGGTCTTTCTTGAAACCTGGCAAAGACCTCCCAGACTTCTAGAATTCAGCCCATATTTCACATGACCTTTGAGCCTTTACATTTCTTTGAGACTGCACCTAGCTCCTCCTTTCTCCCTAGCCCATTCTTCTCCCAGCACTCTGGCCTCCTTGCTGAGTCCTATGCTTGCCAGTCAAGTTCTGGCTGACTGATTTTACAATGTGCTATTTTTATATCCTCTTTTCCCCTTACAGTCTATGCTTACTTCCTTCATCCAATCTTAAGCTGTCATTCCTGTGGCCACTCTCTCTAAAACAACCTTTCCCCCCTCTAGTTCATTACTTTATTTTCATTTCTACCTGTTTCCTTTTAATATCTTTGTGTTTTTTATCATTCATCTTTCCAGTTAGAATGTAAACCCTGTGATCGGTGAAACTTGATCAGATTTCTTTGCTGTAGTTTCCCAGGATGCTAAAAGGATGTCAAAGAATATTTTAGGCTTTCATAGATAATTGTTGTGTAAATGAATGGAACTAAGTCTACCAAACAATTGCTCCCATGCAATATGATTTAAATGACTTAGTGCCTTAAGCTTTGCCTCTCATAGCATCATCAAGTATACAATGCCCACTCTTGGGAAGGGAGTCACTGTACATGGATTCAAATTCTTCCTGGAGGAGGCTCTTGGCTCTCATATGATTGCTGAACTGGGGTGGGGACTGTTATGTAGGGACACTCCATTCCAGAGGAGTGGGATGGAAGGGATAGGGGGTAGAGGATGGGAAGGTGGGACTGGAAGGGGCAGAAAGAGGACACTGAGATGGAGATGTAACCTGAAGTAATAAATAAATAAATATTTAAAAAATTCTTCCTGGAAGAAGAGATTTGTTCATGTTTCAGTGTTACCATTAGGACAAACTGAGGGTCATTAGGGGTAAAAAAGCACGTCAAGGGCCCAGAACCTGAGTCCCTAAGGAGAAAAGAGAGATTCTGACATTGGGTTTTTATGAAGAAAAACTGATGAGGACCTAGCTTCTGATTGCAGCTAGCAGCTATCTCCAAGCCATCTTATATAACTATTGTGCTGGGGAGTGGAGGAGGCATCTGATTGTAGGTGAGTTAAATAGCTGTAACCTGTCAAAAGGAGGATAATCATCCACAAACAGAGACTCATCAGATGATAAGGCAGGAGTTGAGGTAATGAAAATTGAAGAAATAAAATGTTCAAGTCTTTCATAATTGGAAATGAGACTGGTTCATTTGGAATAAATAAACACCAAAGTTTATTGGAAAGTTTCTGTGGAAAACCTTAAGTGATCATTAAATGGATGTGTTTTTATCTTTGCTTTCATTCTTCAAAAACAGTACTGCCAGAGGTAAATCCCCAATACTAGGATCAATTGTATCTACCAGTGAATTAGGAGTCTCTGTATCCTTTGTATTAGAATAGAAGAATCCACGTGTATTCTTCTATTATTTTGATCTATAGGTCAATTAAATCCTTTTGAAGGCCAGCAGAATATAATCACAACACTTGGTAATTCAAGTAATCTTTCCACGTAATGAGTTTTTCCTCCAATTCAAACAGGAAGTCATCAGCAGAGACACGTATCTAATTTTAGGCCTCAAAAAACAGCTTAAATTTCATGTGCTTTTCTGATCTTTTGTATGAATCTACATGTTTATTACAAACAGCAACTTCTACTAGCCATGAAACATTTTATTATGTCACCAGAAAAAGCTGCTTAGAGATATATAATGTCTCCATAAGTGCAGAATAACAACCAACACAATAGAAACACTGTGTATTGTTGGCAATAAATCTTGAAGCCTTGATTTAATAATTTTAGAGGTGTGAAGAAAAATGGGTTTTCATATAGTTCTTAATGTGGAGACCCACATTTAATGGCTCATTAAAATGGAGAATGTCAGCCTACTAGGGTCAGACTATCCTGAATGAAAGCCCTCCATAGAAACAGTATGGTTAAGTCTGTGTGTTGCAACAGAAGAGGCTATTGAATAGTACATTCAAAACTCAGACCATCTTGTTGCTAGATTGGGGTCAGCTGGTGACATGTGATAATTCATCTGACCCTCTAGACTTCCTGAATTACTAGATTGTCTAAAACATAAGTATCTGTTGTTAGGCAGTTGCAATCTAACTGAGTAAATCAAAGGTACACTACACATTATAGAATGATAAAAACAAGCACAAGATTTTGCATCATTACAAAGGAAAGCAAAAGGAGAAAGATACCATTATAAAACTACATTTGATCAAGAGTTTTGGAAAGACAGATGTCTGTATTATAAAACAGGATTGTGCAACTCTGTCTGAAAGACAGAATAAAAAGACATCCAATGTGTTTTAGAAAAAATCTAGCTGTTGGCAGAGAATGATAATCTTTGTAGCTTCATCAGTTACATTCCTTGAGATAGGCAGTCTCACAATACCTATCTTACTTTAAATCCAGTTTCTAAAATCTACTTTTGTTTCTAATTTAATGTCTCCTTGATATTTGCTGATTTTAATAAACTTCATTAAGTAATTATTTCATTTAATTACTCTGTTTAAAGTCCCCCCCCCCCAAAGAATTGCTATTTAAGTGATTATCAGTAACACAACAATTAGTGGATCATTTAACTGCATTTTAAATGCAGAAATCAATGGTAAATTTGTTCAGATGACTTTTCTTTTAAATAAATCAATTAAAAGATAAGCTAAATTGAGTGGGGGTTGTTTGCCAGGGTCTGGAACTACCTTCTGATACCCCAATTGTATTATTTTTTGCACAATTTACTTTATAGAAAAACAAGGTTGAGTTTCAAAGGTGTACAAACCATGTCCTTTGTTCAGTGATCTTTTGTACTCATAAATTGAACCCATAAACCAAGGAAGATAATAGCATTGTGTGATAAACTAGATGCATTGGAAAAATGAGAAAAATGTTTTTCAAAATAAATTAGCTGTTTAACTAACTGACACTTATAAAGTTGACTGCCAGTGGAGCCCATGGTGATGGCTAGGGTTAAGAGCATTTACTACTCAGACATATTCCATGTTCAGATTTCAGCACCTGTATGAGGCTTACAAATACCTTTAAGTTTTAGGAAGTCCAATGCCCTCTTCTGGCCTCTATAAGCACCATGCATGCACATGATGCATATACATGCATCAAAGACACCCACACACATAAAATAGAAATAAACAAGTCTTTAAAAGAATTTTTAAAAATAAAGATCACACAGCAGGTAGAGAGTTACAGTCCTGTACCTGAAAGTTTTAGTAATACTTATTAAGTTTGCAAATATTAAAATTAAATTAAATATTACAGAGATACCTAATAAAGAAATGCTGAATAAAAGAAGGATTCAATGAAGTAATCAACTTCACTCTTTCTCAAGTACTCATGTCTCTATGAATTATGTTCTTGTTATGCAGACTTTGATTTTTATCATCGACTAGGGCCTGGGACTCTGTATTTCTAATGATGTCCTCCAGAGTGCCGACACCATTCAGTTGTACCTTGGCCTGACTCTTACCTTCAGTGCAAGAGTGTGCCCAAAGACAGTAATGATGTTGTAGAAAAGGGGAAAATCCCATGGTTCCTATAAGATCTTTTATTTCTGTTTGCAGACAATCTTTGGAAGGTGACTCTCTTTGAATCCTATTCTTCCAATGTTTTAAATATGGATAGTTATGGGAATCAAGTGATGAAAAGATTGTGAGATTTTATGACTTGAAAATGTGCTACACATCTAACCATATTCTCATGATAGTATGCTCACATTTATTGTATTTTTAATGTTTATTTATTACTTCAAGTTTCATCTCCATCACAGTGCCCTCTTTCTACCCCTCTGAGTCCCACCCTCCCACCCTCCACCCTCCTATCCTACTCCTCCGGAGTGGGATGTCCCTACATATCAGCCCTGCCCCCACCCCCACAGTTCAGCAGTCATATGAGAGCTAGGAGCTTCCTCATGCACTGGCAGCCTACATGGCTACACCACTAGGGTGAAGTGTCCCACTAACAGGTAACAAAGTCTATGTTCCTGTTCCTTTTTGTGTGTTGGTTGTAGGATAGTTATCCTGTACTATATGGCTAAAATCCAATTATAAGTGAATAGATGCCATATTCATCTTTCTGAGTCTGGGTTAGCTCACTCAGGATGAGCTTTTCTACTTCTATCTATTTGGCTTCAAATTGCATGCCAAATAATCCAATCAAAAAATGGGGAACAGAGCTAAACCAAGAATTCACAAAGGAGGAATCTCTAATGGCTGAGAGACACTTGAAGAAATGCTCAGCATCCTTAATAATCAGAGAAATGCAACTCAAGATGACTCTGAGATCCCATCTCACACCTGTCAGAATGGCTAAGATAAAAAACTCAAATGACAGCACATGCTGGCGAGGGTGTGGAGAAAGGGGAACCCTCCTCCATTGCTTATACAACCACTTTTATAACCACTGTGGAAATCAGTCTGGTGCTATCTTAGAAAACTTGCAATAGCTCTACCTTAAGACCCAGCCATACCACTTCTGGGTATACATCCAAATGACTCTTCACCAAACCACAAGGACATCTCCTCAACTATGTTCATAGCAGCTTATTTGTAATAGCTAGAAAATGGAAACAACCCAGATGTCCCTCATCCGACAAATGGAATAAAAAACTTTGGTACATTTACACAATGGAATACTGCTCATTTTTATTTTATTAGGATTATTATGATTCGTGCTTAAGGAGAGACAATTGGGAAGGAAGAGTACTTCATGAATTTATAACTACTTTACTGGAAAAGAAATACAAATGAGTATTCCAAGATGAAAAGCCTTAACAAAATGCGTATTAAAGCCTATTGGTAATAAACATGTGTGCCAAAGCAGTTAAATATGTAGCCTGATTTGATGTGATTTACAGTGGGATTTTCTTTCATTGTCCTGTGTTAATTATTATTTACAAGGTCATTGAAAATGAAATGTTCTTTTATAGCAAAGCCCCAAAGCCAATATTTTATGAGAAACACACAAGAGGTAGGAAATTGATGATTTATAGATCAGGAAGTCATGGTTAATCATGTTCTCTGATGTTCCAAGCCATAAGCAGAATTTTGCGTTACTTTTGTTTGTCGGTCCTGTTTTTATTAGCGGAGATATATGTGCAGAATTAGACAGGATATGTGCACTCTCAAAGGTGCTATCTGAAGACCCTCTTGCATGAGTACAAGGCCCTGGGCACACTATTGCTGCCTATTGGCTTGAAGCATCACGTATTCCAATCGTATAAGCAGTCCACAACATTCACTGTTGGAGGAGGGTCTGAATCTCTCCTATGTATTTGATGCCGACCAAAGGTGACATAACATAGACATTTATAAATTCAATTTTGTATTTCCTGACTAGATATTGAATTCAATGGAATGTTAAAGGCTTGAGAATGACTTTAAATAGAGCTGCATTTAAAGATTTAAGAAATAGGATAGAATACAGTAGTGAGAAAGGGGGAACTCACCTTATCAAATCTTTCTACTTGAAATATTTGTAATCAGTTTTCATAGTCTGCATCAGATATGTTTTCCTAAGAATTTTTTAAAACAATCCTAAGAGTTGCTGTATTTTCCTAAGAATTATTTTGTATACATCATGCACCATGGGTTTAAGTCTGATGTGTGTGTAGTTACTTTATTTCATGCACCAGTTTGCCTATATATAAGATTTTTCTGCCCTTCATCTATAGTAGAGCACTGAAATAATGATTTATTTCAATAAATATTTGTTGAATAAGTAATTGATACATGACTCACCTGCCAAAGCATACATGAAGCTAATACAGGCACAGGAGCTCCTATGTGCCAAAGACATAGAGACTGTGGGAAAGATTAGAACTCAATATTATATAAAAATTAGCATGAAAAATGTCATGGTGTTACCAGCATGCAGAACAACACAAAATTGGGATTATTTTTTGAGAGAAGTTTAAATTTTACTAGCTGAAATCTTTATGCAGGTAAATTGATACATACCATTAAATCAAGAATTCATATTTACAATAGAACATGTTTGCCACTCCCATGTCATATATCTCTGGACAAATTGCTTTTCTCTTAAACATAAACATACTATTATAATACATGCATACATACCACATGTGCACATATACTGTCCTAGAGAGCTTATACATGTGTAAGTAACTAGTTGCTTATCAATGGACTTTGGGATAGTGATGGAAAGATGTCAACTATTTCCATGTCTATCCTCTGTCCCACTGAAGCTGGTCTGGCCTTGGCCCCTGGGTAACAAGTCCCATTGTTGTTGTTATTACTAAGTATACAGGCACCTCTTAGGGTTGAACTGTAACCTAGTCACAGTAGTTTGCCTAGCTAACCACTTTGTTTTCTTGAAGGTCTTTCCTCAGTTCCTCCCTGTAATATGTGCATACTTAAGGTTTTCTTCCTTTTCTTCCTGCCTCCTTCTCAGTTGGCTTTTCCTTTACTATCCCTGTTTGTTTCTGTTGTTTTCACTATCTCTTGGTCTCAATGTGTATATGACCATCGCTATACTCATCCCATCTCGAGGTTTCAAATGTTACTTATTCTTCCTTCATATGCAAATGTATATCAAGATTTAGTCAATATTTCATTTTAAATTTCTAAAACGAAGGAAATACACATATGAGAAAACCCCAATGTCGAAACCTTCCAAATAAAAAATATACACATATGTATACACTTGTGTTCAGAAAATGTATTCTAGCCAGCTATGAAAAACACATTTAGACTTGTTTGAAGGCCTTCCCATTCCCCCTCATAGCAGGCTCTTTCCTTTACCCTTCCTGAGATTTTTCTGAACTTTAACTCTACTCCACTCTGGAAATAGCTGACAAGCACTTCTTTCTGGCCAGAAGAAATTGTCATCACATTTCTTACTATTTTCTTGCCATTCAGAAAGAGTTTATGTTTTGCCAAAGAATTCACCTTGGGGCCCTTTTGAATAACCAACTCTCCAAGGAAATTTGGTATCTGATTTAGCTAATCAAAATTAGATTTACTCACATTTGGAAAATATATATGCAGTTTTGCCTCACTGTATATAGCTCATGTATCCTTGAAATATGTACAAGTCAGATCCTTGTAAGTTGATTGATGGTTCCAATGCATTAATCAATTTTCTAAAGAAAACAAGAATGCTTTTGTGGTCAGTAACAAGCATTGAACATATTGGTTGTGTAAATTTGGATTTTATGCATTAACTATACTTGTTTTGAAGGCATGTTTATGAATACATCTATACAAGACATGGAGAAGGTGAGATCAACCCTAAAGAGACTGCCATGTAGGGCATGAGGCCAGAACTGTGGGCTCCCGTTATCAGCACAATTCAAGTTTTGTGTTTTGTTTTTGTGGGATAGACTATACCTCATAAAAGCAATGTGTGCTCCATAATACCTGAATTTTTTCTCCTCACAATCAAATGTCTCTGGAGTTTGCTTTATCCTCACTGCTATCACCCATGAAATTTATAGCAAACAGACTCCTGGGAATGTATACTATTTTTCCCATTCCCTACTCATCATTCACCATTTTCTAAAATAACAGAGAGGTCAGCTCTCAGAGCCAAGATTGTTTTGTATTAACTGAATCATTGGTACAAACCGACTGTGTGTGTGTGTGTGTGTGTGTGTGTGTGTGTGTGTGTGTGTGTGTG
>CAJQZJ010016855.1:2316133-2389409 GCA_907164525.1 Lophiomys imhausi | reverse complement strand
GTGTGTGTGTGTGTGTGTGTGTGTGTGTGTGTGTGTGTGTGTGTGTGCACATGTATACCTGTGTGTATGTGCCTGCATGTAGGAGAAGGAGACATATAGAAAGATAGAAAAATGGAGGAAAGAAGAGAGAGTGCAATGTGATGAGTTAGTTTTGATTCTCTCTCTTGGCTAATGTAACTTAGTTTAAATGTTAAACTGGAGGCCTCTTGAGGCCAAATAGGTACTGACCCCATCATAGTTACTGTACCAGCTTCTTCACCACTATCTGGTTGTAGGAACAGCACAAATCAGCCTTTCCTAGGGCAGGGGGACACAAAACCCTACTCTGAACAGAGGAGTTTCTTACCTGGAATCATAATGAGGTAGGCGAGACTGTGAGGGATCCTTAGCTGCATCAGCCTTTCAGAGACCACCCTCCACTACTGATCAATTCCGAGCATCTCCTTCATCACACAAACCCCAGAATCATACGGGCCAACAGATATGAACAACAGCCCTTGTTTTGACAACTTGGCGATTGCATGAAGTCAGACACCAGGAAGCAACAAGATATTTCCCTCAGGGAGACCTTGGCTTGGGGCTTCCCTCCCTTTCCTATGTCAACAGAGTCTTCATTTCCTAACTGGCAAACCACAGAATAAGCCAAATTCCTGTTTTTCCACCTTCCCCTCTGGATGGAAAGGGCTCTATTAGACAGAATTTATATAGTCAGGTTGTGTTGATTTTACTCTCATTAATGGCTCCAATTCATAAAAAGCACTGGAAGAAAAATTTAACTATCTGAAAAATAAGCAAATGCATGATCTCTAGTTCATATTCCAGAAATGCAGAACAAACAAAAAACTCTGAGAAGGAGTAGCCAATTATGTTTCATTTCATACATGGAACTGTGAATACACTGCATGGCAGTGACATAAATGCCTATACCCTACGTGGAAAATGGTTAACAACTCCACAGCTGATGTAAATGAATAGTTACTTATGAAATAATGGCAACTCTGAAGTGATACCAAATAGGCTGACCAAAATTTTCAGTAGCATGAAACTAAAAACTTTATTTTCTTTGTTTTTTAAAAGAAAGAATGGCAGAAATGATGAATTACTAAGCAACTATCTTGTGTTTTACATTGTGATTCATTAAATATCTATATACACAACTGAACCAGCAGTATACATACACCTAGAATCAGTTTCAGCCTATTTTGAAGCACAGGAAATACTTGCCTATCAGATACTCAACACTGTAGCCTAATTTTTTCACCTGGCCATACACAAAACCATCACTCCAACCCTATGGTTCCCAGATGCCTTTATCATTTCATATTTGCCACTTAGACAAACCACTGCTCCAACTTCCCTCTATTTACCCACATCTTCCACTTAAACCCATTTTCTTTGTGAAACTTCATTTTCCAACATGCAGCAATTATTTTTTTCCTCATTTTATTTTCCCAGTCCCTAATTATCTTTGTCATTCCATTAACACACCACTTTATATGAACTGCTATTATTTTTTTCTTGATATGAGCACAGATGTAACTTCCCCAAAGTTAGATTCTAAACTCTGTAAGACATGACTATGCCTTTCCTCTTCTCAGGAAGTTCTCATCATCATCTCCTGGAGCAGGTGCAGAACAGGCTAATGCACAGGGATGAGAAGGAAGCGAAGGGAGGTAGTTATACATTGAGGCTGTTTATGTCACTGCCCTTAAGGGATTAAGGCTAAGACTCAGCTAGTAGATAGTACTTTCCCAGCATACACACAGCCATAAGTTTGATTCCTAGCCCTGAGCTCAATCCACAGCACCAAAAATTGGGTCACCATCTTTGGGGCAGAGAAAGAAAAGAAGGACAAAATCTTCATTAAGTTTCTTAAAGATGGTAAAATGATAGAAAGGGATCAGTTTTGATTTGATAGGTAAAATAATTGTAGACAAATTCATAGTTAATAAAGTGAGGGCTGATAAGGTATAGTGAATAATCTTTTTATACCTTTTTTATACTTTTTATATATTTATTGAAAATAAAATTTTCATACAGTATATTCTGATCAGGGTTTCCTCTCCCCCATCTCCTCTCAGTTCCTCTGGGTCCTGTGTCCAAAGTGAGAGTCTCTTCAACAGTAACAATGACTCTCAGTAGTGTTTTTATACTCTTATTCCATTAATGGATTAATTCATTAATTGCATTAGAGCCCTAGTATACTAGTATACCAATTTCTCTAGAGACTCCCTCTCCAAGGTTACCAAGGGGACAGCAATTGCTGATAATGTTTTAGGAGTATCTTGGACAGCCATGGCCAACAACTCAAAAAAGACTTCTCATTCTTTTTTATTTTACTATTTTTGAGCCTACTTTCATCTCTTTTTTTAAAATGTTTATTTATTACTTCAAGTTACATCTCCATCACAGTGCCTCTTTCTACTCATCCCAGTCCCACCCTCCCAGCCTCTACCCCCTCTCCCTTCTATCCTACTCCCCCAGAGTGGGGTGTCCCTACATATCAGTCCCCCAACCCAGTTCAGCACTCATGTAAGGGCCAAGAGCCTTCTCATACACTGGGGGCCTACAAGGCAGCACCACTAGATCAAAGTATCTTATTGATAAGAGAAAAAGTCTATGTTCATGTTCCCTTTGCTGCATTGGTTGTAGTATACTTATCCTGTACTATATGACTAAAATCTGATTATAAGTGAATATATGCCATGTTCATCTTTCTGAGTCTGGGTTAGCTCATTCAGAATGCTTTTCTAGTTCCATCCATTTGCCTTCAAATTGCATGATTTTTTTGTTTCTGATAGCTGAGTAGTATTCCATTGTGTAGATGTACCACAGTTTTTGTTTTGTTTTGTTTTATTTTGTTTTTTTATCCATTCCTCGGTTGAGGGACATCTGGGTTGTTTTCAGTTTCTAGCTATTACAAATAAGGCTGCTATGAACATAAATGAGGAAACGCCTTTGTGATTTGGTGAGGAATCATTTGGATGTATACCCAGAAGTGGTATGGCTGGGTCCTGAGGCAGAGCTATTCCAAGTTTTCTAAGATATCACCAGACTGATTTCCATAGTGGTTGTACAAGTTTGCAGTCTCACCAGCAATGCAGGAGTGTTTCCTTTTACAGTATGGTACTGGTATAGAAACAGACCAATTGATCAATGTAATTGAACTGAAGACCCAGAAATGAACCCACACACCTATCATCACTTAATTTTTGACAATGAAGCAAAAACTGTACAATGGGAAAAGGACAGCATCTTCAACAAATGGTGCTGGTCTAACTGGATGTCCACATGTAAAAGAATGCAAATAAACCCATATTTATCACCTTACACAAAACTAAGTCCAAGTGGATCAAAGACCTCAACATAAAACTAGACACACTAAATCTAATAGAAAAGAAAGTGCAGAAAAGCCTCGAACTCATTGGCACGGTGACAACTTCCCTGAAGAGAACACCAACAGCTCAGGCTCTAAACAATAAATGGGACCTCATGAAACTGAAAAGCTTCTGTAAGGCAAAAGACACTGTATTTGAACAAAATGGCAACCTACAGATTGGGAAAAGATCTTTACCAACCCCACATCTGACAGAGGGCTAATATCTATAATTTATAAAGAACTCAAGAAATTAAATGCCAAGAAACCAAATAATCCAATCACAAAATGAGGAACAGAGTTAAACAAATAATTCACAAAGGAGGAATCCCTAATGGCTGAGAGATACTTGAAGAAATGCTCAACATCCTTAATCATAAGAGAAATGCAACTCAAGATGACTCTGAGATTCTATCTCACACCTGTCAGAATGACTAAGATCAAAAACTCAAATGACAGCACATGCTGGCCAGGTTGTGGAGACATGTCATTCCTAGTATTGGAGTTTTTGTTAGATAGTCTGTGACTCTTAGAGGTAGGAGCATTGTCATCCCAGACTGTATGTTATATGTTATGTGTGTTATATGTGCTTTTAGGTGGAGAAACAATGGGATAATTCCTTAAGATTCCTTTAGACATCCATACAGTTGTTTTCTGATTTTAAGTATTTTTTAATAACCTAAGGTCACAAATATTGCTCTGTGTTCTAGATGGTTCATAGTTCCAAGTTATATGATTAGACTCATGATCAGCTAGAGTTAGTTTTTGCATTGCATGGTAAGGTATGCCCCTTTTCTCCACTAACATATGTATATCTTCCACATTATTAGGGGAAAATTATTTATTTCTCATTAAATTTCCTTGACACCTTTTCAAAGAAAAAGCAATTGAGGCCTGTGGAGATGGTTCCATGGATTTGCTGTACTAGCACAAGGACCAGTGTTCAAATCCCCAATATTCTGTTTGGGGGAATGGTAGAGACAGTAGGTTGCTGACCAGATAACTTAGCTTAAACAATTAGCTTCAGGTTTAGTGAGAAACTATGTCCCAGAAGAATAATTGAAACCATGCAGAAGCAAGATGCCAACATTTCCTCTGGCCCCTGCCTGTATACATTGGCTCACCCATTTTCACACATGCACACACACATGCACATTCCACACATACAAAAGAGAAAGAGAACAAAACCAATGAGCATAAATGTCTAGGTAGGCTTCTAGACTTTCTTCTCTGTTCTACTGATTCATGTATTCATTTTTTATATGTACTCGTGGTCTTTATTAATGAAGATTTCTAAGTATTGACAGCAGGTAATATGAGCCACACTGTAATGCTTTAGTCTACAACCACAACAACTCAAAATCGCTAAGATCGTTCAGCTCCACAGACTGCTCCAGCCAGAACTTCAGTAAAGCTCTGAAGATCAGCTTCTATCTATGAACTTGGTAGGACATCTAAATAGCTGAGCACAAAGGGACTGAACATCAAATGATTCTATTAACATTTTTAAACATTTTTCCATTCTTATTTGGGCCCCAAACAGGTTTACTACATCCCACATCAGCAGGAAGTCATTTTAAGAGAACAATGTCCCATCCCCAGAAGGTGGGGAGGGTGTTCCCCCCCCCCTTTTGTTATTTGATGGATAATAGAAAATTTTGTTATTTAGGGGGAAAGACTACAAGCTGTTAAATGGTCTTGTTAAATGGGTTTTGGAGGTTAGACCCAGGGACTTCTCTCTTTTTCGTTTCTGTATCCTTCTTTCTCTCCTATGTAGGAGTGAAAAGACTTGAGAAAAATGGGACATAGACATAGTATAGAAAAGATCAAGAAAAAAGGACAGATTATTGAATATTGCCTTATACCTTTGTGTATTGATACAAAATTAATATTATATTTGGCTAAATTGGTACTGATCATTGTATATTAATGCAAAATTAAGATTGTATTGGGCTAAATCGGTATTGATCTTTGTATATTGATACAAAATTAAAATTATATTTGGCCACAATGGTATTGGCCCTTGTATATTGATGTAGAATTAAGATTGTATTGGGCTACATCAGTATTGATCTTTGTATATTGATACAAAATTAAGATTATATTTGGCCACATTGGTATTGATCTTTGTATATTGATACAAAATTAAGGGTAACGCTTCTTAAAGGTATTGTTCCTAGTAATGCTTAAAAATGAAATGGAAAGTTTTGACCTCTTGCTACCAACCATCATAAACTGTTTAGGATAATTAAGAAATGCAAACTAATAGTCATGAAAATGTGTCATTTTGTTAGTTACTATGACAGTCTATCACAGTTATTTTCTAAGCTACTCAGAAATCAAGTTGCTAAGAGACAAGCAATATTTGCTTATCTAAATATAAGAGATAGATAGGGCATCTTCAAAAACCTCAAGAGATCTGCAGAATATGGCATTCAAAGATGTTTTCTTAACTTAAGATTTTTTGATATTGAGACATGTCAGCTCCTGACAGCACCCCCTATTCTACTCCAAGTAGAATATGAACATCGAAGAATCTCCAGTGGGAGATGATTGAATTGGTGGTAAGCCTTTCTCTTGACAAGAAAAACCCCTTGCTTCAACTGTAGACAGACTGCTGTCCAAAAAGGACAAAACTTGGAAGCAGGTAAGTCGACAGCCTAGTTCTGCCAAGACAGGGTAGGTAAGTCCTTCATAATCCCTACTCTACAACAAATGTCTGTCAGAGAAACGGGACCCAAAGGCTGAAGATTGATGCTGTAATGTATGGAGAGAAAATGGGAACTGTCCAGGCAGCCACTGGTATGTCATTTCTTAGTTTTGGAAGCTGCAGGCCCTGCACTTCCTATATAATCAGATATATTTATCCCTCTCAGGTCTCTGAGGTGGTTGAAGAAGAGATAGCTAGAGTCTCATAGTTAAATTTTGAGTTGTTTAGGAATCAAGAGGGTGTTCTGGATCTAAGAAGATGCTTTTAAAATTGTGAGGCAAGTTAGTATGAAAGCTGAGTTAGATATAGAACTTTAAACTCATGGAGATGGTTAGATAGTAGAATGTTAAAGTCAGGTGCCAAATACATATGGACTGGACATTGGGAATGTATGCTAAGCCATATAACTCACATAATTGTGGCTTATTTATTTCTGTTGTTTTGTATTGTATTTATAGTTATAAGAAAAAGGACTGAAAGGGAGAGCTGTTGGGGGGAAAAAGAAATACCTTGAACTAAAAAAAAAAAAATGGGAAGAGGAGGGGGAAGGGGATGGGGGGGGGAGGGGGAGGGGGGGGGGGGGGGGGGACTGGAGGGGGGAGTAGGGAGGGGATTGTGATTGAGATGTAACTTGAAGAAATAAAAAATAAATTATTAAAATATATATAAAAACAAATATATATATATTTGTTCATTTTAGTTCTTATCATTCCCTTATAAATTTTAGAAATAGCTTATCTTTTACTATGACAAAACTGCTCATATTTGTATGGGAATTTCTATGAACTATCAAGGCAGTTTAAGAAAGTTACCATCTTCATAATATGGAGTTTCCTAAACCATGAAGGTGAAATACTTACTTACTTAGGTTTTCATTCGTCTCAATAATGATTAGTACTTTTTCATAGCTCATGTATTTCTTTTGTTAAAATTATTCTTAAATGTTTTTCTTTGATGCCACAATCAGTAAATTGATTTTTAAATTTCATTTCAAATTAAATTTCATATTTTGCAAAGTATTTAGAAATATAATTTGTTTTCTCCTTGCCATTGCTATCTCCTGACCTTTTAAGACTGAGCTGTTAGTGGTATTACTTCTGCTTCCTGTTCCCCTGGGTTTGCTAATGTAGACTGTCTTACAATCTCAGAATAAATAGCTACATCTTTTTTTTTCAATATGGATGTGTCTTCTTTCTTTCTCTTTCTTTCTTTCATTCTTTTTTATCATAATAGATACTGCAATGATGAACAGAAAGGGCTAGAGTGAAGGTCTGCCTTGCTCTGCTTTTAGATGAAAATCACTCATGTATTTACTGGTAAGTATGATGCTAACAGGGAGATTTCTTCATTTCATTTTTTTTCCCCTGGTGGAGGCTGATATTTTCCTGTACTGAGAGCTTCTACCATGGATTTTGTTAAACGCTTTTCTTGTCCATTGAGTTAATCATATGTCTCTTGTCCTTTATTTATTTGGTAAACTCTATTGATTTTCAAATATATACCAGTATCTTGCACACCTGGAGTGAGCATACTTATTCATGTCATGTAACTATTGTTCTATTAACCCTAAAATTTCATTAAGTATGTTTGTTTCTGTGCTCCTGATTTTTCCTTGCTATGTGCTTGGCTTTGAGTAATATTGGGCTTATGAAATTAATTTGAAAATGTTTCTTCCTCTTAAACTATTTGAACAAATTTGGGTAGGACTGGCATATTTTCTTTGAAGTATTAGGATAAAAAGTCACTTAAGGCTGAAGAAGTGACTTAGCATTTAAACATCACTTGATGCTTTTCCAGAGAACTAGAGCACTGCACAAGACTGGGTCGGCTGGCACACTAGTAGACAGGTGAAGGTCTAATGAGACCTCACCCCTTCTTGAGGATTTATACACAGATAACAGTTGATAAGAGAAGGAAAGTCATTTTCTTCAGTGATTCAGCCACAAGTAAGGTGCCCAAGTCCTTGCCATTTTTATATCTTAGTCTTGCTTCCCAAGGATTATTCTGGTTTGTAAAGAGTTTAATGACCAGTCAACCAGTGATAAGAGATTTAGTTTAGTTTAAAGATTTACAAGCAATACGGCATCTTCTGCTTTCTGTTAGTAGATCTGTGTGTAAGTTGTAGGGAGCAAACTTTGAGCACCTTTCAAGTCTGCCACAGCTTCTGTTTTCTTCCAGGAACTTTCCCATATCCCTTTATGAACAATCTGCCAGTCTAAAAGAATTCCTGAACATATTATCACCACTTCTATTACTTACTCAACTCAAAAATATCCCTGCTAAGTGTCTACCTGGATGTCTATCCTGCTTGCCATCCTACAAGGACTGGGTCTGCTACTTGGGCCTAACAGGGACCTAAGCTATCTCAGTCCATCACCTACCCATCTCCTACTGGCCTTTTACTGATGATACTTTGAAAAAAAAAGAACATCTTCCTGGAAAAGAAAAAATTTGTGAGCTGGGAAAAAAATAAAAAGCTGTGAGTCTATAACCAATCCAGCTGTGGTGATCCACCTCGACGATGAACTAGAGAAGAGGTGGGTATAGACACAAGGAAGTCTCAAACTCCTACTGCCCAGTGCTGTTACAAGAATCACAACCCCACAGTTTGTTTATTGCCTTTGATCAGCCTCGAGAGCCATTAATCAATATTGTGTCCAGTGTTGCCCAGTGTTATACTGTTCGTTTAAGGCAGGATTTTCAGGGTTTCTCATGCCCATTGGAGAGAGATTCTGCCCATGTATATGTTTTCCTCTTACCATATAATACTGGGTAGGACTGGTGCAGAGGAATAACATAAGTGGATAGCCTCGTGTTGTCCTTGTTTTAGTAAAAAAAAAAAATCTTTGAAACTTTTTTTGGAGTTTTTACTTGGTCATACACATTATAAAATTTCATTTTTACTTCTCAGTTAACTTTTATTCTCACTGAACACTAAATTTCATCATTTTTTTCCTACAAATACTGTGATAATGCTTTTTCTCTTTAATTAATTTTGTAACTACACTGCCTGCTTCTCAATGTTAAGGCAACCTTGAATTTCTGGAATAAGGTCATGGCATATTATAAAATGGTATATATAATTGTGTTTAATTAATGATTTTTAGATACTTACATTTGTGTTTTTAATATCTTATGTCTGTCAGTTAATATTTGTCAACTTGACATACACCTAGCTATACCTGGGTAAAGGGAACTTCAGTTAAGGAATTGCCTCTGTCAGCAGGGCCTGTAGACATCTCTGTGGGATATTTTCTTAAGCAATAATTGATGTGGGAGGGCCCAGCCTAGTGTGAGTGGACCCACTGTTGGGTAGGCAGCCTTGGTCTATGAGAAAGGGAGCTGAGCAAGCCATGGAAAGCAAGCCATTAGGCAGTGTTCCCTTATGATCCCAGCCTTTCCTCCCGCCCAAGCTCCTATCCTGACGTCCCTCAATGATGGACTGTAATTGAGGTGTGTAACCCAAATGAATCCAGTCTTTTTCCCAAGATAGTTTTAGTCTACGTTTTGTCACAGCAGTGAAACTATTTAATAACTGCTTATCACCTTCTGGTGTTTGTGAAGGAGGTCTAACTGTCTTCTTCCAGCTGTGTAACTGGTATTGACTCTTTGCCTGACTATAATGGAGTCACTTTTATTAAAAGTTTGTGGTTACATTTCTGAAGTCTACAATTTTGTGGCATTTATTGTGGATTTTTGAACTTTTAGAGTTCATTTTAGATAGCTTATGATTCCTCATGAATGCATATGAATTGGTACCCATATGTTAATCCTCAACCCTGAGTGGATATTCCAGCCATTTGGAGGACGCTTGCTTCTTTTTCATTTTCTCCTTACACACTTGCCCTTTCTGTCTTACCTTCCCTGTCTCTTCTGTTCAGATTTTCCCACTGTTTTTCCTAGATTCAGCACCACCTGCCTCGCTGTTTGTCCCTGACTTGGTACCATCTACATAGCTGTTTGCTCTAGAGACAGTACCATCTGCTTCACTAACTCTAGTAAACTGAAGTCCAGCAGATCAGAAAAAAATTCTTTGCATGCTTTTGTTTTGCAAACTTGGGAGGTCATACTTCCTGTAACACAAACAACCAAAACTAGGCTATACCTAAGAAAGAACCAGAATGGTGATGCAGGAAGCTTTACCAAGAGGGTGTGGTCTTGAATACGTGGTTTGACCAGTGCATAGAGCCTGAGAGGATGTCAAAAGCTTTACTTAAGCAAGGCCTGGCTTCTATCCATGGGAGAAAGAGCACAGCTCCGAAGCGCCAGCCCATCCTCTGATCCTGTACACATGCACTTCATTGTGCAAAAGCTGTAGAACGCCCAGTGGTGATTTATGAGGCCTGTGTTTCTTCCCTGATCCAGGCTGCCACATTGCTGGAGGTTTGCTTTTATGTTCATGTCAGGGGCGACTGGCAACCAGCTGCTGGAAACTGGTTTAGGAAAATAATAAAAGTAAAAATACCCATGGACTATCCTGTCATTGAAGGTTTCTGGTACCTGCCACCAGCTTTGGAATAAATAAGAGAGATTTTTCCCTTTGGAATGAGATTTCTTTATGACAAATAGATTTATATTGTGTTGGAATGATTGCTAGGTACCAAGAGGTCTCACATAAGGGCTAAGTTAACCACTGAGATTTTTAGGATAATAATTCACATGGCTCCACCTCTTTTAGTCTTAAAGGGTTCCTAACTGCTACATATGTATGAAACTCCCAAAGCATTGCTTTCTCTATGCTTTTCTCTCTCTGGGGTGGAATTTAATAGCTGGGAGAGACTAGAGTTACCATACACGTTCTCTGCCCACTGAGATATTATGATAAGGCAGAAGACAATACATTATGATAAGGCAGAAGAAAGAAATGGACCCATTGTTTGGGGGCATGGGACCATGGCACCTTCATATTTATGGGCCCTGATATACAGGGAAAGGAAGAGCTCTCTTCATGAACTACTGATTCTTTGAATTTGTGGGCACACACTCCCAACTACCTCAGAACATTTACTTATCTATTCATAAATTATTTGTTGCAAATTTTCAAAAAAGACTTGAGACATCTTGCAATGAAATGCATGTATGATAAAACGATTAACATTTTCATAGGAAGCAAAAATTATGTTGACTAAGGGGAAAGTCAACAGATAGAAACTACTAGCCAGCATTTGTTATGGTAATCAGTCAGTTGGTGCTGCTGTATGTAAATAAGTTTTTTTGAAAGGATTGTCTTATAACCCAAAAAATAAAGTATCTCTAGGTGGAGGAAAAACTATTTTCTTTTACTGCAGAATTCCCCAGAATTTGCTTAAAAGCACTGTAAACTTACTCGGGAGGGATGCAACTGCCTGCTTTACTCAAGGTGCTCTGAAGAGAGTTTGTGAAGATGAAGCAATTAAAAAATGACTTTGCGAAGGGAGTAACAATTTAAACTCTAAACTCCTCTGATACAAAGTCAAGAAGGACATACTCTTCCTTTTTAGTTGAGAATAGCCCTTCTGCTTTTATTTTCTTATTTATTGTGGAGAAGTTTACACAAATATTTATTGGTTACAACCAACAAGTCCACTGAAAACCTGTGGTCTAACCCATGTCTGACTCAACTTACAGTCTGAATTCTGCAGCAATCAGCACACCGGGATTCTGCAGCTCTCCAACCCCCACTCCCACCCTCACGTCACTCAACTGAGGGCCTGCTTGTCAAATCTGTCTTCACATGTCCCACCACTAATTCTCAGGAGTACAAGTTCTTATCTCTGCATTTCCCTGGGAAATTGTCTTTTTGGTCCTTTGGAGTAGTCTCAGCCTTGCAGCCCTCGGGAGGCAGTGGTCAGCAGTAAGGAAGAATGTTTCATTGGCTGTCATGGGACTGCAAAGAGTTTGCCTCTGAGGCCAGCTCCCAGCCAGTATTCATCACACCATCTCTGCACTTACAGTAGATTATTAACCATTTCAGCCTCCTCTGTCACCTGTTGAAATGAGAACGCAAGGTCTCTGGGCCTGTGAAGCCCTTTCCCTTGCATTAACCTAAGTCACACCAGATGTGGGGTCTTTAGTGTTTAGGGAAACTAATTGATGTCACCAGTCACAATAGTTCTATTGTTATATTTTTAAAGAAACACACATAAATAGTGTGATGTGTTTAATCCTCCTTAGCCCTTTCTCCTCTGGCTGAAAGAGTCAAAGGTTATTCAATTAAAGGCATCCAGAAAGTGTGATGAAAAATTCATGCACAATGAAAAAAATTGAAGATCAAGAAAAGAAAGGAGGAGGATACCTTGTTGTAGGGAAGAAGGAGGGAGTCTCTCAGGGATCAGCAGCAACTCTGATGGATGGCTGGTGTGTGCAAGACATTATTATTTGTTATGTGAGTATAGGGAGATGGCAGCCTAGCTGGGTAATACACCTGCTGGGCGCCAAGCAGCGCAAACAGCTGCATGCATTGATTTAGAAGCTTGCTACTTGGGGCTCCAGGAACGAATCAAGCGACAGCTCATAAAAAAGAGAGTTTTATGACTCCCCCTCTCTCTGTAAGCAAACAGCCACATCATATGTTTTCCTAACGTGGTCATAACTCAAAATTAAATCCCAGCCCAAGGTGTCAGCCTGGTGCCCTGTCAGGATGGTAATGGCTTGTTTTAGAGGTTGCCAGGGAGACGGTGGAGGAAGGATGGGGGTAGGTTTTGGGGAGGTGGCAAGGGGTACAAGGTGCTCTTCCCCTTGGTGTGACTTAGGCACTTAAGAACAATTAGGTGTTTTGTTTTAAAAAAGTAAGCAAATTGGGCAGTGTTTAGCTGGCGATTTCTTGCTGATCACCTCCTCTCGTTCACACTGTTTTAGACACCACTAGACAGCAGCTCCCGCCAGAGTGGAGAGGGTGAGATGTAGAGAGATTGCTACCAAGGCAGGACTCTTTGAGCCACTCTCGCTGCGAAGCTAGTCATTCATTTCTTGGAACGGCGTGGAATGAAAGTACTTCTGCTAAATGCTGAAGGAAAGTGGGTGCTAAACAGCCTCCCAGGCCACTTCAAGGCTGCAGACTGAAATGCTATGGGCCTCAATGATGTTGGACAAAATCTCCATGCAGTGCTTGCTTGGAAGGTGAGCACAGGAGTAGGTAGCCGCTTTGTGGGTCTTGACAGCATGAGCGAAGGTTTTCATTCGTTTTGAAAACAGTTACTGAGCATTAGAGAGCTTGAACAGTTTATGCTCACAAAAGTACAAATAAATGAAAGTATGCCTGGGAATCATGGACTGCATGCCTTGCTTTTGATGGTTCTGGCTGCTCTTTTAAAGCTCACAGCACCAAGTCTCTGAATAATCCCCAAGTACTGACTGATGGTAGTCTAGCCTGTTATGTTGGCAATTTTACCTGTGACAAAGTCATTCATCAACCTGTTCTCTGCTACCATTTCTTTAACCACAAAACATCCCAAGGTGACCTCTCTCCGGAATTCATTGTGCCTTTCTAGTTGCCCACAGTGTAGATAACTTAAATGTCATATCATGGCCTCCTCCTTCCCTGCATCAGTTTTTAATCCTTTTTTCTGTTTATAATAATAATCTCAGTCACTATAACTCAGTGTATATCAGAGGTCGCTTTGGCTTTCCTTCTACTGCTCAGATAGACACTGCTCCCTCTTCCTCCTCTTTTCAGATGGTCTTTGCAACCCACAGCTTCTTTCCCACCTCTGTTTTCATTTCTGATTGCCAGCCAAATTTCTTCATGCATCAGCTGCCAACATTGCTTCCCATTCCATCTTTCTTCTTCTAGCTTCCCAGCCCCTGTTCCAGCCAGTTCTAAAAGAAGACCAATCCCTTGCAAAATTAAGCTAAGCCTTCCCATTTACGCTATGCTTCCAAAGTATATAGATTTCTGGATCAGTAAAAATACCATCAAATAACAGCAAATACAGTATCAAATGAGTATATTCTAGAACTGCACTCAGTGTTTAAAAATTGTTATACCTATATGTGTAAGTATAGCATCTATGTGACCCACAACATGCATGCAGAGATCAGAGGACTGCTTTGTGAGGCCAGTTCTCTCCTGACACCTTTACATGGGTTCAAGGAACCAAATTCAGGTCCTCGGGGTCTGCAGCCTGCCCCTTCACCTGCTGAATCAGATAAGGGCCCTGTACTGAGCATTTTATAATAGCTATTTTTCTTGCTGAATTCCTAAATAATAGTCACTGTTCTAAATTCTTTGTGACAATGAAATGAAGACACAATGAAACTGTATTTCACAAAGTCGTCATTGTAAGAACTGAAAGTTGACCTAAGCAGCAGGGACCCTGACCCCACCAGGCCTTTAGGAATGATACAGTCACTTCTCCATATCTACTTCCTCTACCTCCTGAAGCTGTTAGGCTCCACTACCTCATGGGCTTTGTTGGCCTATCCCAATTTCCAGGTTCCCTTTTTGCCTCTCCTTACCATACCCTTAAGGATTCCTGGGGTTCTCGTAAGCACCTCCTCCATTATACATGTGTGCCCAGAGGAAAGGCTTCGCCAGAGTTGCTGCCACACCCTCTGTCTCCTCCAGTGAGTGACACCCATTATCAGACACCCACATGTTTCTCCCATCCCTGGATTCCTCTCATCACCTGGCACAGTAACTTGAACAATACTTAAAGAGCAGATAGTGGACAAAAATAGGGGTGTTAAAAACTAACTATGCCAAGATACCAGCCATGCTCTGTCCTTCAGTCCCTTCCCTGGTATTAAAACTTGATTTACATCACTGGTATTAAAACATCTTTTAATCTCCATTGAGCTGTGATTTGACTTGACCTTAATACCCGATACATACATTTCTTTTTCCTAAACTGCTAAAAAGTGCAAAGCAGAGGAAGTGAGTTGACTCATAATGGATTTTACATCTAATGGTCTGGAGCATTGTTCTTAACTTTCCTAAAGCTGAGACCTGAAATACAGCTCGTGCTGTGCTGACCGCCAACCATAAAGTTATTTTGTTGCTACTTCATAACTTTAATTTTGCTACTGTTATGAATCATAATGCAAATATCTCATATGCAGAATATCTACTATTCATTGCCCCAATGGTGTTGCAACCCACAGGTTGTGAACCGCTGCTCTAGTGGATGACATTAAGATTTGGGGATCATCCCAGCCCACAACTCTGGCAGAAGACTTCTACTCAAATGGAACAGGTAAGACACTGCCCACAACCCACTAACACTCCTTAGAGTCCACAGAGAAGTCCCCATCAGCACCCCCTGTCATCACCTCCATATCCTAGCTCACAACTCCAGCAAAAGACCCCTGCTCTACCAGAGGCCAAACTGGAAACCCAAGAGACCTAGATAGTACACATAACCCTAGAAGCCACATGGTTACCTGGAACTCTAGAGGCCATGCCAGTTCCCAGAACCCCAGAGACAAGCCAGCACCAGCAGAGGTCTTTCAAACTGCCCAACCCTACCATAGATACCCTACTGGACCTGAAGACTCACTGGTCACAAGAACCATAGGCACTCAGGCCAGAATACCAGAGGGGAAACAGAAATAAGGGGAAAACAATCCCCCCAAAACCCATCCATACAACAAAGTTAAATTTAGAAATTGACACCTAAATATCTTATTACCCCAAACCCAGATGCCTAGAGAATAGTGTAAGAACACAATCAACAACAGCCAGAGCAATATGGGCAATATGGCACCTCCAGAGCCCAACTATCCTACTACACAAAGCCCTGGATATTCCAACACAGCGGACACACAAGAAAATGACCTTAAAACCAATCTTGTGAAGATAATAGAGATCCTTAAAGAGGAAATTAATATATCCCTTTAAAAATCCAGGAAAGCACAAACAGGTGATGAAAATGAAAATAGAATCACCAAAGAAAACACAAACTGAGGGAACCCTGGACATGGGAAATCTAAGTAAATGAACAAGAGCTATGGATACAAGTGTTGCCAACAGACTATAAGAGATGAAAGTTAGAATCTCAGGTATAGAAGATATGACAGAAGAAATTGATACATCAGTAAAAGAAAATGTTAAACCTAGAAAGTTCCTGACACAAAACATTCAGGAAATCTGGGACACTATGAAAAGACCATAGCTCTGACTCAGGACCCAGCCATACCACTTCTGGGTATACACCCAAATGCCTCTTCACGGAATCATAAGGAAGTTTCCTCATCTATGTTTATAGCAGCCTTATTTGTAATAGCTAGACACATACAAGCTCTTAGCTTGTATGTGATGGATGAACTAAGGAGGGTTGATAACTGGGAGTTCCCCTCATCTGAGGAGAAGGAGAAGATGTTGATGGGGAAGAGGGAGGGAAATTTTATTGAGATGTTACTTGAAAAAGTAAATTAATAAAAGTAAAATAGGGAAAAAAAAGATTGACAGATAATAAAAGAGGCCTCATGAAACTGAAAAGCTTCTGTAAGGTGAAGGACACTGTCAATAGTACAAAACAGCAGACTACAGAATGGGAAAAGATTTTCACCAACTCCACATCTGACAGAGGGATAATTTCCAAAATACAGAAAGGAATTAAATAAAACCCAGATATCAACAAACCAAATAATCCAATTTAAAAATCCAGTACAGATCTAAATAGAGAAGTACTATCAGAAGAATATCAAATGCTGAGAAGCATTTAAAGAAATACTCCACATCCGTAGCCATCAGGGAAATGCAAATCAACATGACTCTGAGATTCCATCTTACACCTGTCAGAATGACTAGGATCAAAAATACAAGTGATGGCCCATGCTGTCAAGAATGTGGAGCAAGGGGAACACTCCTCCTTTGGTGATGGGAATTCAAACTTTTACTGCTATTTTGGAAATCAATATGGTGTTTTTTCAGAAAACTGGGAACAGATCTACCTCAAGAGCCAGCTATTCCACTCCTGGGCATGTACCCAAAGAGCACTCCACCATACCACAAGGTCACTTGCTGAACTACGTACATAGCAAGTTTACTTGTAATAGCCAGAAACTGAGAACAAACTATATGTCCCTGAATTAAAGAACAGATAAAGAAAATCTTGTACATTTGCACAATGGGGTATTACTCTGGTATTAAAAAAAATAACATCATGAAACTTACAGGTAAATAGATGGAAGTAGAAAAAGTCATCCTGAGTGAGCTAACATGGACCCAGAAAGACAAGCATGGTATACAGTCACTTATAAGTGGATATTAGCTGTGAAGTAAAAAATAACCATGCTACCATCCAGACTCAGAGAAGCTAAGTAATAAGGAAGGCTCAAGGTGGGATGCATGAATATCCCTGGGAAGGGAAAATAGAATATATTTTGTGAGTAGCAAGGGGAGGGTAAGGACATGAACAGGAGGTATCAGGTGGAGGGTGGGGACACACACACACACACAGAGAGAGAGAGAAAGAGAGAGAGAGAGAACTGGGAGAAACAATTAGAATTGGGGTGCATCTTGGAGACAAGCTAAAAACCTAGTGTAATGGAAACTCCCTGGTATATAAGAGGGTGACCCTAGCTAAGATTCCTCCAAGAAGAGGAACAGAACCTGAATTGCCCATCTCCTGTAACCAGGCAAAACTTCCAGCAGAGGGATTGGGACACCAACCCAGCCACAAAACCTTCCACCTACAATTTGTCCTAAGTGCAATATGTACTGGGGTAAAACGGTGCATAAATTGTGAAAGTGGCCAACCAATAACTGGTCCACCTCGAGAGCCATGGCATGAGAGGGAGCCCACCCCTGATACTTCAGGGAGGCCCAGGGCTCAGAGGTTGGATAGCCCAGAATCCTAGGATAGAACCAAACATGACTGGCAAAAAAAAAAAAAAAGGTCAGGCCCACTACAGTTATGAAATTGATGGGCTGCTTGGTCTTCAAGTGAATCCCCTAACAATTGGGGCCGGGTCTATATGACTTGGACACTGTTGCCTCCCTCTGGATCCCATGTTCCTAGCAGAGCTGCCATATCTTGCCTCTGTGGAAGAGGAGGCCCCTCAGTCCTGATGCGATTTGATGTGCCAGAGTGGGTTGGTGGTGGGTGGTGGTGAGGGGAAGTGGGTGGTAGGCTGGGCTTGTGAGGAGAGGAAGGAGGGGGTGGTGATTGGAATGTAAAATAAACAAATAAATTGATGGAAAAAAAGAAAAATATATATAAGATGAATTTTGAAAGATGAAAAAAAAAGTCATTGAAATGATTCCTAATGTTATTTTGCTATACTCATAGATTGGTGCCTAGCCCAACTGTCATTAGATAAGCTTCACCCAGCAACGATGGAAACAGATGCAGAGACTCACAGCTAAACATTATGTGGAGCTTGGGGAATCCTGCAGAAGAGGAGGAGGAAGGATTGTAGGAAACAGAGGGGTTAAGGACACCACAAGAAGACCCACAGAATCAACTAACCTGGGCTCACAGGGGCTCACAGAGACTGAAGTGACAACCAGAGCATCTGCAAGGGACTGACTAGGCCCTTTGCATATATGATACAGTTATGTGTAAAAAATACAGCTAATTAAATTATTTAACCAGTATTTGTATTATATTTAATTGATTTGTAGCTGTTAATCTTTATTTTGTCATTACAAATGAGCACACAGAGACCACATGGATTTTCACAAGCCTTGGCCTGAGTTGTGCAATCCTAGCCCATGTAAGCTAGCTCATAATTCTATTACCCAAATATGACCCCCATATATACATACGTCCCCTTGGACTGTCATTATCCACGATATGCCGATGTTCCTGGCCATATGGAATGAGGTTCTTTTTTCTAACCCATGGCATGTGTCTTCTTCTCCCTGCTCCTGGCTGGAATTCCTTCTTCTTCCTGCTGCTGGCTGGAATGAATTAATCCTCTGTCTAAAGCACAGGCTTCCTGTTTTAATCCCAGGAAGTCCCACCTTTCTCTGTCTTTGCCCAATCTCAGGCCTTGGCATTTTATTTAACCAATTGGAGTCAATGTAAGTAACAGACAGAAAGCAGGACCAATTAATTAACATTTAGAATGCTTAACACTACCCCAACAGTTATGTGGCTTGGTGTTCTCGGGGGACTCCTAATAGTGGGAACAGGTGCTGTCTCTGACTCTTTTGCCTGCTTTTGGGACCCTTTTCCTCCTAGTAGTTTGCTTTCTCCAACCCTGAGGGAGGGGCCTATTCTTACTGTAATCTGATGTTTGTTTGATATCCATGGGAGGCCTGCCCTTTTCTGAAGAGAGATAGAGGAGAAGTGGTTGTGGGGGTAAGAGCAAGGGACTGGGAGGAGAGGAGGGAGGTAAAACTGTGATTGGGAGGTAATACATGAAAGAATAAAGTTTAAAATTATATATATATTATATATATATTTACATATATATATATAATACAAGAACACACACATACATGCTCGCATATAAAGATTTAAGGGTTTATTTAAATAGACTATGGAGGAGTATCTTCCTGTCTTTGACAGTCTTTCAAGATGGCAGAATGTACCCATCCTTTGTGAGGCTTCATGTCCTTCCTGGTAAATTAAGTATCAATGTTTTTAAGAACAGAAAAAAGGGAATAGTAGTTTTGTTTTTGCATGGAGTATTGCCTCAGGTTCTAGGAGATAAAATATATGGTGGGAAGTAATCAAAACTTCACAAGAACACCAAAGTCCAAACAGAAACACATGGAAGATGGTTATAGAAATAACATGGACATAAACCCAAAAGACATGTTCTTTCTAGGTCAGAGCCAGTGTTAGTAAATAAACCATTTGGATGCTGAACCACATACTAATTTATACAGCGTGCATCTGTGTGTTCTGAACAATAACACATAACCATGAGCACTTAGCTGTGGTGTCTCAGTTTCATCTTGATTCTCCTTTAAGTACGTCTATAACTATCTGTGTGACAATGTGATAGGGTAAGCCTGTCTGTTTTTGTTTTCCTGAATTATGACACATAAATACAGCTGTAGAAATAATGTATTTGATAGAATTGCTCATCTCTAAAAGACAAAATGTTGCATACAAGAGATAACTCTAGGAATATGTTGGCCAGCATTTTTTCATGAAGATTGAATTTTCCCACAGGATATTCCTAAAATAGTCTGCTATGTATATAAAATTATTAGGCAGTGTCTATGTAGGAGTTAAGGTGCTGCCAACTAAATGAATTAACAAATTATTTCATTTTGTCTATCTCCCTTCTATTATGAGTAATTCATTATTCTGCATTTTTAAATGGCTTGAAACACATAGGACACATTTTAAAACCCTCTACAACTCACCCTTAAAGCCTTACTTCCTATAAAAGGAAGTAATTTTCAGAACCCAAAATAGAATTTTCTATCTCTGCCCTTTATCTTATTTATAAATGCCTTTATCATTCCTTCATCTAGCTAAATTTATAGATTGTGGATTATGTATCAAAACTAGAGTATATATTGATAAAAAATGCACTGTGCCCTCCCTCATCTGACATCCAAGAGCTCCCACATGCAAGTGGTCCACATACACACACCAAGGCATACAGACATGTGCATAAAATAAATATTTAAATTTTTTTCTATCTAGAGGGAAGGAAAGATGGTGGGGGCAATCAGAGAGGAATATGGAAAAGAATAAAATATATTGACATATTTATATGGAAATACCATAATGAAAACCACTACTTCGTAAGCTAGATTGTTGTTGTAAAGAAAAGGTTGATTCTGCTGTGAAGATTTTTATGGCCTGTTTTGTTGCAAGACAGGTAAATTTCTCTTGGGAGTGGACAAGGTATAAGGCCCACCGTTTTAAAACTTACCTTGGAAATACTCTATTGAATAATATGGCGATACAGGTACCAACAGTGAGAAAGAGTTTCCACTTTTCCACACTGTTGCTAAACAGTGTGAGTAAACATGGCATACCACCCAGGGTTTAGAGTAGAGTTTCTTGTTCAGTAAAAATATATTGACCAAGCCGGGCGTGGTGGCACACACCTTTAGTCCCAGCACTTGGGAGGAAGAGGCAGGTGGATCACTGTAAGTTCGAGGCCAGCCTGGTCTACAAAGCGAGTCCAGGACAGCCAGAGCTGTTACACAGAGAAACCCTGTCTTGAAAAACCAAAAAAAAAAAAAATCTTGACCACTTATGTTAATCTGTTTCCTATTCTGTGAAGTATTTTGTGATGAAAATTGACCATTTTTTCATTATAGACTCAAACTTGTCAATCTCTTCCTTTTTCAAATGTTAGTATTCGAGGACAGCTGTAGGTTCACAATAAAATTAAGAGGAAAGCCCAGAGATTTCCCATAAGCCTTCTGCCCCATATCATATCACTTCCTCCACCACCCACATTTCCCACAAGAATGGCTTTTATAACTAATGAACCTACACTGCCACATTATAAATAAGTTTGCAATTTACAATAAGTTTCATACTTAGCATTTCTATACTCTGTGGGGTTGGATAACTATGTAACTATATACAGCAGAGTGTATCCACTGTTCTAAAAGTCCTTGGTGGGGTCAGGAGGAAGTTTCCTCTGTCCTTTCTAGTTATCATTTCTCCTATTCCCATCCCATAGGAACCGCACATCTTACAACCTCTAAGTATTAAAGTGTTGTCTCTTTTCTTCCATTTTGACTTGAAAGTTTTATTTTATTTTATTGTTGTTGTTTGAAAAATGTCTCCCCTTGACTTCTGCAAATAGGTTTTTAAGATGGAAGATGGCACTATGCATGGTCTGTTGGGAACTTATAGGAAACAGGCTGGGAAAAGTGGAAAACAGCTCTCAAAAGAGATGGTGACCATTTTAATATCAAAGTAAAATAGGAAAATTTACAAGGAAGAACAGAAGAGAAAGCCCTGAGCTTGTCCAGGGATGGGTTTGGCTTGAGGAACTCTCTCCTATCATTGAGAGAGAGGCAAACTGCATACAGTCTGACCAGAGCCCCAGTTTAAGATACAGTCTAGGAAAATCTGCATTGTATATCCTGTATCTGATATTTTAAAGAAAAGGGGTACACAAAAATCACAAGAAGGTTAGGAGCTAGGAAAACCCTCTGAAAATGACTTGCAAGCTATTTATGAAGTTTTTCAGTAAGAAACATTTGGAAATTAATAACTCTGATGATATATTTCAAATATAGTAATGTTTCTATATAGAGTAAATGCTCAGAAATAAGTCTGTGCAGATTTCAGTATATAAATACAAAATACAAGTAAAATTTCTAAGGTTAAGTTGAAAAAATTTTTAATTTACAAATAGAACTTACAGACATATTTTTTGGCTGTTGTCATCTGTTTAAAATAATTTTAAGACTATTTTTTTTTGTTCTACAGCCTTGTCAACACAGTGTACTTCCCAACCTTGTTATCTGTACAGCTAATTTAAAAGAGTTATAGTGGATATTCAACATTTTTCTGCTAATAGTAAAGCTGTATATATTTGTATGCTAATGAGCTGATTTTACTTTCTTTTGTGTAGACTAAAATTCCTATTTTCCATATTTCTCTCCCACCTACTTATCTGTACAATCATTTAACAGAAGATCATTATTTAATAATGAAATTAGTACTTTGTGGCATTATATTAATATGTCTTTACCCCTGTTTATAGTCTTTTCATTATTTCCCTCCATAATATATCTGTCAAGCATGAAGTCCTAATTTTTGTGTTTACTAATCATTTGTTTTATGACTTCTGTGTATAGAATACAAATAGACAATCCATTACAAACTAGTATCAAATGTATGATTTCATGACGTTTTATGTTTTCATATTTCAAATTTGGATAAATTGTATATTTGAAACTGTTCCTGGTATTATACAACATATGGGTAAAGTCCACAATCCTGACAACTGATCTTGATTCACAACTTGATTGGGTTGAGAGCTTTTTGCCTCTGTGTGGCCCCATTTACCCACTTTAATGGGTATTGCCTGTAGTTTTGAAGTTTTATCAATAAGAAGCCCTTCCCAAATCAATGTTGTAGGATATCTCCTCCCTCTTCATATAGTGGTCCCATAGTTTTCAGACTTTAATTTGGGAGTGACTTTATAAGAGTTGGGGTTGAGTCTCATCCCTTTGCAAAGACATACTGAACTTTCTCGGTCCTGTCTTCTGGAGAGGCAGCCCTTCCATCAGACAGTTTGGCCTTGTTGAAAATCAGTTCTCTGCAAATTTGTGCATTTATTTCTGGGGGTCTCTATTCTGTTCCACTGGCCTCTACATCTGACTATATGTGAATACCAAACTGTTTTGGTTTTAATTGCTTTGCTGTATATTTTAAAGTAAAAAACTTGGTGGCCCCAGGTTTTTTTCTTTATCTCATAATTACCTTGGTCTTTTAGGGGTGGCTGGTGGTTCCATGTGGATTTTCTCATCATTTTTTCTCCTTATATGAAGAATAAACACCACTGTGACTACACTGAATCCACAAGTTGCTGTGAGTAGTTTTTGCATTTTAATAATGTTGATTAATTAATTATGCAAATCTATGAATGGAGGGTATCTTAACTGATTTCTTCTGTTCTTTTCAATTTTTATCCTCAGTTCTATAGCTCTCATTTTTTTAAGTCTTTCACTTCTTTGGTTTACTTTATTCCCAGGGATTTAATTATTTTTTTGTTAGTTATTTCAAATACTGTTGCTTTCTTAAGTTCTTTTTCAGTTAGTACCTTCCTCATAGAGGTACTATTTATTTCTGTGTGTTGAGTATGTAACTTACAAAGTTACTGAACTTGTTTATTGGGTCTAACAATTTTTTAAGTACAGTCTGTAGGATTTCCTTCATATAAGATCCTTTCTTCTGTAAAGGGGGTTGATTTGGTTTTATTTTTTTCCAACTTAAATGAAGTTTATTTATTTATTTATTTATTTATTTATTTATTTATTTATTCATTTATTTATTTTGTCCTCTGCCTTGGATTTCTAGTATTAATTTTTAATAAAAATGGGAAGGTAAGGCATCCTCATGGTATAAGTTACTTTTCTGGTCCCATATCAATAAGTCAAATACTGATAAACAGAATTAAGGGAGAAAGGGCTTATTTTGGTTCACAGTTCATGGACATAAAGCCCATTGTGGCAGCAAAGCCTGGTGGTAGAAGTAGGAATTAACTGATAATATTGCATCCAGAGCCAGAAAGCAGACAGGGAACACAAAGTGTAGCTTGGTTATAAAACCTCAAGATATACCCACAGTGACAAGCTTGCCACTAATGCAGCCATCTCCAAATGGAGATTCTTCAATGCTCATCATCTACTTGGAGTAGAATGGGGGGGGGGTGCTGTCAGGAGCTGACATATCTCCATATTGAAAAATCTTAAGTTAAGAAAACATCTTTGAATGCCATATTCTACAGACCTCTTGGGGTTTTTGAAGACCACCTATCTATCTCCATATATTTGGATAAGCAAATGTAGCTTGTCTTTTAGCAACTTGATTTCTAATTAACTTTGAACATATCTGTAACACACTATGCTAATACCTAACAAATGACATGTTTGAATGACTATTAGTTTGCATTTCTTAATTATCCTAAACAGTTTGTGACAGTTGCTATCAAAAGGCCAAAAGTTCACATTGCATGACTGGCATATTTCTAATGGTTTTGTCCTTAAGCATGAGCTATGCTTTAAACATAGGAAATGTTTGTCTCTTTGTATTTTATGGATTATATGGCAAATGTAGACTGATTGTTGAATTCTGTCAAATGATAACTTAGCATTCATTGAGGTGATAGAAAAATATCATTGTATCATGACTTTGGAGATAGCATCTGATGGCAGGTATTTCCCGACTTTCAGACAGTACATCATTGTTTACTAGGTACAACCCGGGACAAGTTTCAAAGCCCTCTTAACAGCAGATTCTCGTCTTATGAACTGCAGAGAATACTGACTCTTTTTCCATGTTAATTATGTGAAAATCAAGCAATTAAATGCACATGAATTGCTAAGAATGATGTCTAGCATGTAACAGACACTAAAGAAGTATCATTTGTTCAGATTTTAAATCATTTTTTTCTGTTTTAGGATTATTAGGTTTAGCCCCACTGCCCAATTTGCATCTCCAGAATCAATCCCATCTAGTAATTTTTCTGTAATTTTGTAATATTTTATTTGGATGTTTTTGTTTATATTAATATTTATGTTTGGCCAATGGTTTCCTGAAGCTTCACTCCTACTGACTAGAGTTCATGATATTGGATGGTATTTTACACACAAATTTAACACTAGGAGAAAAGTAATCAACAATATCACCCAGCTACAAACCCTGTGACCTACAACAGAGACCTGCCTGCAATATATATTAGTGCAGTAGTGGTACAAATAGCATGAGTAACCCACCACTTTTTAAAAACTGGATATAAGGTCCACTCCATGAGATGGAACCCATACCTGACTGTTGAAATGTCCCAGTACTTGAGGTCTACAACTGGTCAATGTACAAAGAATAAAAGACTTTAGAGTACTCAACCCTAAATGTGTTTACCAACACATTTGTCCCGTGCAGAAGAGGATGGGAGAAGATTATAAGAACCAGAGGTGATAGGTAACTTTTCTTAGGTATCTTTTATTTTGATATTGTCATTATGTTTGATAACACACACATACACACACACACACACACACACACACACACACACACACACATTTTCTACTTCCAGAAACAGTTAGAAATTCCTCATGTGGCTAAATTTCCTAACAAAGAGCTAGATCTGGATTGTTTCTGGAGGAGATAGCTCATTGACTACTTCTATTTATTCCTTGAACATAGTTTACATTTTTTATTTCTTCTTGAGTTGAATATTGAATTTATTTAGGTAAAGGTCACTTTTAATAAAATTTTGAAAAAATATATGCGTAATACAAAATAGTATGCATCATTTTTATTTACCTACAAATCTGATTATTTATTCACAGTAATTTATTTTATCTTTTCTATGACATTTTTATTTATGTAATGAGTATGTGAATGCATGTGTGCATGCCCCCATTATACTTTTGGGTGTCAAAGGAAAGCTGTGGGAGCTGATTCTCTCTTTCCATCATGTGAATTCCATTAAATGAGGACACTCAGGCCCTCAGACTTGGCTACAAGCACCTTATCAACTGAGCCATTTCCCCGGCCCCTCCTCACAATACTTTCTTTAATAGCCCTTCTCTTCATGTATTTTCACTGATTGATTAGCAAATATAATTTTGTTAATGGCAAGTATGATTTTGCCCCATCAGCTGTAAATTTATTTTTCTATTTCTTCATTTTTTATTCTGTGTTATCTAGCTCATGAATTTTCACTTTTTAAATAATATTTCCTTTCTGCTTCACTCTTTAGTTCCTCCAAATTGTTTATTATAGTGCTTTGCCTAGGTTTAAAGAGCTATTTGTATCTTAACAACTCACCTTGAAAACCTAAAAATGATGCAGAACATTAAAATATCAAGTCAAGCTTTGCTTGCCCTTCCGGACAATTGGGCTAATGTCAGAAGAGGCACTTTTACTGGGATACATTACATTATTAGTTTGAGATCTGTCTCTTGTATAATTAAGTGATAGAATAACTGTTCATGTCTTTTTTATTTTAAAACACAAAGATAATTTTGAAAAGTAAAGTAGACTGTGGGTGAAGAAGACACTGGACCTTGATCTCTGGCCTTCACATGTATGTACAAACATATAAGCATATACACACAAGGGTGCACACACACACACACATACCACATTTGTGTGTATCTATGCACGTGTTGGAGCATATGTAAAGATGCTAGGAAGGACTCACACTGAACCAAGACCATGGAGGGAAAAAAAGAACATGAAAGGAGGTCAAAGAGAGAAAGTGTGTAAAGACAGATGCTTTTCCAGCTTGTAAATTTATGAGCATGTCTGTGAAGTTGTCCATTATATATTCATGTTTTATCAGTCACTCGATATGTGTTTATTGGGTGCCTGGTATGTCACTCACATCATGCTCAGGGTTATGAAGTTGACCCCAGGGTAAGTATTGTACTGCATCCCTGGCCTGGAATAAGAGTGAGGCAGATGTTACCAAAGGTAAAGAAAGGCGAAGAGACAGGAGGTTCCCACGTGTGGTTCTAGCTGATTGAAACCATACTCTTTCCCATGAAACATTCATTCCAACTTTACTGTCAGGAGACAAAATACCCTCTTCTTCCCATTGTCTATGTGGAGATATAGGAAACACTACTGTCACTGGGTGAATTTAAGTGTAAGATAGAACCTCTTCCCTGTGGTTCTCAAGAAACTGGCCATCTGGATGACTAAATAAGTCGCATCTGGGGAGGATTGCTTGGAGCATCTTGAGAGCCAATACTACATTTGAAAGCAAAGGGACCGAGTATTACATGAAATCAAAGACATCTTGTGCATTCATAGTTTGAGAATCAATTTCAAAACTGTTGAAAGAGATAGATAGTAAGACATCCATGGAACTTATATAATGAGCCCAATTCTATGGAAAAGTATCACTTTCAATGAAAGCAGTCAGAAGAGATTAGTTGACACTCAGCCTCCAAGGCTTTCTCTCCTGATGAGGCGCATTCTCACCAAGATATCATTATTAAAATGAATCTTTAACCTTCTGTTCCTCTAATATATCTATGTAGCACTAGTTAGTTACTGCTTTATTTAATTATCAAAATAAGTCAGTTTGGTAGGCACTATTGCCCCACATTTGAAAATTAATAAACCTTACCAAGTTTATTGATCTCCAGATTCCATTGCCTGTGTCTGATGGCCATCATGAAATTAATATTATGCATTTGACTAGAATCCATAAATCAACTGGTCTACCTCCATACAACACATGAATCTATTTTTGAAAAAAAGAAAACCCTCAGCTTTTTCCCCCTGAATGTACTTCTGAAGAGAGGCTGGTGAACTGGGAAACACCTGGTTTTAAACTCAGGTCTTGGGTTTAAGCTCTACTTTCCTTTGTACTAATTAACTTTTTCCCCTATGAACAGAAACAGGCACCTAATTAAGGAAGTACCATGATGGCAAGATGAAATGATGGATTTGGATGATCCTAAAAAAAGGCCACATTTCATTCAAAAATGAAATTTGTTGTTAGTGCTGATCATTTTGCTTGCACAGTAGGTACAGTAGTGAGCAGGAGAGGGGCCTGCCTCTTCCCCCATGATGCTTATAGCATATTAGAAGGGAAAAATAACCTTAGGCTGGAACAACTGTAAGGAAGTTAGGAACTCATGCCCAGTATGTAGGTTAAGCAAATAACAAAACATTCCTGAATTGAGATCAGTAGTATTTAAGCAATATTTTAAACATTCAAATAATGCAATAAAATCATCAGTGTTACTGTTTTCTTTTCTCTTCAGCTATAATATGGATAAGAGAGGTTCTGAAGCCAACAAGCACGCAAGTGTATACACAGCTACTCAAGCACATGTGCCTGTCTGCTCATATAGAACTGGGTTGGTTATTAGTGGGAAGGTGGGTGAGCCCGCATAGAGGAAAGAGCATTTTCAAAGGGTCCGGGGGTAAGAAAGTGCGTATAATAGTCCATGGTCCACAAGAGAGTGAACTTCGGACTATGGTGACCATGTAGTACGTGGAAGGAGGCTGCTAGGGATAGTGGTCTGTGGACAGTGATTCCCCAGGGCCTGCTGACTAAGCAGAGGACTTGGGTAGTATCTTGAGCATAGTGAGAAACCATGGAAAGGTTTTCAGCACTCAAGTGACTGGTGTTTATGATTTTTAAAGATGTTGTTATGGTTATCAGTAAAGAGGAGATGATAGGTAAGGAAGAAACAGACATTCCAGTCCAGAACCCAGCTAAACAGCTATATGCAAGCTAGTCCTTATGTCAATCCCACACAAGACAGAGTCATTTAAGAGGAGCGAACATTGATTGAGAAAATGCCTCCATAAGATTGGGCTGTAGGCAACCTTGTAAGGTGTTTTCTTAACTAGTGATTGATGTTGGAGGATACAGCCCATTATGGGTAGGGATATCCCTAGGCTGGTGGTCCCTGGCTGTAAGAAGGCAGGCTGAACAAGCTGTGAGGAGCAACCCAGTAAGCAGCACCCCCCCACCCCATGGCCTCTGCATCAGTTCCTGCCTCCAGGCTGCTCCCTGTTTGAGTTCCTGTCCTGACTTCCTTCAATGATGGACTGTGATGTGGAAGAGTGAGCCAAATAAACTCTTTCCTCTCCACATTGCTTTTGGTCATGGTGTTCATCACAGCAACAGAGGCCCAAACTAAGCCCAAACATAGTCTGCACCTTGTGATCATTTGTGCATCAAGGGAGGCTCTAGGAATTCCTCATGATCATTTATACATCAAGGGAGGTTTTAGGAATTTATGGTAGGCATTTGCCATTCTCTGGGTGACATAGAATACACTAGTCTGTCTGTCTCTTTTTTTTGGTGTTCTCTTGTGTAAATTGTAGCGAAAGCTTTTAAGTATTGTGAGGTTGTGAGAATTTTATTTAGATAATGGTAAAGGGCCAATGGTAAATGCTGAAATAACACATAGACATGCACCCATGCACACACAGAGAAACAACCTCCTGTTTATCTCTGTATTTCTCTCACTACCTGAAGGAACACCTATTTTCTTATAAGTGGTAAATAGAGATATATTGAGTTAAAATAAAATTTTAAAAAAGTCTCACTAGAGTGCCACCAATCGTTTATGTATGCTGAATTGTTTTTCTCTTTAGCAGGGATGATCCTATTAATTATACTTTCTAAGTACATATTTCTCAAAGTTACCCATTGCTTTCCAACCCCACCCTAATCCTGTTTTTCATAAACTTTTGGAATAATATATAACTCATCTCCTTGGACTCATCTCTTTCCACCACATGCTATTCTACATATTGCCATAGCCTTCTTTTCAAAGCAAGCTCGCCCTCTAACTTGTCCTTTCCTAACTTTAAGTGACTTTTGGCAAGCCGATTAATCTGTCAGTTTCTGATTTTTACCATGTCTGGAAAGTGTGATCCTACATCAACAACAATAGCATGGTCAGTAATCACTATGACTGGAAAATGTTTTACCTGATGAGTTCACCCGACTGCCCACAAAGCTCTAGGAGATGCTAGCTGCCACCATTGCCTTTCTACAAATTACAGAATGACACATATGGGTAATAACTCACTCAAGATCAAGCAGTTAACAAATTATGAAAATTATGCTTAGGTCCAGAAAGTCTGTATTCAAACTCGATTTCTTATAAGAAATAGAGAAGGGAATTGAGTGGCTGGCATCTGGCAAAGTCTAATGGCTGTTGTATTGGAAGAACTCCTAAAGCCTGCTTCTTCCCATTCTCAGTCCACACCATGTGTCAGGGGAAAGCAGATCATGTTCTACTAAGCTCTTCTTTGGCAGAAGACATCATACCCCAAAGGCGATGGTGCAGTAGTACACTGGGGTTAATTTGTGCTGATTTTCAAAAACCAGTTTTGCACTTTGCTTCCCAACTTCATGCTCAGTAAGATCACACTGGTAGCTTGAAGCTGACTATGGGAATAATTATGAAACAAGAAAAGGCCAAAGCCAAAACAAATACCAAACTTCATCACTGAGTCAATACCCTTTCTTTGTTCTTCCCTCTCTCCCTGCCTTCATCTCTCCCTTCCACTCTCTCTCTCTCCCTCCCTTTATTCTTTCCACTGTTTTCATTTCTTTCCTTCCTTAAGCTAGTTTGGCTTGGATTTACATCATTAGCAATTTAAGAAAATCAGTCAATGGAATCTATTATTTCAGAGATTCTAAGGAAACCAAAATGAGGAAATACACCATCAGCCATAGCCTGCAAAATTAAGTATGGAGATTTCAGGAGTGATTAATTTAACTATCTGACCCTACTATTGGGAAGTCCTACTCTGCTCCATAAAATCTTGTATTTAAATATTCAGCTCTGCTATCTGTTATGCTTAGCATAGAATCTGGGGTAAGCAGAGAAGAACGAAGAGCAAAGGATCTATCAAGTGTGCACTGGGGGTATGAACTATTTTGTACATGTGAAAATTGACAAATGGAGGCTGCAGCCATTGCTGTTTCTTTGGTGACTGTAGCAACTAGACAACTTGACTCTTGCCAAAGACTGCAACAACAAAATAAAACAAAACAAAGGATCTCTTCTTTCTCTTGCAGATGGCAATGTGGGTGGTCACAAAGACTCATAAGAATTTGTTTAGTTTCTAAGACTCAACATCATAAAAGTTGGTTAGGCAACAATGCTTTATGCATGCATTTCATTTTAAAATTCTCCAAGTACAAAGTTTTAATAATGCATTACTTCTTTTTAGCTATGTAATGCCAATAGTAAAGAAAGACAGACACAGGGAGGTGAAGTGACCTGCTCAATATCACAGCCATGTGACAGCAGAACTGGGCTAATAACTCAGATCTGTAATGTCTAGCATCCATCTGACATAGCCATGTGCCACTGGTAGGTTTCAGATCTTTTTTCTAGGTGGTCTACATGAATGTTCTGATGCTTGAGAAACTGGTCAAAATGAAAAGCATATTTAAAAAGTATAACAGGTCAAAGATGTATCTCAGGAGTATAGCGCTTGTCTAGCCTGTTCAAGGCTCTGGGTTCCATCGCTAGCACCAAAACCACAAAACCCAAATTAAAACATATTTTTTCCTCCTTTGGGTTTGAATCCATCCACATTACAATGTAGCTAGTACTGACAAGAATGAGAAATGATGGTATGAATATCATGACTATGTGGTTGTCTGAGAAGAAGAGCTTAGAGTTACATTTTATAATCTTTTTCATGGAGAAAAGAAATACAAGTAGATGACACAGAAAAAAATTCTAGCCCTGCTGGGTAGAGTTTAGAAAATTACATATACACCTAAGACATCACAGATTAAATCAGAAGAGTAACCGCAGTACAACACATGTGTCCTAGCTATGAGGACATTTGTTCCCTTAACAAATATTTATTGAAAACTGAGTATATTTCAGCATCCAATACCCAGTATTGAGAAGAGTTCACAGGTGCACAAGATGGAGCATCTACCTATGCTGGCATAAGCATTGGTCTATTCACAATCATCCAAAAGACAGACTTCAGTTGTGAGTGTTAAACATAAGGAAGAAAAAACAAACCAAACAGCAACAACAGCAAAAACCTTTGTGGAGTGTAATGTCCAATCTTGGCTGTCTGCATGGCTACATCTAGAATGAACTAAAGTTGTTGAGCACTCCTGGGAGGGATTTTCATGATTGGATTATTTGAAGCATAACACTCACCCAATTATGTGGCAGCACCTTCTAATGAAGAACACGCATAGAAAAGGGAAATTTTGCTTTTTGCCTATTAACCCTCACTCTCACTGGCAAGTCTATCCATCCTGTTCCTTCTTCTGAGAAACTCATTAATTTAGTAACTCACTAATTTCTTCTATCTATGTAGTTGCTTTTGAGTTTCCAAATCTTTCGTGTCAGTTTCAAAAACAAAAGAAACAGAAATATAAAAAGAAGAAATCTTCTAAGTAAGATGGAATCCTAGAAGGTACCTCCATTGTGACCCACTGAAGGTGAGTCAGAATAAACGTAAGAAAAATCCATTACAAAGAAAAAACATAAGTGCTGCAAATTCAGAAAGATAGGCTACCGAAAAAGCATGGGGGAAAGACAGGAGACTCACAGAAAAGTTAAGCTGAACATAACTCCACACACATGACTCCCTTGCAGTTGAGAAGAAGTAAAAGATGTCTTCAAAAAGTAAGCCAGGAGGCCCTGGTGAAGGGACAGGACAGCATGCTTTTAGGACAAGAGCACAGTCTTTATGAGTGAGGTTCAAAGCAAACTGTAGTTTTAGAAGAGATAGTGATTCATCTAGCAGATGGGTAAGAAGTAAAAGGGAACCCTATTATGTCTCTGTATGATTTAAGGAATAGGACTAAGGAGCCATCTTGAGAAAATCCATTGTTTTTTGCTTTGTTTTGTTTTGTTTTTTAGGTTGAAAATCCATTGCTTATTGAACAAGAATTTTAGTGCTAAGTGTGGGACACCTCCGTATGACTTGTTGGGCAGGGGGGCTCTAGAAGCCAACATAACAAGATAATTTTCTTCTTTTTTATAGCTGAATAAAACTTCATTTTTATATATGCCACATTTTAAAAATTTACTTGTTGATGGACATTTAAGCTGAGTCCATAACTTGGATATAGCAAATGGCACTATATTATACAAGGATGAGTATTGTATCTAGTATGTTGGTTTAGTTTCCCTTGAGTATATTCACAGATATTGTATAGATGGATCCTATAAAATTTCTGTTTAAAGTTATTTTTTGCAGAATATCCATACTGATTCCCACACTGACTGCCACAGTTCATGTTTCCACCATAAGAGAATAAGGGATTCCCCTTCCTCAAACCCTCCTAAGCATTTGCTGTCATTTATTTTCTTGATGACAGCTATTCTGACCCAGTTGAGATGGACTCTCACAGCAATTGATCACCTGTCCTTCACCTTTTGTGACATGTCTGATCATTTCATTTGCTCATTTATTGATCAAATCATCTTACAGGTTTAGTTTTTTGACTTCTTTATATATTCTAGATATTAATCCTCTGTCAGATGTACAGTGAGCAAAGATTTTTCTCTCATTCTGTAGATTCTTTATTCTGTTGTTTCATATCTTGTACATATACTTTTTAATACAATCCCATTTGGTAAGACTTAGAATTACTTTCTGAACTATTGGAGTCCTTTTCAGAAAGCTCTTGTTTATGACTACACCTTGACTACACCTATGATTACATCTCAATTTCCTCAAACAAATTCAAAGTGTTTTGTTATATATTAGGATTGTTGATCCATTTTGAAGTAACTTTTGTACAAGGTGAGGGACAGAGTGTTTTTCATTTTTTTCCAATAAAGATACTCAACTTTCATATAGTTTCTAAAGAGCCTTTGTTTTTTTCTAATGTGTCAAATTTTTGACGCATTTGTTAAAGGCTAAGTAGTTGGCAGTCCATGGGTTTTGTTTTTGTCTCCTCTATTCTGTCTCATTGGTCCATGTCTGTTTCTGTGCTGGCATTAAGCTGTTTTTGTTGCTGTGGCTTTGTGTGTAGTAAAGCATGAAATTAGGAATAATATACCCAGGATTTATTCTATTTCCTTAGAATTGCCATAAAAATTCAGTATCTTTTCTTGTTTCATTTTAAGGTTGGGGCGACCTTTACTATTTTTGTGAAGTATGCTGCTGGAATTTTGATGGGATTCCATTGAATCTATTGCCTGCTTTTACTAGAATGACAAGTTTCACAGTATGAATTCTGCCAATAATGAGCAAGGGTGGTCCATCCAGTTGTTATTGTCTTATTCACTGTTTCAACATTTTAATTGTACAGGACTTTCACCTCTTTTGGCTTGGTGTATTCTTAAATATTTTGTTTTAAAAAAAAGCCTCTTTGAAAGACATTTTTCCCCAATTTATTGACAACAAATTGAAAAGTTGATTCTGAATGATGACTTTATATCCTGCCGCTTTACTGAAAGTGTTTATCTTTGTGTGTATGTGAAGAATCACCCTCTACATAATATATAATTATACATGATTGTTAAACTAGATCTATATTTATGCAAACATTATCTTTGATGTCTCTGCAATAGCTATGAAGTTAAGGATTCAAGACTCCAAATCACCTCTACCTGTCCCTAAACCCAAGATGCTGACATTTATACTGAGAGGTGAAAGCTGGAGAGCATATCCACAGCTCTTCTTTTGCCTTGTTATGTGGTCTTGTACATACAACCTCACTTATCTGGGTTTCTTTATGGATAAACTACATGGACTGAATCCAGTAATTTCTAAACTCTCATTTATCTTTGACACTCTAGCACTATGCACAAACTGTCCTTCATTTTCTTGTAGATTCAAGTACATCAAAATGTTTGGGGGTCAAATGAAGGGTTACTCATCACCCACCCTCTTTCACTCCCATGGAGTCTCATGGAGTGCAACTAGATTTGATTTGTACAGCGATAACATCTCCATAGTACTTGTGTGATTCAGACATTAAAAAGATAGCCTAATGTTCTCTTGAGCAGGGTAAGGAGACATTTTCCTTTGAGACACACGAATCCACAGGTGACCACTTTGCTTCAGGACATTCACCCATTCACCTCCCCAGCAATATAAAATGGCAGAGAGTGGCTCTCCTTGAATGGGAATTTTCCCCCGAGGAGGGCTTACTATCTAGGAGTCAGGATACAGAAGAGGTTCTAAAAATCATTTTGCAGCACAGTAAAGGAAAAGTGTGCAGATTGAGAGGGAAGAGAGTAAAGCGTTTTATTATGTGAATGTAAAGAACAAATCTGTGAAGCTCTGCTTAGCTGAGAAAGGCATATAGAATCAGTGACTCCGTAGAAAAAGAGGAGAAGGGAAAGCATCAGAGGGAAAATGCCATGAGGGCGGGCAATGGCTTCCATGGAAAGGGTGTGAAAGTAGGACTTCTCAAAACAAAAGTGTGTTTTGTTTGTGAATTCTTTACTTGCAAAATAAACTTAAGTTTTTAAAAAGTTGAACTGCAAAAATATGTAAAGAAAAACTAGATAAATTATTGAGATAAACCCTGACACACACACAGACACACACACAGACACACACACACACACAGACACACACACACACACACACAGACACACACACACACACACACACACACAGACACACACACACTTTGTTCTTTTTTCATTGCTCTCATTTTCTTTCCCTCTTTCCTCATTATTTTATTTCTTCTTCACTTCCTCTTTATTCACATCACTTATGCTATAAATATTAATGTGAAACATGGTTTCTTCATTTAGCAACCCATCCGCAGTCACTCTCTACATGATATATTATAAACATATAAGCTTTTAAATTGGATAAATGTATATGTAATTTATAAACATCCATCTTCTTTTTTATTATGACTAGTTTATTATTTTCGAAACCTAAATATTACTCCATAGTACAAATGGCAATCATTCCCATATCGACAGTCACTCATTTTCTACGATATTTTATGTGAATAAAAAAAGAAGACCCCAAATCAGCATCATGCTTATATTTGATAGTGAGACGAGAAGACAGTGCTGACAGTGAGCAGGGAGCCAGGTGAGGCGATTCAAGCAAAGTGAAGCCAGAACTCCCTGTAAAGACAGACAGTTCAAATGACAGAAAGGAATGAATTTCTGCCATCATAAAGTCACAGGATGAGACAGCTGAACCAAACTTAAAATAACTGCATCTAGTCTCTCTGTTTTACTAAGAAGAGGAAATTGAGGCTTACTGAGATTATCTTTCAAGGTCGCATAGCTCACAAAGGGTCCCAGTCTGTGCCTCTGGATTAGCCTTGGAAGGAAAGGGGTAATGACATGATGTTGCAAGCCTGCCTGCGATTGGGTGCTGATGTGCTCCTTCCCGTCAGTGCTTACAAATTACCCATGTCAGCTGCATAGCTTGGCCCTATTGTATCTCCCCAAACACTTTCCATTTGTTCTGCACTTATACTTCATTTTGCCATTCGTGCACTCTGACACTGGCCTTACCTACTGTGTGTGAAGGCAACAGGTTTCGTTCCCATCCCTGCCTTACCTCTACACATACAAAGAATTTGGGTAAGCTAACTGATCTCTCCACACTTCCATTTTGTCTGTTTGATGATGGAAAATAATAGGTCCTACCTTATATTATTATGAATGCTAAATAAAATGCAACTTACAGATGTGGGTATATAAGTGGAAATAAATATGAGTAAGCCTAAAATAAACAAAAAGGAGACAAAAAGAGGGGGTAAGAAAGAGACCCTTAGGAAAGGCTATGAGAGGGCCAAAAGATACATGTGACAATGGAAGTATAAAGGAAGCTGTGGGCAGGGTCAGGAAGCAGGAGCACTCAGATGCAAGGGGAGGAGAATCAACTAAATAAATTTTGCTTTAAAAATGACTTGTCTACATAGGAGAGGAAGAAGGATACAGAAAAGGAAAAGTAGGAATTCCCTGGGGCTAACCTTCAAAACCCATTAAGACAGGACCATTTATCAGCTTGTAGTCTCTTCCCCTACATAACAGAGTTTTCAGTTATCCTTCAAATAACCAAAAAGAAGGGCGGAGAAACACCCTCCCCACCCTCTGGGCATGGGACGTCGCTCTCTTAAAGTGACTTCCTGCTGATTTGGGTCGGAGTAGACCTGTTTGGGGCCCCAACCCAAATGGGAAAAATGATTAAGAATGTTAGTACAATCCTTTTATGTTCAGTCCTTCTGTTCTCAGCTGTTTAGATGACCTAAGGGGTTTGTAGGCAGAAGCTGATCTTGCAGGCTTCACTGAGGTTCCGGCCGGGGCATTGTGTAGAGCTGAATGGTCCCAGCGACACTGGATTGCAGTGGTGGTTGCAGGCCCCCGATGGAGACAGCTATTGAGGAAGTCTGCCAGGCAGAATCAACTGGGTCACTCATCCTCCTTGGTGCCTGATTCTGCTCTCTGCTGAGGATTCCGCTGTCCGCCATCCCCGGGCTCCCCTAATGGACACTTCGATTCTCCTGGAACGATAAGAACAGAGCCCTGCCCCAATACCAACCCTAGGACAATTGCCCTCTTTTTTTTTTTCTGGGGGGGGATGGGGGGTGCATGGGCTTGAGAAAAATGAGATATAGACATAGCACAGGAAGGTCCAAGAAGAAGGGGCAGATTATTGAATATGCCCTTATACCTTTGTATATTGATACAAAATTAGTAGCTTTAACTTTCTAATATATCACAAACTTAGACAAACTGCAGTGAATCAGTATTTCTATATTATGAATAACATTAATACCTATCATTTATGTCACCTGGTTCTCACTTGTGTCAAAGCTTGTGCTATTAATTTGTTTTTTTAAGTTAAAATGCAAAGTATTGATTTTATGACATTAACATTCATATATAATTATAACTTTTTTGATTTTACTAATCTCTTACCACTGCTTCCATACGATTTCTTCATTCTGGTTCAGTTTAGTATTTTTTATGTAGGTTTTTGATGATTTGTTAGATGAAATTAACTAAATGGTTAGGTTTTGTTTGTTTATTTATTTATTTTGTTGCTCTCAACTTAAAGCAGTCTGTGAAATGAAGGCACTGTCAGTCTTCATTTGGAAAAGTATTCATCTCTCCACACTTCTCTACGCTAGTTTCTTTAGATTTTTAGATTGCAAGTTATTTTCTCCTACTTTGGGAAGTATGTCCTATAATGATCTGTTCTTTCTTTTTGCTGTTCTGAGAAGCCTATATCTATTTTCACCCTGAGATATTTCTGCCGGCTGCCATTATTTCCCTGTAGGCAATTACTGCTACGCTCATGATGCTCTTCCTCTTCGCCCTTTCTTCTGGGACTCCACCATTCTTCGAAGGGAGAATTCTGTTACAATGTGCCGAACTGTGAAGACTGTCAACTGACAATACTGCTTTCTTTACTTTTTGAAATTCCATCATCAACAGTGTGGCTATTGAATGTTCTAGAGTCTCCACAGTTTCTGAGCAGATGTGTTTTGTCATTTTCATTTAATCCTCAATATTTCTTCAGCTCTTTCATTTCTTCCACCTTTCTCTTTCGATTCCATATTGAATAACTTTTATTTATCTACTCCTCTCATTGTGTTTGTTAGCATTAACCAAATGGTTAGGTTTTGTTTGTTTGTTTGTTTGTTTTGTTGCTTTCAGCTTAAAGCAATCTGTAAAATGAAGGCATTGGTTAAATGTTCATATCCTTTTAAGTACACTTACCCAGATGATAATATTGTATTTTTCCCTACTTAGAAACAAGTGTTTCATGTAAGTTGTCTTATAACAATTGATCTCATTTTAAAATCCAATAGTATATTAGAAGAGAAAAACTGTTCTCTGAAAACTGTGTGGCTCAATTTTCAGGATTCAGGAAGATAGGTTTCATCTGAAGAGGAGAAAAAATAACAGGTGGAGTTAATCAGCGTCCACAGTACAATGCCATCTCAACATAGACAAGACTTTACCGCAGAAATTTTCATCTTTAAGCACAGAGGGAATGAAAGACTCCAATAAAGGTACTGGGTTAACTTCATTGTTATTGTGTCTTAGTAATTGCTTTCAATTGTCTTCTCTTGAATACTCAGTACCTGCATCCATGTTGCTTGATCCAAGAGACACAGAGCAGTTCGCTATCCCTGCTGAAAGGAAATGAAAACTGGGATGACACTAGACAGATCCCCTTTGGGGATAGCCACGTGAGTACTGGATCTTGCAGAGTGAATAATGGTGTTCCTTTCCCTTATATTTCAGTGGGGAAAGAGACAAACAGAATGAAGATGATTAGGAAAAGAATGGGCATATAAAAGTGTACATAAAAGTATAGCAGAACAAGCTGCATGTAAGGAAAAGGAATGAAGCAATTCTCAACATAAAATACACAACTGATTGCATCAAACCTTTTTACTCATTTGAGTCCCAGCTTAGACATGAGTTTGCCATGTCTCCTGTACCACTCAATTTTATCTTATCAAAATTGACTGAATCACACTAGTGAAAACAAGAGAGAATAGAAAGTTAAAGGAAACCTCGCCAATTCCATTATTATTTTTGTTTTTAATTTATCTACCCCAACCTCAAAATGTGACGAAACTTCATGATGTTGTTTTTTAATTATTCATCAGTAGTCATAATTTAGGACTTAAATATATTGTGTGAGATGTGTGATGATTGGCACGTTGATTCCTTTTCTTCCCTTCTGGTTCTCCCAGCACACTTTCTTATTAATTGACGTCTTGTGTATGAGGGATATGAACTGGAAATGCCCGCTGTCTCATTTGTTGACATAGTTTCTTTTCCAGAGCTGACTGTCTAGGCCAGTGTCTGTTTTCTCTCTAGTGCCTTCACATGTGTTAAATGGCTCTGTAACTTAAAAGGCTCTGCCAGAGACTTGGGGACTATGAAGGCTGCTGCTTTTCTCAGCAACATCAGCCTAGGTTAGAGGTATATAGGTCTCTTCTCTTCTTCATTTCAAGGCCCACTCTGGGCTTGCATGCATTAGGTTCTCCACAGTTTCCCATTTCATTATAGATCTTCAATTTGTTGGCGTTTTATGTCTGGAATGACTCCTGCCAAGTGTTTTGCATAGAAAGTTGAGGGAAACTATTTAGAGGTATTGTGTGCAGTTAAAGGTTTTAAGCATCCGGCAACCAAGAATAAAATCTCATGTACACGAGGGCAAGCCAGTTTACCTGGCTCAACCACAAAGTAATTGTAGGTCAAAGATCAATCATAAATAAGAACAGCAATATTGAGTGAGTAGACAGCCTTAAAAACAGTATGAAGCATTTGTTTCTAATTTTTCATAGAGACAACAGAAAGCTATGTAAATTTCTGGGAACCCAGTAACAGATCAAAGAGAGACAGGTGGTTTACCAGTCAAAGCATTGGAGGGGAATTTGATCAAATTGTTTGGGAAGGAAGATTCTTTTCTACTGTTAAAAGACAGCCAGAAAGGGTGGGCAGCTGATGAGAAGAGCAATTTTGATTTTTAATATCTTAGGTGTCATGTGACTAGAAAAGGTCCAGGCTAGAATTTAGATTAGAGAATTCAAGGAAGGATGCCCTAGGATGTCTGAGGTGGAGAAGTGGAAGGACTTATAGACACACTAGTGGGGGCATTAGAATAAGAACCATGGGATACTTACTATAAGGTGTATGCCAGAGAACTTAATGCAAGAATGCTGTTGACCTGAAGGGAAGGTTGGGAGTGAATGGAGATCCTGTCGAGGCTGCAGTTTGAGTCTCTTTCCCACCTCTTTATGAATGCAGGTTTTATTGCACAGGTGTAATAATTAATCCAAATGGCTAGCAGATGTGGCTATCTGTCTTTGGGCATGCTAGCCTCCAATAGTCTCCCAATCAGCAAATTCTCAAGTCAGGCCAAAGAAAATTAAAGAAAGTAAATTCTGTTGAGATATTTATGGAGGCCACCTGGATAGAAATTTGACAGCCAAGGAATGCCCTGGATGCCAGGCAGCAGAGGGAAGGTCAGAGCCCCTGAAGCAACACGACTTGCAAAGCCCAGGAACAAGTAAATGGAGAAATCATTACATTGCATCTCAAAAAGGCTTAAGATAGAATTTTCCAAGGAAAATATCACTGATCTTTTCCTATATTCTCTAGAGAAACTTGATTTTGTCTTTTGACAAGGGTGCTACCATTTTCCTTAATTGCATTCTCCACTCTGGCTCAACCATCAGTCAATCTGTCAGTCATTTATAGGGCTTCATTTAGAGTTATTTCCTTTTTGCTTCTACTCCTTTTTGAGCTCATGCTCTTAAATCATCTCCCCCTAGCGCAGACAGTCCTTATTCTCCTTTCTTTAATTTTTCCCTCTCTGGCCAAAGAAATCATTCATTATTACAATTTTGGTCTGACTGTTTACATAGTTAAAATACTTGGCCCTTTCCCATTGCCCACTGAATAGGGCCCAAGTTCTTTGCGTGTTAATAAGTCTCTAAGTTAGACTCAATTTGTCTTTACAGTTTCATTGTATATTAGTATTATTATGGCTTTGAGAACTCTCTGTTACAGACAAGTCAATCTTTGTCCTTCAAAATAAGCCCTGATGCTCTTTTGTTGCATATGTACAGCCTAAGCAATAGGCAAGTTTCTCTCCACACCTATTCAAAGCTCTATTGCACACTGTAAGAAACAACTTATGACCTACTTCTATTTATTTGGTTATTCAACAAATATTTATTAAATTACAACTCCATGCAAGTGTCATGAGCTTGTCATGCCAAAAACCACATGAACATGTTTGTGTCCTTCCACAATGTCAGAATTTATTGAATAGCTATAAATCCACAATGTGTGGTGATTTCAATTCCATTAACTTTCCAGTACTCCCACTTCCCTTGGTAATCTTGACTGAGGCTAATACCAGATTTTTGTTCTAGTCACAATCAGTAATGATAACTATCAGATCATACATTAAATTACCATGCAGCAAACCTATGTATGTATGTATGTATGTATGTATATATGTGTGTATGCATATATCTATCTATCTATCATCTATCTATCTATCTACCTATCTATCTACCTACCTACCTATCTATCTACCTACCTACCTACCTATCTATCATCTATCTATCTATCTATCTATCTATCTATCTATCTATCTATCTGTATAACTATTTATTTATCTGCCTAACTACTCACCTATCTATGTAGCTTACAGAGTGACCATAGAGGATTAAGGGGACAAAAAGTGTACATTGGCCTGAGAAACCAAAGCTGAGAAACTTACAGGGATTAGAGATTTGCATTGATAAAATAATGAGCCCTGACCAAGGTGAAGGGAACAAGCTTCCATTATGAGTCACACCTCTGGAGGTCACAGATTTGAGAATGAAGCTGCAGAGTTGAGTCCAGTTGTAGAGGCATTGAGCAGGACCAGGTCTGGATGAAGAAATAGACACACAGCAGGATGGGCAGACAACAATGGAGTAGACAGTGTCAGCAGCAGGGACTGAGAGTTCTCTGCCTGGTAGTCTTTGATGCATATACAAGGTAGTCGTCACATGACAGGTCACTGAGGACCATTGCTAGGTGTCCACCTCTTTGTGAGATCCCGAAAAAGTTATACCCTTTGCTTAGTCTGATGTGTGTTAAGTCTGGGCCTGGTTTATTTGATATGATTTTAAATACATCTTTGTGCCCATACAATCTCCATTCACCATAATAAATCTATTGGGTATCTTTCTGTCTCTATTGCTAAAAATAAGTTACCTATCAGTATATATTGTGTGGGTAGTATCAAAGAGATTGTCTATTCACATTTCCACTCAGATGTAGAGTCATGCTACCTCTTCAAAATGGAATAAAACTCTAGTTGTAAGATAGAGTATCATGGACAAGGTACAGTAGAAAAAAGAGAACTATTTTATACAACATGAAATGACTCAGAGCAGGGCATAGCCTGAGGTGAATAGTCAAGCACTACCGTAGGCTATGAGAATGCAAGTAGTAAGACACAGAGAAGGTCATTGATGCCATAGACTTATCATTAGAAAGTAGGAAAATGGCAGAAAATAAACAGGTCAAAGTAAATTAACAGAATAAATTATATGTTACTATAATGTATGTATGTATGTGTGTATGTATGCACATATACATGTACGTATGTATAGTTGGAGTACACAACCCTAAATGGAATGTATTTATCAAATCCCTCCCCAAATCGATGTTCAGGAATTCATGTGGAAGGGGAGACAGAAAGATGATGAGACCCATAAGAGACAGATGACTTCAAGGAAACTGAGTCTTCCAGACACACAGAACTAACATGCATAAGATGTAATATAATGGAAAAAAGCTATGTGAAATTGGCGTGGTTTCCACGTAGGGTAGAATGGATCAAGGACATTCCACCATGTTTCCCTTATTGAATGTATAAAGACTGAACACACAAGCCAACAATTTCTGGATTTTTTTATTTATTCATTTATCCTGAACATAATGCCCTCCCTCCACTCCTCTGGATTTCCTCCTCCACTGAGGCCAGTCACCACAGCCCTGTTAGGGGGAAGTGATCAAAAAGCAGGCATCAGAGACCATGTCAGAGACAGCTCTCACTCAGCTTGTTAGGGGACCCACATGATGACCAAGCTGACCATCAGTTATATATGTGTAGGGGGCCTAGTTCCAGTTCACACATACTCTATGCTTGGCGTTTCATTCTCTATGAGCCTTCAGGGGCCTACGTTAGTTATCTCTGTTGGTTTTCTTATGGTGTTCTTATCCCCTCCCAGTCTTTCTATCCTTCCTCCCATTCTTCCACAAGATATCCCATGCTCCATCTAATGTAAGTCTCAGCCTCTGTTTGTATCTTTCCTTGCATGGAGGTTCTCAGAGGACAATTATGCTATGCTCCTGTCTGTAAGCAAAGCAGAGTATTGTTAATAGTGATAGAGGTTGGCTCTCTTTTTTGTGGTAGGTCTCAGGTTGGACCTGTCATTGGTTGGACATTCCCTCAATTTCTGGTATATTTTTATCACTGTATATCGTGTATACAGGGGAAATTTTGGGTTGAAGGTTTGGTGGGTTGGTTGGTGATCCCTTTCCTCCTCTAGGAGTCCTAGCGAGCTAGAAGGAGGTCTCTTCAGTCTCCATGTCCCTGCTGCTAGGAGTCTCAGTTAGCATCTACACTGTATCCTCCCAGGTTCCTACCCTGTTGCCAGTCTCCAGCTTGTCTCAGAGGTCTCCCTCCACCCCAAGTTTCCCAAGAGCAAATGACTCCAGATATGTTTGAGATGAAGACAAGAATTTTAAATATCAACAGCAAAGGTATTATTTGTGTTTGCTTTTTGTCCCCAGATAATTCAATTCACTGTAAACCCAGAACTGGTATCTGAACACAGGCACAGGAACTCTGGGGGGAAAAATCATAGATTTCTGGCTCCAGTAGAGAAAATTATCCCTCTGTAGAGAATTTAGCTTTTTGAGCTTGGGACCAGTTTGAGGTGGTTTCCTTCCTTCTGATCCTCATGTTGCTTAAAAACTTTGGGGTTGCTCTTTTATTCATTGATTCTTTAAAATAACAAAGTCTTTAATTATTCTGTAAGTCTGCAAGGCCTGGCCTTGTCTGATTTATCAGATTGGTTACTCTTCCCTGACAATGTACCTGTTCAGTCTCTGAAACATGCCTTCCTGCCAATCCTAAAGCAGAGCATGTCTTCTGCATTTGTCTTACCTTTGGGCATCTGCTATTATTTACAACTTAAACATGTAGATGTTTGACTCCATCAAAGTGCACCTTGGTGGTGTATCTGATGCTGCTCTGTAAGAAGAATAACATGGGCTCTATAGGCTTGAAGTTACACTGTCTGTCTGGATATTGGTCGAATACAATGAAGCACCCATACATTCTCCAACAATCAGAGTGAAATTGATATAAATCTCAGAAGAACAGGGAGTTCTGCCAAAAGAGAAGGTTGGGAGTATATGAAAAACAACAAGCTAATAGACTTTGCAAATTCCCAGAGAGCCACAAAGAAGTTTCTCAAGCTATAGAGTAGCTGTGATGATGTTGAGGACTTCCATGACACAGTGTCCACATGACATCTTTACTGTGATGTTGATTGGGCATCAGTGTAATGGCCCTGGGGTTGGAAACTCAGTCCAGTAGCCCTCATCAGAGAAGCTTCTTCCTGCAACAGAAGATAGATCACACCACTACCCACAAATGGACAGTTTGTAGGGAATGTAAGTCTTTGGAGCACTCAACTCCAAATGGGGTGTCTTTATTAAATCTTTCCTTCAAAATGCAGAAATTGTTGATTTCTCTATTCAGTCTTTGTACATTCAATAAGGGAAACATGGTGGAATGTCCTTGATCCATCCTACCCTGAGCTAGAAATAATGCCAATTTCTCATTGCTTTTTCCATTATATTATAACATATGTATATTATTTCTATTTGGTCTGGAAGACTCTGTTTCCTTGGAGTCATCTAATACCTCTGGCTCTTACAGTCTTTCTGCCTCCTCTTCCACATAGATTCCTGACCATCAGGGGTGGAGTTTAATTCAAAGCTTAGGGATCTATGCATAAATGAAGGCAGAAAGAAATTAAAATCAACAGCTGACAGATGATACCAGGGAAACAAAATCTTCCAGCCACAACAGGGATGAGAGACATTAATTCACAGAGACTATGATAGCACAAGTTCAAACAAGACAAAATCCCAGCATTGAGAGGGGCAACTAGATACTAAGTCCCATACCTAACCAAGAAACTATTTGCGAATCATTCCTCTTGGACATAGGAAAAACCAGCTTTCTCCAATGAAGTGTCACTAGGCATATCAACCACACTCCAGGGAAGGCCTCATACCCGAGAGTAATAGTTGTCCAACACAAAACATACTTTGTCTTTTAGTTCTTTGTGGTCTTTTTGTTTTGGTTTTGGTATTTTGTGTCTTTTTTTTTTTTTTATGAGGGAGAGAACATGAAGTTGATTGGGTAAAGAAGTGGAGAGGAGGAATAGGAAAGAATTTGATCAAAACATACAAAATTTTTTTGTTAATTTCTTTTTACAAAACATTATATCAAAATTATTACTTTTTGATTACTTCCTGAAATGACCAAAACCACAGTAGCCCTAGGTCAGAGGGAACATTTCTCCATACAGTGATTTTTTCCCCATGACCTCAGCTTCACAACAGGCAGAGAGAATCTGCATCAATGATCAAGAAATAATGCAATGTGCAAAGGAGAAAAATAATGAAGGCCCCATAAACAGTGGAACAATAAGAATGATGGTAGCTTTTAAGTCCAAATGGTAACTTATCTATACTGCTACTTTAAAGTTCACTGGACCAATTCAAATGTATCCATCATAAAGGCATACTTGATAATTTGCAGAGCATTTATTTCCCTCATGAAAAAGTGCATGGGTGCTTTTATGATCACATTGAAAATATTCATACGAAGATGAAGCTTTACACTGGGTAAGAAAAATAGAACCCAACTGGGCAACTTCTATTTTCAGTTAAAGAATGTACAAGCCATTCTCTTGGCAAGAAAAACCACTTGCTTCAACTGTAGACAGACTTCTGTCCAAAAAGGACAAAACTTGGAAGCAGGTAAGTCGACAGCCTAGCTCTGCCAAGACAGGGTAGGTAAGTCCTTCATAATTCCTGCTCTACAACCAATGTCTGTCAGAGAAATGGGGCCAAATGGCTGAAGACTGATGCTGTAATGTATGGAGAGAAAATGGGAACTGTCCAGGCAGCCACTGGTATGTCATTTTTTAGTTTTGGAAGCTGCAGGCCCTGCATTTCCTATATAATCAGATATATTTATCCCTCTCAGGTCTCTGAGGTGGTTGAAGAATAGATACCTAGAGTCTCATAGTTAAATTTTGAGTTGTTTAGGAATCAAGAGGGTGTTCTGGATCTAAGAAGATATTTTTAAAATTATGAGGCAAGTTAGTATGAAAGCTGAGTTAGATATAGAACTTTAAACTCATGGAGATGGTTAGATAGTAGAATGTTAAAGTCAGGTGCCAAATACATATGGACTGGACATTGGGAATGTATGCTAAGCCATATAACTCTTATAATCGTGGCCTATTTATTTCTGTTGTTTTGTATTGTATTTATAGTGATAAGAAAAAGAACCATTATTTGGACTGAAAGGGAGAGCTGTTGGGGGGAAAAATAAATACCTTAAACTAAAAAAAAAAAAAAGAAGGGAAGAGGATGGTGGGGCTGAGGGGGAGGAGGGTGGAAGGTGGGACTGGAGGGGGGAGTACGGAGGGGATTGTGATTGAGATGTAACTTGAAGAAATAAAAAATAAATTATTAAAAAAAAAAGAATGTACAAGACTATAGCAGATGGGGGGGGAGACACACTAATACTGTTATATGAAAATACCACTGAGAAAGGGAAAAAGTTGTAGAAGTATCTGTCACCTGGGAGGGCTCAAAGAGCAGGCTCTTTATTGGCAAAGGGGCTGGACGGCCTTTGGTTCTGCTGCCTTCCACACGGAAGGTGTCAATCAGCTTGATTTCATTTTCTTATTCAACCCCTCTCCCCTTTCATGCATACGCTTTGTCTCTACTTCGTTAGTATGTGGTCATCCACTTTCTCTTTCTCTTACCATTCCTTGCAGTATTGGAGATTGACTCCAATGTCTCAAACATGTCATTACAAGTGCCCTCCCACTCCATGACCTGGTCAGTCCTTTTCCAACTTTTATTGTGAGACATTTTCACCAGGTTGCCAGGGTGGCATTGAATTCACTCTGTACCCCAGCCAAGCTTTGAACTTGCATTACTCCTTCCTCAGCTTTCCCTTGTAGTGGGACTCTAGACTCACATCTCAAGACTGGTTAGTCACTCACTTTCAGCACTTCCAGAAAACTTCAGGGCCTCTCATTCATAATTGCCTCCCTTATCACTTACTCATTGTTTATGACTTTTTGTTATCACTGTACTAGGATTTCAGGTGCTTAGATCAAAATGGGGGGATTTTGTTTTATAATTTTATAAGTGTGGGGAAGGAAGGAGCTTGTACAGGCTGCCACACATGTATGGAGGTATACAACAACTTCCTGCTAATACCGATTTAGGGGAGTGAACTCCAACTTTTATCTACTTAGCCATCTTAACACCCCAAATTTTGGGGAGGCAGAAATTGATAAACAAACCAATTAGCTCCCCAACAGTTAAAAATGATTCTTTCTTATTTAATCAACAAAACCTTGATTTTTAAAAGCATACCTTCTAATTGTCTTCTTGATGTTTATGAGAATTTTAATAAAATGAAAGGATTATTATAGTATTCATATCTAAATTATACCCTTATTTATCAACTTGTATATTTTGTAAACAGAATAAATACAAAATTTGGACCAATTCTACTCAACTTGCTTCTACACATTACTGAAAGGATTGTATCTACTATCCTATACATCTCAGACCCATTGTGTACAGCATTACTATAAAAACATATTATTTGCTTGCCTATAATAGTGATAATTTTACAGTGAGTGGGATTTGGGGGTCTCTTTTCAGTTCCCAGAAGCACACAGAAGCATCCACCAAGGACAGTTTTGACCTTGTGGAAAGTGATGAAGACATCCTTCTTAGACATGTGACTACAAGATGGTTGTCATTGATATCATCAATGGAAGTACTGTGAGAATGTTCTAATAAAATCGAAGATTTTCTTTCTCTAATTCAAAAATATATTAAGGATGAAATGAAGAAAGGAATTACAGTAAAGCAAAAATTCATGTTGTTTTCCCCACCCCTCAAAAGGGCCCTAAGGGTCTAGAAAAGAAAGAATGATCACACTTGAACTGTTGTGTGTGTTACAGGAAAAATTCATATAAATACTTTTCAATAAGGAAAAACCTTCAATAAGCAAAAGCTTCAAAGAAGGGAGAGAGTTAGGGAGGGAAGGAAGGAGAGAGAAAAGGGGACAGCCTACAAAACAAGATGTCCTCGTGACATTTATTATGCCTGTAACACGTTTTTAATCCAACTCTAATCCACCAAGTTCAAATAACCACTGTACTTTAACTCTCTGAGAAATTTTTAATTTATGATGATATTTTAAAAGCTTTGGAGTACTTGAAAATGACAGGCCTTTCAGATGGCCTCAAAGCATGTGAGCACACATTTATCAGCTAACTGGATACTCATCTTTCATCCCACATCCCTTTACAGGTAATACTGCACCTGGTGTCACTAGGTGCTCTGCACAAGGTCTGAAGGTCTCAAGGCAGTAGCCAGCTTGTACACTCACTGTTCTGTCCTAAGTCTATGTTAGCTGCTTCCCTTGTTGACAAAATAGCAGACAGGAAGCAACTTAAGAGGGAAAGGATTTATTTTAGTTCTGAGTTCCGGGGACTCCAAGTCCTGATGGTGAGGAAGTTACAGTGGCAATAGCTTCAGGTGACTGGCATGGTGTGTTGTCAGTCAGGAAACAGAGAGCCATGAATGCTTCAGCTTTGTGTACTTTTTTGTTTTTCTTCAGTTTGATAGTTAGGGTAGTCCATAATCTCTCAGCTAACCTAACTCCTTCACAGGCATGCCTAGTGATTTGCATCCAAAGCAAAGCACAGCCTATCAAGTTGGCATCAACACAAACCATCACGTGTCTACCACTTATCATCTTGACACACAAAAATATAAAATATTATTTTTAAGCCATAACCTTTCATCTCTTGACTCCAAAGGCTCATGGCCATCTCATAATGTGAAATGCACTCAGCCCAACTTCAGAAGTTTCCGTAGTCTATAGCAGAATCAGCACAGTTTAAAATTCAAAAGTCTTTTTTTTTTGAGACTCAAAGAAATTGTTTAGCTGAGAACCTCTATAAAAGTAATATACCATTTATATGCTTCTTATATGCACTGGCATAGGGTAGCTATCCTCATTCCAAAGGGAAACAGTGAGGGCAGAGTGAAGAGTGGTCAAACCAAATCAAGACCAAAACCCAGCAGGGAAAACTATGGGGAGAATCCTGTAGTTCCATGTCTTATATGTAGGCCTTGTGATAGACTCATCTGGGCTCTTAAAGGCATGAATACCCTAATGCTTCCAGGTCATGCTACCTACACCACATGTAGAATCTCTCTTGGGCTACTTCCAATCCATGCCTACAGATTTCCTCAGGGGATAGACCATGGTTCTAAGATGTCCAAAATCCTTGCATGTCTAGTGCAACTTGGGCTTTCTCTTCTCAGCCTAATGGGGTCTTCTTTAAGGCTCTCTGACCCTACCACACACACTGCCTCTACAGTCACCTCCATCCATCCCTTATTACACCCACACAGAACCAGAACCGTGTAGACAGTGCTGGAATGTTCTGCTTCCAGCCGCAATGGAAGCCTGGCCTGCTTGAAGACAGTCTCATTGGCCTTTGTGCACTGACTCTGGACAACAGTTTCCTAGGTAGTTGTTCTTAAGCAGCAAATCCCTTTAGTGGCAGTCCCAGTTTAGGCTCCCTCTTTTTAAAATTTTTACATTTTTACAAGATGGATGGACCATGAGCTGAGTGGACTCTTGTCATTAGGATCTTTTCCTATCATCTTGGGGCATAGCTCAGGCTTCTCTATAAACATTTGAATATCTCTAACAACAACAGATTTTTCTCATCTGTGTTCTCATTGTCCAACAACTCACAGTTTCTCACGTTTCCCTCCTGAACTTCACAGTTTTCTAACCTTTATGCTCTCTCATGCTCTGCCTCACCACAGACCTGTGTGAGAGCAATGAGCAGTAACCATGATGTGGCTTGAATGCTGGCCTGTCTTAAAATTTCCTCTGTCAGGGGCTGGAGGAAGTATGGCTCAGTGATGTCTAAGAGCATTGGCTGCTCTTGCAGAGTTCCAGAAACCACACTGTGGCCCACAACTCAACACCCAGGGAATCTGACACCTCTTTCTGCCTCCCATGGCTACTGTACCCATGTACTCCACTGGCATGCAAAACATCCATACACACAAAACAAGCATGTAAGCAAGCAAACCAACAAAGCAAAAATTTCCTCCACTAAATTGAATTACTCTGTTATCTTTAAATTCAATCTTTTCCCCCCAGCATTTATTTATTCCTTCAAGCAATATCTCAATCACATTCCACTTCCTTCTTTCCCTCCTGATCCTACCCTCCTACTCTCTCCCCCCTCACCCTCCTATCTGCTTTTTTTTTTAATTTAAGGTGTATTTTTCTCCCCAACAACTCCCCCTTTTAGTCCAATAAAAAGCTCTTTTTCTTATAACAATAAATACAATACAAAACAATAAGAACAATTAGGTCACAATTATGAAAATTATAAGGTATAAGATACATTCCCAATGTCCACTCCATACGTATTTGGCAACTGATAATAATATTCTATTATCTATCTATCTCAATGAGTTTAAAGTTCTATACCTAAGTCAGTTTCCATCCTAACTTGCACTACCAACTTAAAAACATATTAGACCTAGAGCATCCTTTTAATTCCTAAACAATTTAAAACTTAACTGTGAGGCCATAACTATCTAGTCTTCAACCACATCAGAGACCTGAGAAGAATAAATATCTTGCTTTACAATTAATGTCTGTCATAGATACTGGGCTGAAAGGCTGAAGATAGATGATTCAATGTTATAGAGAGAAACTGTCGACTGTCCAGGCAGCCAGTTGACTGTCATTTCTTAGTGTTAGAAGCTGCTGACTCTCTTACTCAAGTGTACTAGCACGATCTAGCCAGTTCTTGGTCAGATGTGACACAAATGGCTCTTAGCTCAGTTTCTGAATATTATGGGCTTGGCACCCATATTTCTCTTAGTATTTTTAATCTTTCAAGCTTCCAGAAGGATGGTCTATCGAGCTATGCTTAAAGTGTCCCAGGGTGTTTCCAGTCCACAGTTACAGACTCTTCCACACCCTTCTCAAAAACATAGTCCCCAAAGTGTTCAAACCCAGTTTGTCACAGCAACAGCCTCACTTGGTGCAGCTTTCTGTGTCAATTATTTCTTTATTGTAACAAAAAAAAGCAACAACAACAACAAAACTTGGGAAGATACAACTTAGGGAAATTTCTGTCTTAGTTACTTTGTTGCTGTGAGCAAAATTCCAAGAAGGTATAACTTAGAGAACTCACCCAGCCCATCTTGGTAAGGAAACCATAATGGCACAAGCGTGAAGCGATGGGTCACATTGTCTCGATCCAGAGAGTAATAAATGCTGGATCTAAGTGTCCACTTCTTAATTTGTCTTCAGTCTAGCGGATAGGGTGACTTGTCCCTCAAAGATTAACAATCTAGAAAATCCCTATCAGATATACAGCTACATCTGTCCCCATGGTGATTCTAGATCATCTCAAGGTAACAACCAATGCAAACCATTAAAAAGCCTCTCCAGAGAGTTTTGTCTGCTTGCTCAGCACCAAAGTAAACAGAAAGTGAAGTAAAAAGGATCAATACGCTGCATCTGGGTAAGTGAGATAGTTCAGAACACCGACTTAGCTCTGAACCTAAGTGTATTCTTAGTTTATCACTCCAGAGCTAGACCAGTGGAAGAGACACAAAACAAATGTTTAATGTAGAGTTTTAAAAGTTCAGCAAAATTCATACCAAGCATATTGCCAAATAGCTACTCAAAAATGAACATCTGGGTGAACATTGAATCATCCAGATGTTTTCAAATGGCTAGACATGATTACCAAATATAATTGACTAAAGGTTTTGTAAACTCCCAAATGTTTTAACTATCAGATGTGTCTTTTAGTCACTTATGGATGAATTATCTCCTTCCCCCCTTCTGCTTGTAACATTCTGCATAAAATTTTAAGCATGTGAGGTTTATGAGAACTTTCACAGCATCAGGTAAGAGACTTGAATTTTCCATCTGGATATCAACATAGTCAGAATGATGCTTTACTATTGTAAGATGGATTTGAGCAACTACAAATTTTAATTTTTAATTGTTAATGTTGGTTCATAGGATGATCATGAGGGCTGGGTTCATTCTCCAAGAAATTTGTTTCAAAATATCTCTTCCTTGCCTTGGAAATACTTCTACATCATCTTTTATTAATTTTAGAGTTAGTCCTGCATCTTAATAAGACAATAAATAGTAAAACACAATGGAAGAGAGCTAAATAATGCATCTGCTTAAGTGGTGCCTACTTCAGGAGAACATCAGCTGCCGACTGTCATTATTCTTTCAGGGGGTTTCTTGGTCTCTGATATCAATTAATGAACAAATGGTTTCATTGATTACTGAGTGACAATGAATGAAAGCTATAAGATGGCACTCTGCTCTGAAAGAAGAATAATCATTTGATATTTTGGAATATACAATCTCTTATATATATTAATTTAAACTCATTGCAGCATAATAAGCTTGATAATTCTATGTCCACCTCATAGACTAATTCACTTTAGCTCATAAAGATTAAACAACACATTCAGTGCACACCTAGTCCAACCCCAACTACAATTTCATTAGGTCCACATTACCAATATTTTGTTCAAGAAAAATGCCGAATCTTGAGGTGTTGGTTAGATACTTCATGAAATGTATGTTCATTGTTCATTTGGTAAAAACATTTCATGAAATAAGTTTGACTTTTCCTTAACAGAATTTGACTCTTGTTTAGTAACACACTTTTGTCAAACATTTATTCCTCTGTCAGTTGTACAGCTAGTTATGACTTTCTTCAAGTCTATAGGCTGTTTCTTCACTTAATTGTTCGCTTGACTGTATAAAGGATTTTAATTTCATGTAATCCCATTTGTCAATTCTTGGTATTATTTCTGAAACTATTAGACCTATTTTCAGAAAGTCTTCACCTGTTCTTCAATTCTGAAGTGTTTTCCTATAGCAGTTTAGAATTTCAGATCTTATCTTATGGTATAATTTCTAGAATATACAAAAACTGGTTTCAAACAATCTAATAATCAATAAATGTCTAATGAAAGGAATAGGCAATGCAATTTAAGATGGAAACAGTTTCGTATGGAACTTTAAACTCATGGAGATAGATATATAATAGAATATTAATATAAGTTGCCAAATATGTATGGACTGGCCATTGGGAAGGTATGTTATACCTTATAATTTTCATAATCGTGGCCTAATTATTCAAAAAAAGAATTATGAGTTCTGGGAGAAGGGGGAGAGGGTGGGAGGGTGGGGACTGCGATGGAGATGTAACTTGATGTAATAAGTAAACATTAAAAAAACAAAAAAAGTAAGTATAGCTAATAAACACATAATATTCAGTATCCTTCTATATTTTCTAGCAGAATTTCTGGGAAAATGGCTGCAAATGGAGATGGAATTTTTGCAAAATAAGCCAACTCAGTAAAACAAATATCACATTTCCTTCTGATTTGTGGGTCCTATATGTTATATAGATACATAAAACCTATGAAAGGGAGATTGGGAGAAGGAAGAGGTCTGTCAGGAGGGGAGAATGAGGAGGAAATAAAAGAGAAAGGTATAAAGGTGTGAATACATGATACACTTGAAAGAAATTCTCAAGAAACCAATAACCATGTACAATGATGATTTTTTTTTTTTAATTTCCATGATTTCTAGCATTATTTAAGATGTTTGGAGGTGGTACATTAGTTGGTATAGGCCTGCTCAATAGAGTTTGTACCATCACTAAATTCTCCACTTTCCATTAGAAATGTCTTGGGGACCTCCTTTCCTACCAACAAAGAGCAGACACTCACATATTATTTATTTGGTGATCTTTCTATAGCTATCATAACAACCAACCACAGTATTCTTATCATAAAACTTAGATTAATGTTTGGTGTGTTGTGCTATTGAGAAACTGACTATAGTAGAAAGCAATTTGACTAGCTAACTTCCTCAGTGTGAATGGTCATACCAAAGCTTATGTGTTTGACCTCAGAAGAGATTTAATGTTCTAAGTGCCTACTTGGTCATCTGAAAAGTGGGATTTATAACAGCAGCTAACATACAGAGTAGTTGAGGACACCAAATGACACCATGCTCATGGACATGTAGCACAGGCACTGGAGTAAAATAGAAGCTCAATGAATCTTACAACTATTGTTTGTGCTTAGAGACTATACTTGGAGAAAGATTTAAAAGTGATGCTAGACTCCAGGAGCAAAGGTGGGGCTTCTGATTTTAAAAACCCAGATCTTTTGTTTCTCACAGAGGGAAATCTTGGACTGCTGGTGAAAATTTTGGGCTTTCTTGCTGTTTCCTGAGGATCTTGATTTCTACCCTTGACCTTCCCCAAGAAAGCAAGAGGAAACAGAAGACTTTCCTAATTGTAGTCATTCAATTTACCAAAAGAATCCCAGACCAACTGAAACAAATTGAGGGCAGCCAACTGCAAGACTGTGAGCAAATTCCAATCACTACACCGGCCATATAAAATTCCCCCAAATTGTGGAAAAGTACAGACATAAAAGAATCTCTCATATGACACTCAAATCCTTGGCCTGGGACAGCAGGAAAAATGTTCCCAAGGACAGCAGAGACCTTTCCCATTGTTCAAGTCAGCATTCCACACAGGACTTAATGACAGAAGGCGTTGCAGTTGTAATTTTTCTCCTCTGGATCCCACCCCAGCCACCCTCCAACAGACTCTCTGCAGCCCTGCCCAATCCCCGTAGAAGGGAAAAGGCATAAAGGGGGATGTTTGTGGTCAGACTGTCTCCAATTAGTCAAAATGAGAACAATGACTGGCTTTTCCTCTCGGCCAGCCTGGAAAAAATATTCTGCATGATTGGGTGGGATGAGGAAAGAATTGCAAATGGAATTCTTCAGGGATGTATAATGTCTGTGACCCATTCCGCTCCAGTGGTCACACTGCCTCAGGATTCAAAGACACCTGGGACAGGAGCCCCAGAAAAGGTCAGATGTGGTGGCCCAGCCATTTCGTCCATCAGTTCGTAAGCCAGAAGCATCACCTCTGTATTTATGATGCAAAGGAAGTTTCTGGAATTGAGCCCCATCCCTAGAATGTGGCCAGTAGATGCACAATAAAGTGAGACCCCAAGGTTGGAAACTTTACCCACCAAATGAAAAAAGAAAGAAAGAAAGAAAGAAAGAAAGAAAGAAAGAAAGAAAGAAAGAAAGAAAGAAAGAAAGAAAGAAAGAAAGGACTGCTCCTAGGTATTGTGGAGGAGAAAGCTTATTGTAAATAAAAGGGAGAGCATAGCCAGAGGCAGAGACGTCTGGGGAAGTCCAGAGTGGACGTGACCCTGAGCCATGTGAAGAAGGAAACCAGACACAGCAGTCAAGAGGGCTAAGGGTCAAAAGGGAGGTTGGTAACCAAAATAGCTGGAGTATATAGGGAAGAGCCTCTTGGAGGTAGGCAGCCCAGCCCCTAGACTGGAAAGTTCAGGATAGAGAGGTGGGGTATGCCAGCCATACCCTGGAACAGGTAGGGACTGAGAGATGCTGGGAGAACCTGGCAGACAAGTCCACTTTGATATGTTAAACAGGCCCCTCAGCCATTTGTCCCAGGGCTTGAGACTTAACTCTCACAACTTCTCCTTCCCCAGAATATTTCTCTTCCATGTGCTCTGCACACTAAAGTTTAAGAAGAAAAGACTGCCCTGGGTACCTGTTGGAGATGGTTTTCTAAGCAACCCAAAGCCCAGAGATTGTCCATCCCACTGCTGATCAGCAAAATTATGCTAGGATAACAATGATTAACAATACCAGAACTAAGTAAGGAATAATAAGAAGGTTAAAGGGCATATGTTGTGCTTAAGTTGTAGGTCTTGCACCCGAAGTAAGAAAGTATAACTTCTTAAGGATCTGCTCTTCCTAACACCTGTGAGAAAAATAAAGTCTCATATTCAGTAACAAGATGGTGTATGTCAATGTGCTTGCAAGATCTAGTCAGGACACATTGGTGCTAGTAGCTCATACGGCTCTCCTAGAATCTTAATGAGTGGGATCAGATAACTCTTAGTAGTCAGATCTTTTTTTTTCGTTTTTACTTTTTTTTCTTATTTTTGTTTGTTTTTTTAATAATTTATTTTTATTTCTTCAAGTTACATCTCAATCACAATCCCATCCCTACTCCCCCCTCCAGTCCCACCCTTAAACATTGCACAAGTTATGCCATAAAAAAAAAAAAAACAACTTTAAAATAGAAGAGGCAGGGATTTCAGAGCCACAAATAGATGAGTTCCAAGTTCCATACATATGAGAATATGTTTACAACCTTTTGTGGAAGCTATCGTTGAAAACTTTGGACCTTTCAGTGACCTCAACTTCCTTATACTTTCTCCAGAACACCTTAAGTTTCAATAAATACAACTCAACTTGGTGAGGGCAGGCTGTGACAAATCAAGTACTTTGCTTCATAAACTCATCCCTGAACAGCTCTGGAATTTTTTGACAGATCTTTGGCTTTTCTAAGTGTAGACTGCTAAACTATTGGGGAATGAACCCCCCCGCCCTCCTCCCCCCGCTCTTGAAAATGGATCACCAGTTACCAAGAGAGCACCACAGCGCCTAGATCTAGGATGTGGACATCACTGGAGTGCCTTCTTTCTACTGTGGTTGTCACACAGACCCAGGCATCCTTAGATACAGCTTATGTAAAAACAGAAAATAAAAATGGAGGAGAAAGCAAGGGACAGAGAGGGAAATACAGGAAAAGAAACTGAGAAAGAAGAGTCCCCAAGACACCCCAGCTAAATACATTTAATAATTTCCACATCTGGCGAGGAAATGGCCAGGAAAGAACCCCTACATAGGTGGGGGATCCTGAGGGAGTTTCAAGCCGATGAAGCTATCATTCACATGCCATGGAGTCAGCCTCCCTCATGTGGTCACCACTCTCACAAGCTGTTCCTTGAATCAGCAAAGGGTCTCTTCTCCACAAATGTATCTTTAAATTCCTAGATCATCAACCCCAGGGTCTCAGCCTCCAGGAGAGCAGGGGGCTTAAGTCAAAAGGCTGCTTAGGGACAGTCACAACTTGCAAGCAAAATGTCAGAGGAAATGGATACTTAACCTCCACTGTACCTTGTATATCACACCTTCCTGCTGGCCCCAAGGAGGCTCCCAAAGAGAGAGCGAGGAAAGGCCAAGTACTTTTCAACCTGAGCACTGGGGCTTCTGGCGGCTGCATGGACATACTGAAGCTACTGAAAAATGGAGTGAAACCCCAAACAATTCTCATCTTTACTAGCTAATTAGACTTCACCTCTCTTACCCCAGTTTCTAGTCCTATCAAGTCAAATGGATGCTATTTGCCCCACGCTAATGGCACAGAATAGTTGATAAAATCCAAGTTCAAATTCACCATGAAAGAAGATTTGGCCATCGGCTCACGATATATACCAATAACCGAGAAGACCCAGAATGAAATAAAAGTTTAAAGCCATCACTTAAAGATAGAATTCTATCCCTTACCACTTTACCCATATACAGGGTATCAGCTGCTGTTGGTTTTAAGGAACAGCAGCCCAGGTGATTGGTTGGCTTCTGGTATCAACTCCCACCTAGCTACTTCATGTAGTGAATGCATAGGAATCATAAATTATTTATTATGAAATATATTGATAGAGCATAAAATGGGATTCATACAGGATTTAAGTAAATCTTATATAACCTTGCTAGGTTATCTACTAAGACAGCCTGTTTCAACCTGGGCAGGCAACTACAGAAGGAAGGGACTATGGGAGAAAACATAAGCTATGTGCTGCAGTAATTTCCAACCCTATAACGGGTCACAGCCATGTTCCACCCCCCCCCACCCCTTGCCTTGGGTAGTCTCAACCACCTAAGCAGGAGAGAGCACCATTCCCTCTTCCTGTGGGTCCCAATAAGCACAGATCCTCTTGTCTTGAGAAGATCTGGTAGCGCTAGTTTTCTACTTTCCAAGCTGCCTCAGAAATGTAACAAATATTATTCAGATAATGGAAAGTATATATCCATAGGGCTTATTAAAATAATTATATAAATTAAAATAAACATAAATTTAAATGAACTAACATCATTACATTCATAGTCTCCTGTGGGTCCTTCCACAATTAAAATCTATCTGTTGTGACATATTGTCTTTATCACATTCCTGCTATTCCTTATAATGTCACCACAAAGATTTGTCGTCAAATAATAAAATAATCTTACCTTTTTTGACTATACTATGAAGTGTTAATTTGTTGCTTCTTTATTTATTTTTATTTTTTTAAATTTGTTGCTTCTTATTCACTATTGTTTCTGAGATTTGTTCCAACTGATGATTGTAGTCCTTCAAATTTTATAGCTATAAAATCTTCCACTGTTTGAATAAAAATAATTCATTGCCTATTTCTCGATGGACCTGTGAGTTATTTCCAGTATTTACTATTGAAAAGAAGAACAGTATGATTTTATGTTCTTTGAATGTGTTGCAATTTTCCAAGGTGTAGGCTTTCTGGTCACTGAGCTCACACGCATCTTTTGATATATGAAACAATTTGAAGTACTAATAGTGATCAGCTAACAGTGCAAACACTCTTGTTACTCCAAATCCACACCAGGGATGGGAATAGTCAGATTTTATTGTTGTTTCTAGTAATGCTTATTTGTGTTCTTCTGATTTTTAATGAAATTGTGAATCTTCCAGCATGACCTAGTAGCCACTCACACACACATTTTTTTTTTTTTTTAAGACAGGGTTTCTCTGTGTAGTCCTGTTCTGGACTTGCTTTGTAGACCAGGCTGCCCTCAACCTACAGAGATCTGCCTTCCTCTGCCTCCCACCTTTTTCTTATCTTATAGTGGAGTATTTGTCTATATATTCTGAAAGATACCCTTTATAGCATACATTTGCATTCTGTAAGTTTATTTAACAGAAGGTGTTTTTTAATTTTCAGTTTAAATTTCTCAGGTAGTTAGTTATCAGGTAAATTATCCCCACCTTAAGATCTTAAGAAATCCCATGCCTTAGATTCTAAATATTTAAAATATCTTTCTTGAAATGCATGCTAGATGTTACTATATTAAATAGTACAGATCACCTGAGTAACAATACAGTACAACAGAGGTAATTAGGCCACAGTTATGAGGGTTATATGGCTTAACATACATTCCCAATGACCAGTCCATATGTATTTGGTACCTGATTTAACATTCTACTATCTAAAAATCTCCATGAGTTTAAAGTTCTATATCTGACTCAACATTCATACTAACTTGCAACACAATTTTAGAAGTACCTTCTTAGATCTATAACACTCTCTTGACTTCTAAACAACTCAAAATTAAATTATGAGACTCTAGCTATCTGTTCTTCAACCACCTCAGAGACCTGAGAGGGATAAATATATCTGATTTTATAGGAAGTACAGGTCCTGCAGCTTCCCAAACTAAGAAATGACATACCAGTGGCTGCCTGGACAGTTCCCATTTTCTCTCCATACATTACAACATAGATCTCCAGTCATTTGGCCACGTTTCTCTGACAGACATTGATTGTAGAGCAGGAATTATGAAGGACTTACCTACCCTGTCTTGGCAGAGCTAGGCTGTCGACTTACCTGCTTCCAGGTTTTGTCCTTTTTGAACAGCAGTCTGTCTACAGTTGGAGCAAGTGGCTTTTCCTACCAAGAGATAGGCTTGTGACTAATTCAATCATCTCCCACTGGAGATTCTTCGATGCTCATCTTCTACTTGGAGGAGAATAGGGGGTGCTGTCAGGAGTTAATATGTCTTGATATAAAAAAATCTAAAGTTATGAAAACATCTTTGAATGCCATATTCTGCAGATCTCTTGAGGTTTTTGAAGAGGCCCTATCTATCTCTTATATTAGGGTAAGCAGATGTTGTTTGTCCCTTAGCAGGTTTATTTCTGATTAGCTTAGCAAGTAACTATAATAGGCTGTCATAGTACCTAACAGAATGACCGGCTTGCATAACCATTAGTTTGCATTTCTTAATTATCCTAAACAGTTTATGACAATTAGTAGTAAAAGGCCGAAACATCACATTTCATTTTTTTTCTTTGCCTCCTAACCCTTCCATCCCATTTCTTTGGGGTGGGGTGTCCTTATATAACAGTCCCTCATCTCAGTTGAGAGGTCGTATGAGGGCCAAGAGCCTCTTCATTCATTGGGGGTCTACGAAGCAGTACCATCAGTGAAAAGTGTCTCATTGCCTGGGAGAGAGAACTACTAAACAAACAAACCAATAAGCATACAATAGATAAAAAAGACTAAAATATAGAAAAAATATTACTAATATATAAAAAATAAAAATTAAAAATAAGAAGTCTATGTCCAAGTTCCCTTTGGTGTGTGAGTTGTAGTATCAATACCTTCTACTATATAGCTAAAATCCTACTATAAGTGAATAGATGCCATATGTGTCCTTCTGAGTCTGGGTTAGTTCACTCAGGATGAGCTTTTCTAGTTCCATCCATTTGGCTGCAAATTGCATAATTTCATTGTTCCTGACAGCTGAATGATATTCCATTGTGTAGATGTACCACAGTTTTTTGACCCATTCTTCAGTTGAGGGACATCTGGGTTGTTTCCAGTTTCTAGCTATTACAAATAAGGCTGCTATAAACATAGATGAGGAAACTTCCTTATGATTCCGTGAAGAGGCATTTGGGTGTATACCCAGAAGTGGTATGGCTGGGTCCTGAGGCAGAGCTATTCCAAGTTTTCTAAGATATCGCCAGACTGATCTTCATAGTGGTTGCACAAGCCTGCATTCCCACCAGCAATGGAGTAGGGTACCCCTTTCTCCACACCCTCGCCAGCATGTGCTGTCATTTGAGTTTTTGATCCTAGCCATTCTGACAGGTGTGAGATGGAATCTCAGAGTCGTCTTGAGTTGCATTTCTCTGATGATTAAGGATGTTGAGCATTTCTTCAAGTGTCTCTGAGCCATTAGGGATTCCTCCTTTGTGAATTCTCTATTTAGCTCTGTCCCCAATTTTTTGATTGGATTATTTGGTGTCTTGGCATTTAATTTCTTGAGTTCTTTGTAGATTTTGGATATTAGCCCTCTGTCAGATGTGGGGTTGGTGAAGATTTTCTCCCAGTCTGTAGGCTGCTGTTTTGTTCGAATGACAGTGTCCTTTGCCTTACAGAAGATTTTCAGTTTCATGAGGTCCCACTTATTGATTGTTGATCTCAAGTCCTGAGCTGTTGGTGTTCTGTTCAGGAAGTTGTCGCCTGTGCCAATTAGTTCGAGGGTTTCTCCCACTTTTTCTTCTAGTAGATTTAGTGTGACCGGCCTTATGTTAAGGTCTTTGATCCACTTGAACTTAAGTTTTGTACAAGGTGATAAGTATGGGTCTAATTTCATTCTTTTACAAATGGACATCCAGTTGGACCAGCACCATTTGTTGAAGATGCTGTCCTTCTTCCATTGTGCCGTTTTGGCTTCTTTGTCAAAAATTAGGTGGCCATAAGTGTGTGGGTCTATTTCTGGGTCTTCAATTCGACTCCATTGATCTACTGGTCTGTTTCTATACCAATACCATGCTGTTTTTCCAACTATTGCTCTGTAGTACAGCTTGAAATCTGGGATGGTAATACCTCCAGATGTTTTTTTATTGTACAGGATTGATTTAGCTATTCTGGGCTTTTTGTTGTTCCATATGAAATTGAGACTAGCTCTTTCCAAGTCTATAAAAAATTGTGTTGGTATTTTGATAGGAATTGCATTGAATCTATATATTGCTTTTGGTAGGATGGCCATTTTTATTATGTTGATCCTACCTATCCATGAGCATGGGAGATCTTTTCATCTTCCAAAGGCCTCTTCCATTTCTTTCTTCAAGGGCTTGAAGTTCTTGTTGTACAGGTCCTTTACTTGCTTGGTTAGAGTTACCCCCAGGTATTTTATGTTGTTTGTGGCTATAGTGAAGGGGGTTGTTTCCCTTATTTCTTTCTCAGCCCATTTGTTTGTTGTATAAAGAAGGGCTTCTGATTTTTTTGAGTTATTTTTGTATCCAGCCACTTTGCTGAAGGTGTTTATCAGCTGTAAGAGTTCTCTGGTGGAATTTTTGGGGTCGCTTATGTATACTATCATATCATCTGCAAATAGGGATAATTTGACTTCTTTGTTTCCGATGTTTATCCCCTTAATGTCCTTTAGTTGTCTTATTGCTCTAGCAAGAACTTCTAGTACTATATTGAAGAGACATGGTGAAAGTGGACATCCTTGTCTTGTCCCTGAGTTTAGAGGAAATGTTTCAAATTTCTCTCCATTTATTTTGATGTTGGCCACTGGCCTGCTGTATATTGCCTTTATTATTTCTAGGAACGGCCCTTGTATGCCCGTTCTCTCCAGAACTTTTAGCATGAAGGGGTGTTGAATTTTGTCAAATGCTTTTTCTGCATCTAGCGAGATTATCATGTGTTTCTTTTTTCTTTCATCTTGTTTATATGGTGAATGACGTTGATAGATTTTCATATGTTGAACCATCCCTGCATCCCTGGGATGAAGCCTACTTGATTGATCATGGTGTATGATACTTTAGATGTGTTCTTGAATTCGGTTTGCTAGTGTTTTATTAAGTGTTTTTCCATCTATGTTCATGAGGGATATTGGTCTGAAGTTCCCTTTCTTTGTTGGGTCTTTGTGTGGTTTAGGAATCAGGGTGATTGTGGCCTCGTAGAATGAGTTTGGCAATGTTCTTTCAGATTCTATTTTGTGAAAGAGTTTGAAAAGTATTGGTGTTAGCTCCTCTTTGAAGGTCCGGTAGAATTCCGTGCTAAAGCCATCTGGCCCTGGGATTTTTTTGGTTGGGAGATTTTTAATGACTGTTTCTATTTCTTTATGGGTTATAGGGCTGTTTAATCTGTTTATCTGATCTTGATTTAGCTTCGGTAGGTAGAATCTATCAAGAAAATTGTCCATTTCACTTAAGTTTTCAAATTTGGTGGAGTATAGATTTTTAAAGTAGGATCCAAATATTCTCTGGATTTCCTCAATGTCTGTTGTTATTTCACCCTTTTCATTTCTGATTTTGTTGATTTGTGTTTTCTCCCTCTGTCTTTTAGTTAATTTGGCTAAGGGTCCGTCTATTTTGTTGATTTTCTCGAAGAACCAACTCTTGGTTTCATTGATTCTTTGTATAGTTCTTTTTGTTTCTAAGTTGTTGATTTCAGCCCTAAGTTTGATGATCTCCTGCCTTCTGCTCCTCTTGGGAGTGTTTGCTTCTTTTTTTCCAATTCACCCAGTCTAGCTGTTAATTCGCTAATATGAGCTGTCAAAATTTTCTTTTTGAAGGCACTTAATGCTATGAACTTTCCTCGTAGCACAGCTTTCATTGTGTCCCATAGGTTTGGGTATGTTGTGTCTTCATTTTTGTTGGATTTTAAGAAGTCTTTGATGTCCTTTTTTATTTCTTCCCTGACCCAGTGGTCCTCTAGTAAAGAGTTGTTCAATTTCCATGTGAGTGTAGACTTTCTGTTGATTCTTTTGCTATTGAAGTCCAGCTTTATTCCATAGTGGTCTGATAAGATACAAGGGGTTATTTCAATTTTCTTGTATCTGTTGAGGCTATCTTTGTGTCCAACTATATGGTCGATTTTGGAGAAGGTTCCATGAGGTGCTGAGAAGAAGGTGTATTCGTTTGTGTTTGGGTGAAACGTTCTGTAGATATCTGTTAGGTCCATTTGGTTCATGATCTCTATTAGACTCATTATTTCTCTGTTTGGCTTCTGTCTTGATGATCTGTCCATAGTTGTGAGTGGGGTGTTGAAGTCTCCCACTATTAAAGTGTTTCGATCGATGTGAGATTTAAGTTTTAGGAGCGTTTCTGTTATAAATGTAGGTGCCTTTGTATTTGGGGCATAGATGTTCAATATTGAGATGACCTCTTGGTGGATATTTCCTTTAATGAGTATGTAATGCCCCTCTCTATCTTTTTTTATTAACTTCAATTGGAAGTCTATTTTGCTTGATATTAGGGTGGCTACTCCAGCTTGTTTCCTGGGTCCATTTGCTTGGAAGACCTTTTCCCAGCCCTTTTCTCTGAGGTAGTGTTTATCTTCAATAGTGAAATGTGTTTTTTTTATACAGCAAAAAGATTGGTCTTGTTTACGGATCCAGTCTGTAAGTCTGTGTCTTTTTATTGGTGAGTTGAGTCAATTGATGTTGATGGATATTAGTGACCAGGGGTTGTTATTTCCCATTAGTTTTGTATAGCTGGCTGTCTTGTGTTTCTCTTTTGTTTAGTTGCTGTGGAGGTTTCTATTTCCTCTGTTTTCTTGGGTATAGTTATCTTCTCTGTGTTGGAATTTTCCTTCTAGTATCTTCTTAGGGCTGGGTTTGTGAGGAGATATTGTTTGAATTTGATTTTGTCATGGAATATCTTGTTTTCTCCTTCTATGTTGATAGAGAGTTTTGCTGGGTATAGTAGTCTGGCTGGGCACCTCTGTTCTCTCAGGGCTTGTAGGATATCCGTCCAGGCCCTTCTAGCTTTTAAAGTTTCTGAGGAGAAGTCAGGTATGATTCTGATGGGTCTGCCATTGTATGTGACTTGGCCTTTTTCTCTTACAGCTTTTAATATCCTTTCTTTGTTCTCTACATTTGGAGTTTCTATTATTATGTGGCGAGAGGAGTTTCTTTTCTGATCTAATCTGTTTGGTGTTCTGTAAGCCTCTTGGGTTTTTACTGGCATCTCTTTCTTTAGGTTTGGGAAGTTTTCTTCTATGATTTTGTTGAAGATATTTCCTGGACCATGGAGTCGGGAGTCTTCTCTTTCCTCTATGCCTATAATTCTTAGGTTCCGTCTTTTCATTGAGTCCTTGATTTCTTGGATGTTGTGGGTGAGAGATTTTTTAGCCTTCTCATTTTCTTTGGATGTTGTACTGATTTCTTCCATCGAATCTTCCATGCCTGAGATCCTGTCTTCCATCTCTTGCATTCTATTTTTCATACTCACATCCGTAGTTCCTGTTCTCTTCTCTTGAGTCTCCATTTCCTCTTTTAACTCTGACTGTGTTTTCTTTATTGTTTCCATTTCTATTTTCATGTCTTGAATGGTAGTGTTCGTTTTGTACATTTCCTTCTCCAGTTTGTTTGTTTTTGTCTGGAGATCTTTCATTGCTTTATCCTTTTCCTGTTCAAGCTGGGTCACCTTGGCTTGGAGCTCTTTAATGATTTTATTCATTGTTTTGACTTGTAGAATTGTGGCTTCTTTGAATTCCTTCATAGATTTAAGTTCTTCTTGAAGGGACTTTATCACTTTCCGTAATGTAGAATTGTCATTGTTTTCATGTGTTTCAGTTGTGGTGAGGTGGCTCGGCCTGGACGGAATAGCGTTGCTTTCTTTTGTTGGAGACATTTCACTCTGTTTTTTTGTTTTGTTTTGTTTTGTTTTGTTTTGTTTTGTCTCGGGCCTCTGGCCATGTGGAATTTTTTTTTTTTTTGCTGTCTTCTGGACTTGTGTCCAAAGGGGGCACTGTGGTGTAGGAGTTGCCTTACTCCACCCCTATAAGGTGAGTCATTCAGTCCCGCCTCCCAGGTAGGGACCTAATTAATTCAGGTGGCGGAGCTGTGCACAAGTAAGCTCTGATTCCCCGCCGGAAGGGCCCTTACTAGTACAAAAGTTTGATATAGGACAGTTTCAAATATCTCACAGTTTGCCCGGGGTTGGTTCCTGTAGGGGGTAAATCTGCAGTTCAGCTCCAATAGCCTTGCCCCTCCCACGGCTTGAAACTGGCCAGTGACGTCACAGACTGCAATCTGAAGGCGCTTTACAGTGGAGCTACTTCACTTCCAAGGGTCACAACCTTTCCCAGATAATTGGATCATCTGTGTGAGACCTGGGAGTGCCCAGCAGGGTGGGGATTATCTCTGCTTGGTTTCTGAATCTGCCGGCTGGGTATTAGGTTGGAACTTACCTGGGATTTCTCCTTTTGGGGGGATGGGTTATCCCGATTCCCAGGCCAGAGGCTTCCTAGCGTGTCCGAGAGTTGGAAGGGGCATCCTGCCCAGGCATCTTCTGTGGTCCCTGTGTAGCTGGGTGAGATTTAGAAGGGGTCGTGCCCTTTGTACAGCATCCTGCAACACTTGCCGCCTTGTGACTGTTGACCCCGAAATCAAAATACGTCCGCGCCAGCCGCCGCCATCTTGGATCTCTTTAGTCTTTTTTATACTGGCCATGCTTCTTAGAGTGAGATGATATGCATTGTGATTGAGTTACATTCCCCTGATAATTCATGGTGTTGAGAGCTTTTTAATATACTTGATGGCTATTTTAGCACTCGCTTGAGAATTTTGTTTAGATCTGTTAGTCACTCTTCAATCAAGTTGTTTACTTGTTATGGATGATTTTTAGTATCTTAGAAATTCTAGATATCAACTCTTGGTCAAATGTATCTGTGACAAGTATTTTCACCCATTCCAACATTTTTCTCTGTATTCCTTTGAGGATTCCGTTTTGCTGGGCAGATTTTCAGCTTTATGTCATCTCATTCTTCTTCTTTTGCTCTGAATTCCTGTACCAAAAAGGTTTGTGTTAAAAATAAGTCCTTGCCCATTGTAGTTTCTGAATAATTTTTCCTACATCTTTAATAATAAAATTTTTAGCTTTTGAAATTATAATTACATAATTTCCCTTTTCCCCTTCTTTCCATTAATCCCTCTCATGGACTCCTCCTTTGCTCTCCTTCAGATTCCTGACCTTTTTCTTTAATTGCTTTTATGGATGATGATAGATAGATAGATGATATATATATATAATAAATACATATACATATATAGATAGATAATATATAGATAAATAGATATAGATAGATGATATATACATAGATGATAAATAGCTATAGATAGATAATATATAGGGATGATAAATAGATAATAAATAGATATAGACAGATGATATATATAGATGATAAATAGATAGGTATATATACATATATATATATATATATTGAGAGAGAGACATATGTCATAAATATATAAATATAACCTGCTTGGTACATATAATTACTTGTATATATGTGATTTCAGGGTTGACCCCTTGGTATTAAATAATGAACTGAGGGAACTTTTCCCTGGGGAATATTTTTTCTACCACTCTCAGGATTTCTTAGTTACCTTCAGTTCTTTGTCTAGGGTAGAGGCCTTGTGAGCTTTTTCTCTTCCACATTAGCTCACCTATTGATGTTGTCCTTGTTTGGGTCATATTTAGGCAGCCATGTTGATGATACTTCATGGATACAGCTTCTCTGACATGTTATTCCAGGACATTCATGGCCTGTATAAGAACATAAGTCTTTTTTTTTTTTTTTTTTTTGGTTTTTCGAGACAGGGTTTCTCTGTGTAACAGCCCTGGCTGTCCTGGACTTGCTTTGTAGACCAGGCTGGCCTCGAACTCACAGAGATCCGCCTGCCTCTGCCTCCCAAGTGCTGGGATTAAAGGCATGCGCCACCACGCCCGGCTAAAAACATAAGTCTTATACTTATGTTCATAATCACTTTCAAGTCCACCCTTTGGCTAGTGAGAAAGAAGGATCTAGCATCACTCTTCAGCATGTATATATACAATTTTCTCAAAGGCATTGATGGCAAAGACTCCTTTCTTCAACATGTACTTAGTACCTCTGTAGAAAATTGGTTAGTTGTGTATATATGAATTTGCTTCCACGCTGTCTGTTTTGTCACACTGGGCTCTGTGTCCATTTGCATATCAATACTGTGTTGATTACTGGATCATTGTACTACATTTTAAAGTCAGGCAGCAGAATTCATCCTGATAAACTCTTTTTGTGCAAAATGGCTGTCACTACTCAGTTTCACTGTTGTTGAGGAGTTGTTTTTGTTTTGTGGCTCAAATATATTTTGGAACTTCTCTAATTCTAAAAATGCCACTGGTGTCCTCTTCCATTTATTTATTTTTAATGTTTTATAACTGTCACTATAAAGATAGTTCCTATGTTTAGTTAAATGTATTCCTAGGTGTTTTATTCTTTGAGCCATTGCAAAAGGGATTGTTTTCTTGATTTCTATCTTATATCTTCCATTATTGGCAGATAGCAAAGTGACTAGTTTTTGCAGATTTGTTTTAATTCCTGAAGCTTCATTGAATCTGTTGTTTGTGGTTGGGTTAGTCATAGCATTTAATAGCATAGAGGTCTTGGAATAGCAAAAGCCTGGACTTTAAGGTAAAAGATTTATGTCTGATGTGGAATGTCCTTGGGAACACACCAAGGACAGATGACGTTTTTTGATCATGGGACTTTGGGTGGGGGCATGCCCTGAGGTGCCTGCCAGGATCAATGTCAATAGATCACTTGGTCTCCAGCCCTGTGCAAGAAAAGCTATAGAAATATTGCCCAGGAGCATGACTTGGAAGTGTGCAAAAGCATCTGCTGAAAATCATGCTGCCAATTCATTACAACAGGTGAAGAAATTTAAGTCAAGTTTCACGTGGAGACACTCACTCCTCCTGCCTCACCTACTTTCCTCCTAGTCTGGCAGAGATACTTGTATCACAGTCTTGCTGGGAGGCTTCACCATCTTATACCGACCTGTTGCCAGTCTGGGGAAAGATTCTCCATGGTATTTTGGAGCATCTAGGTGGGGAGTTGTCTCCCCTCAGAGCCCAAGGGCATTGGATTGGACAGAGCACTGCAGTGAGACCCTTGCAGGCCTAAAGAATCTGGATGGTGAGCCTAAGAAACTTTTCATCTTGTAAATAATTGGACTCTAAGACTGAAGAGGCAATTCTTGCTTGATAAACTGTCTTAAGATCTGACGAACGAGATTCACAGACTTTAAAACTGAAAGATTGCTGGGGATATCGTATGGATCCATGCCCAGAGGAAAATATCCTTTTGAGAAACCTTAGGTTAGTGTTAAATGTTTGTATTATATAGGTGTTATGATGTTATAGATTAGGTTTTAGAGTTAGGATTCAGGCTTTGGGATTTAGGCACTTTATAGACAATTGTTAGGTAATTGTGGAATTTTAATAAATATATGTTGATAAATAAAAATTTACTGTTACATTTGCTTAGGTTTTTGTTTGTTTGTTTTTAAATTTATTATTATTATTTCTTCAAGTACATCTCAATCACAATCCCATCCTTACTACCCTCTCTGGTCCCACCCTCCCACCCTCTTCCTCCCCCCCCACACCCCCATCTTTTTTCATTATTTTTAAGTTTAAGGTATATCTTTTTCCCCTAACAACAGCTCCCCCTTTCATTCCAACAAATGGCTCTTTCTCTTATAACAACAAATACAATACAAAACAACAATAATAATCAGGCCACATTTATGAAAATTATAAGACATAACATATATTCCCAATGTCCAGTCCATATGTATTTGGCAACTGAATTTAACATTCTACTACACATCCATTTCCATGAGTTTAAAGTTCTATGTCCAACTTAGCTTCCATCCTAACTTGCATCATCAACTTAAAAAGATCTTCTTAGATCCAGAACAGCCTCTAAATTCTTAAACAACTCAGAATTTAACTATGAGACTATAACTATCTAGTCTTCAACCACATCAGAAACCTGAGAAGTATAAATAAATCTGATTATACAGGAAGTACAGGGCCAGCAGCTTCCAAACTAAGAAATGACACACAACTGGCTGCCTGGACAGTCCCCAAAATCTCTCCATACATCATAGAACATCAATCTTCAGCCTCTTGGCCCCATTTCTCTGCAAGACATTAATTGTAAAGCAGGAATTATGAAGGACTTGCCTACCCTGTCTTGACAGGGCTAGGCTGTTGACTTACCTGCTTCCAAGTTTTGTCCTTTTTGGACAGCATTCTGTCTACAGTTGAAGCAAGGGGTTTTTCTTGCCCAGTGACAAGCTTGCCACTAATGCAACCATCTCCAAATGGAGAGTCTTCAATGCTCATCATCTACTTGGACTAGAATGGGGGGGGGTGCTATCTGCTATCAGGAGCTGACATGTCTCAATATTAAAAAAAATCTTAAGAAAACATCTTTTTTTATATATAAGTACTTTATTTTTTTTTCTTCAAGTTACATCTCAGTCACAAACCCTTCCCTATTCCCCCTTCCTGTCCCACCCTTCCCCCCTCTTTCCCCCCAACAGCTTCCCTTTTCAATCCAACAAATGGTTCTTTCTCTTATAACAGTAAATTCTATACAAAACAGCAGAAATAACTATGCCACATTTATGAGAGTTAAATGGCCCAGTATATCTTCCCAATGTCCAGTTCATACATATTTGGCCCCTGACTTTAACCTTCTACCTTCTAACCATCTCCATGAGTTTAAAGTTCTATAACTGACGTAGCTTTCATACTAACTTGCATCACTATTATAACGATCTTCTTAGATCTAGAACGCCCTCTTGATTCCTAAACAACTCAAAATTTAGCTATGAGACTCAAGCTGTCTATTCTTCAACCACCTCAGAGAGCTGAGAAGGATAAATATATCTGATTATATAGGAAGTGCAGGGCCTGCAGCTTCCAATACTAAGAAATGACAAAGCAGTGACTACCTGGACAGTTCCCATTTTCTCTCCATACATTCCAGCATCAGTCTTCAGCCTTTTGGTCCTGTTTCTCTGACAGACATTTATTGTAGAGCAGGGATTATAAAGGACTAACCTACTCTGTCTTGGCAGAGCTAGGCTGTCGACTACCCTACTACCAAGTTTTGTCTTTTTGGACAGCAGTCTGTCTGCAGTTGAAGCAAGGAGTTTTTACATGCCAAGAGATAGGCTTGCCACTAATTCAACTATCTCACACTGGAGATTCTTCGATGCTTATCTTCTACTTGGAGTAGAATAGGGGTGCTTTCAGGCACTGATATGTCTCGATATCAAAAAAAAAATCTTGATTTAAGATAACATCTTTGAATGCCATATTCTGCAGATCTCTAGGGGTTTTTGAAGATGCCCTATCCATCTCTTGTATTTAGATAAGCAAATGTTGCTTGTCTCTTAGCAACTTGATTACTGGGTAGTTTAGAGAATATCTGTGATAGACTGTCATAGTAGCCAACAAAGAGACATGTTTGCATGACTAGGAGTTTGTTTTAACTATCCTAGACCGTTTTAGACGGTTGGTATCAAGAGGTCAGAGCTTCACATTTTATTTTTAAGTATCTCTAGGTATGATACCATTGGGAAGCATTACCTTTAAATTTGTATCAACATACAAAGAACTATTCAATTGTGGTTAAATATACTCTTAATTATGTATCAATATACCAAGATCAATGCCTATGTAGCCCAATATAATCTTAATATTACGTCCATATGCAAGGGTCAATACCATTGTGGCCAACTATAATCTTAATTTTGTATCAATATACAAAGATCAATACCGATGTAATCCAATACAATCTTATTTTTGCACAATAAACAATGGTCAATACCACTTTAGCCAAATAAACTACTAATTTTGTATCAATACACAAAGGTATAAGGGCATATTCAATAATCTGCCCCTTCTTCTTGGATCTTCCTGTGCTATGTCTATATCTCATTTTTCTCAAGCCCATGCACTCCTACATAGGAGAGGAAGAAGGATACAGAAAAGGAAAAGTAGGATTTCCCTGGGGATAACCTCCAAAACCCATTACGACAGGATCATTTATCAGCTTGTAGTCTCTTCCCCTACATAACAGAGTTTTCAGTTATCCTTCAAATAACCAAAAAGAAGGGCGGAGAAACACCCTCCCCACCCTCTGGGCATGGGACGTCGCTCTCTTAAAGTGACTTCCTGCTGATTTGGGTCGTAGTAGACCTGTTTGGGGCCCCAACCCAAATGGGAAAAATGATTAAAAATATTAGTACACTCCTTTTATGTTCAGTCCTTCTGTTCTCAGCTGTTTAGATGACCTAAGGGGTTTGTAGGCAGAAGCTGATCTTGCAGGTTTCACTGAGGTTCCTGCCGGGGCATTGTGTAGAGCTGAGTGGTCCCAGTGACATTGGATTGCTGTGGTGGTTGCAGGCCCCCGATGGAGACAGCTATTGAGGAAGTCTGCCAGGCAGAATCAACTGGGTCACTCGTCCTCCTTGGTGACTGATTCTGCTCTCTGCTGAGGATTCCGCTGTCCAGCCTTCCCCGGGCTCCCCTAATGGACGCTTCGATTCTCCTGGAACGATAAGAGCAGAGCCCTGCCCCAATCCCAACCCTAGGACAATTGCCCTCTTTTTTTTTCTGGGGGGGCATGGGGGGGCTAGGTAGTACTTCTCCTGAAGCAAATTTGGCCTTCTGACAACATACAAAGCATTATCTTTCAATCCGGGTTAAAG